>BSBK01003129.1:0-427500 GCA_027943335.1 Chamaecyparis obtusa | reverse complement strand
GATGTAAATCACAAAGTGAATCAAAGAGACAATGAAGAAGGAAAAGGGAGAATCTAATTAGTAAATATTAAGAGAGATATTATCCTAAATGATAGACATCTATTGTACCATCTAAAACTATGTGAAAATCAATACAAATAAGGGGTTCGAAGAGTGAGAACAGGGGAAACCTCAAGCACCTAAGACAGAGGGAGAAACAAAAACATAAAGAAAAGGAAAAAGAAGGTAATACAAACCTAAAAAGAAGATAGGGGACATAAAAGAAACATAACTAAAAACCCAAAGCCTGATAATCTTGGTTGATAACTCAAGATTATCCAGGCTACTAAATATTGGAAAGGAACCAAACCCAGAAACAAGAGTAAAGAACTGAAGAGGAGACTTAACCTAGGGCAAAGGAGATTTGGGGGCCATCAGAAATAGGGCAAAAATAGAGAAAAGGAAATAAAGAAGAAACAGACTATGTCATTCATGGATGGGAATATTGTTATGTTTGAAACTGTGTTATGCATAGTTTCAACATAACAATATCCCCAACAATAAAGAACCAAAGTAGTAAAGGGAAAAGGAAGAGAAAGCATAGATGGATCTGAACCACAGGAGCAAGAGAAAGATGCCAAATGGCTTGGACAAAACAAAAGAATCAATACCAAATAAGATAAAAATAGAATGAAAATTAGAGGAATCCTACAAAAGAGAATCTAATACAATGATAGGGAGAATAAAATAAAATATAACCCCATAAATAGATTGTTTAAAGAGAGCACTGTAAACTACTGGCAAAATTATAATAGAATCAGGTTTAAGAATAGAAATCTTAATAATTCTTTTAAACATATTATACAGAGTTTTCCATATAATCATTAAAGAAAATATGTGAAGATTCATAATTCAAATTTCCATTAAAAAATTTGTAGAATGTCAATGTTAAGATGCAACTCATAAAGATTATTATTAAACATATTGAAACGTTCATTAGATAATATGAACTATTTGTTTAACAATATTTCATTTCTTTTTCAAACAGAGCAAAATGCTAACACTAGTTTGTTAGCTAACATATATGGTAATGTATCTAACAAAATGAGTCATTTAAGGATAGGTCAGGAGCTAGGGTCTATACATATCAATTAATGCTTCATTTCCTTCGATAGTTTTTTTATGCCTTTAATTTAAACCTAATATAGCTATACTAAGCTAATGTAGATTCTTTATCGAAAAAATCTCAAAAAGAGCCAGACTTTCCCTAGTAGCTCAGACATCCATACCATTCCCTTTTTGATCAAACACCTTCAAACTTGGACCAAAATTTGTGTCCTCCCCTTTTTTGTTTCTTATCCAGCTTCAAATTGTATTTCCCTTCCTCTGTTTCTTCATCTGAATCCAAGCCAACCATATTAGCACAGTCCATTATTTCTTTGTATCCCTCAATTCCTTCTATCTTTAAGTATTTGGAAAACCAGTTAGGTTCCGAAGGCCGTTTGACATGAAAGAGCCCCATAAGAAAGTTGAGATTGCTCTCCTCCACCTTGTCTCTAAAAGAATCATAATCTTCTACCCAAATAATTGAGTATTTTGGAACCAACTTCACATTAATATTCACTTTGTCATATAGTTTCTCTCCTTAGGGGCAGTAAGATTGTTGTCAATGTTTCTAAGGACAGTGTCGATATTCTCTAAATACTTCCTATGAAAGATATTCCTACACAAATTCCTGACTCTATCTTTGTCTCTCTCAAAGAACATGGATAATGCTAGAAACATGGCAACTATGTCAGAATCAACTCTTGTTCAATCAATGTTTTCTAAGTATTCTTCCCCTAGGAATTTCTTAACTGCACCCAAAACGAGGGAATGAAAGAAACAAAGGATACCTTTCAAGCATTCATTAGTGACAAGATACATAACCTTCGTTTTCCTTTTCAGATCTCTAAGAGATGTAGCGGTTTGTCCATTTTGAGAGCTCTATTCTATCTTAATTGATCGGCCAACTTATTTATTCTATTAAATAAGGAAAGCATTACGGGATCATCTGTATAATCGTGTCAAATCATAATGAATTTGATCTAAAATTACTAATATTCATACCACTTAATCGTACAACTGAGCCTTATGAATTAATCGGATGGTGTTATGTAATGAGCTCAAATTTTAACATTCAAGATTGTGCAATCTATGTTTAGGAATTCCACCACACATCATGATGATTAAGTTGGTAGAACTTTATTAAATTGGAAAGGGGAATTGATAACACTTGTGTTCTCCTACCATGACTAGATAACTATTGATGGAAGCTTAATATCGAAATAGAAAAAAGGTCAAATTATTCTTGACATGGAATGACATGTTAAGCTATAGAAAGACTCTTACTATCCCTATAGCTAATAGATTACAAAATATTGGGCAATTAATTTTATAATCTAAGAGCATTCAATATTTATTGTTATTGAAATGTTTAAGATTAATACCCTAGTTACACAATTTAAAATTAGTTAGAGTGAAGATAGCCTATTTTTGTGTCATCTTGCAACCCAATAGGAAAATGTGTTATTGTAGGCATTCTCTTATTGTTATTCCACCTGTACCTAGATTAGCTAATCCATTGACTTGTTTGTTATCTTCTCTGTAAATGTGTTTAAATTCATCTTCTCATAAATGTGTGATGAATTGTAGGGTTCTTTCTAATATTTAATTTAGTTTTCAATTTGGTGTTTTACCCACCCTTGTTTCATTAATAATTAATTGAGAGTCTCCTTCTACTATTAATTGTTTTATATCGAGATTTTGGCTAATTTGGAGTCCTTTTGATAATGCTTATCCATTTTTGTTGTTTATTTATTTATTTTTGGTTTAATATTAGAATTATCTATTTATTTATTTTATTAATTTTTATATTAATAATAATTGATAGTTATTTAAAAATTTCTAATATTTCATGTTTATTCGCCCCTTGATTGGCTAGGGAATCCGGCTCCTTATTGTCCTCTCTGTAAATGTGAATAATTTTATATTTTGAGAATTTATCCAAAAGTGATAATACTCTATTTAGAAGGGATTTAAGTTTCCAATTTGGCATTTGTGTAGTTCTTACTGCGTTAAAAATGATTTGAGAATCACCCTCTACAACTACCTTATCAATTCCTAGATTGATGCCTAATTGAAGGCCTTCTAAAAAAACTAAGCATTAAACGATATTATTCGTCGAGTTGGGAATAGGCTTAGCCAATTTTTCTATAACCTTACCCTCATGAGAATGAATGATGCAACCAATCCTAGCTATACCAGGATTACCCCTAGAGGCCCTGTCAAAATTTAGTTTGTGTCAATTCCATTTGGGAGGATTCCATTTGCATTCCATTCTGCGAAGAGTGGATGAAGAACCTAAGTTATGGAATTGAGAAGGAATAATAAGAATTTTTTGATTATTCTGAATTAGGCCATCCCATAAATTGAAAATACCTACTTTGCATATTTTATTTTTTAGAAAGTTGTTGAAGGTTTCGGAAATGCTCACCTCAACCTTATTGGTTAAAGAAAAAATATGCATGCTCTTGTTTTGAAAGACCCTCCTATTTCACTCTTTCCATAGTTCCCAAACTAGGATACGAGGACTAATAAGCCATAGGTATTTATATAGACCTTTACAGAAATGAGTTGGCCAGGATTTGAGAAATGCATTCAAAGAATTCCTCATTGTCGTTTGCCAGTTTAGTTTTTGTAACAACCAATTTCAACATTCTTGGGAATAATTGTAATTCAAAAGAATATGTTCAGTTGATTCCTCAAAATTATCACTTTAAGGACACCTTGAGGGACCTTCATATCCTAGTTTGAGAAACCAATCTGCAGTTAGAATGCTTTTTTGAAAAACCACCCATAAGAAAGTGTCAACTTAGGGTATGATGTCTTTGTTCCAACACAAATCTATGAGAATATCTTTCCCTCGAATATTATGATTTTTTATCATGAATTTTATATCCATCCTTGACCTTATAAGATCTATCATTTGATCCACATCAAACTAAATAATCATTAGAATTTTTAAGGGAGATTATCTGATCTTTGAGGAGGCACGACAATCTGATTTTATCTACATTAGGAATAGGAATATCCTAAAAATCTTCCAATACCATCCCTTGGGATTTGAATTATCAATGACCAAATACTCACTTACCCTAAAACTCAATGATTATTTAAAAGTTATAATAGATTGGGGACAACAATCAGCATTACAAAGGGATGGAAGACCATTCCAAGAGTCATCCCAAATAATAGCCTGGTGACCGTTCTCAATATCCCATGAAAGTTTATCATTGATAATATTCTTGCAATTAGAGATAAAGTTCCAAATTCTAGAGCCTTTGGGTAGATTTGTTGATCTGATGAGGTTAATGAGGTTGGCATTAAGAACATATTTATTGAGGAGAATCTTGGCCCACTTACTCTCCAAATTCTTTAATATTCTCCAAACTAACTTATCCCCTAACGCTAGGCTTTTCCAGAAAATATTTTGATGCCCAATCCACTAGAATCTTTTGGAGTGCAAATATCATCCCATTTAATGGTAGCAATTTTCTTATGTTTGGATGAGCCTTGCCAAAAGAAATTTCTAAGGTGGCTATCGAGAATTTTCTTAGCTTTGCCTATTAAAGGAATGAGAGACATCTGATACATCGGGATAGTGGATAGGACTACATTGATCATTGTTATACGACCTGCACTAGATAACCATCTACCTTTCCAATGATCCTTTCTACCATTAAGTTTATCCGAAATACAATCCCATAGACTCAAAACTCTATTACCCAAATCTAATGGAATACCCAAGTATTTGCAAGGAAATAATCCTTCATTAAATGCAATAATGTTGCATATTCTCTACTAAAGATGATTATATGTGTTCATGACATATATTTTAGATTTGTTAGGATTAACTTTTTGGCCAGAGGCTAGCATATATAAATCCAGAGATTCTCTGAAATTCCTAGCCTCAATTTATGAACTTTGACCAAGAAGAATTGTATCATTTGTGAATTGTTGATGAGTAATGCTAGGAGTGTTATTTACAATTTTAATACCTTGTATATGGCCCTCTAGATACAATTTGTGGATATATCATCCTAGTGCTTCAACCATGATCACAAAAAGAAAGGGAGAGAGAGGATCTCCTTGTCTAATACCTCTAGATGAGGAGAAGAAACCCTCAGAGGGTCCATTAATTAAAATAGAAAATTTAGGAGTTGATATAAGTTTAAAGATTAGATTGATCCAATATTTTGAGAAACCAAAGGCCTCTAAACATTTACAAAAGAATCTCCAATCGACCATGTTGTATGATTTTTGAATGTCTAATTTAATTAACATACTAGGTATCTTGTTATGTTGTGAAGTATGTATGATTTCTTGTGCGATAATGATGTCATAAAAAATGATCTATTAAGAATGAAGCATGTTTTCTCTTCCGAGATGATGGAAGGAAGAATAATTTTTAATCAATTAGCCATTTCTTTTGAAAAACTTTATAAATAGTATTGCAAAGAGCTATTGGTAAAAAATCACCAGGAAATTTAGAATCTTCTTTTTTAGGTATAAGTTCTATGAATGTATTATTGATTTCTAGGGTAAAATTGCCCCCATTACGAGAAGCTTCGATAGCCTCCCACATGTCAATTCCCATAAAGGACCAACATTTTGGGAAAAGAAATGCATTTAATCCATTAGGACTAGGGGATTTGTCAACATTAAGCTAAAATAGTACAGACTTAATATCCTCTAAATTGAATTTATCATTCAACATTTTATTGTCTTCGTCCTTAACAAGTTTTGAAATGGAATAAAGCATATTAGATTGGGCAGATAAGTTTGAGTGGTCAAAGTTATTTAAGAGATTAAATTATAAAAGTTGAAATAAAGATGTTCTTAATCTCTTTGGGGTCAGTTAGTGTAATCCCTTGTTCATTATTAATTTTTGTGATTATGTTTATATTTCTCATGTTCTTGGTACAATTGTGAAATAATTTAGTGTTTTTGTCACCATCTAATAACCAATTATCCCTGGAAAGTTTCCAAAAGGTTTCTTCCTTAGCTAAGACTTCAAAGGGTTGATCATTAGAGATTTTTCCTTAAGGAAACTTTACTCATTCATTCCATTCTGAATAACTTCTTTGTTTAGATTTGATAGCTCTTTTTCAATAGCTGGTTTCTGATCGAAAATGTTTCCAAACTGTTCCTTATTCCATTTAATTATTTTCTTTTTTCAGAATTTTAGTTTAGATATAAAACAATACATTTTGGAACCATCTACTTGGCATTCATTCCACCATTTCTATAGGAGAGGTAAAAAGATATGGATGCTGAAACCACATATTTCTATTCTAAAAGGACTCTTAACCCCTACCCGATCATCCACAATATTCAGTGATATCAAAAAATGATCAGACCCTGAAGAAGTGAGAATTTAAGATTCCAATGAATAATTTAGATTTCTTAAATCGCCTTTGAAAAAGAAATGATCTAATTTTTTGACAATGTAACTAAATCCACGTCTTCTATTATTCCATGTGTAAATCCCCTTGGAAAGAGTTATTTCCATTAAATTATTATTTGTTACCCAATTGGAAAAATCAATTTGGGCTTGGGATACAAAACTAGAACCCCCAAATTTATTCGAAGGATCTAGAATCACATTAAAATACCCACCAATCATATAATGAATATGATTATTATAATTCATTCGATTTTCTAATTCACTCCATAATTTAACCTTTTGATGTGTTGGAATCAGGCCATAAAAATTGATAAGGATAAAGGAAAGAGAACTATGTATACTAGACACCTTACAAGCCATTCAAAATTGATTCAAGACTAAGGATTCTAAGAAGACATTTCTAGGATTCCAAAGAAGTGCTAGTCCCCGAGGTGATCCCCCCAGATTCAACCCAATTTGAATTATAGATTCCAGTTTTAAGGATGAATTTTTTACCATCTTCTTTGTTAAGTTTGGTTTCTTGAAGTAATATTATATCTGCTTTATTAATTTTTAAATTTCTTTTATTTATTCATTGGTATTTAGGGGAATTGAGTCCCCTAACATTCCAAGATAGTAGTTTCATGAGGAGGAGAGAAGGAACTTCCCCTTCCCATCATACCACAAATCCGTTAGTTTAATTCTTTTGTCAACCTCACCAACAAGATTCCTAACTTCAATATGCGATTTTATACCCCTCTTTTTTCTGATCTTTGGGGAAAGAAGGTTTCTTCAATCCTTCATTCATTGCGGCTAAGCCTAAAGGACATTATAAAATATTATTATCAGATGCTAAGAATGGAGAGGAAATATTTTCTTTAGATAATACTGTTAGGAATGAATGAAAAGTATTTTGGCAGTCATTCTGTAGTAGTTGTTGTTGCATTCATGACTTGGATTGTCATTGATGTCAACACAGTGATATTCTGGATATTAGCAGGAAAGCAGGTATAGTTTTGTTTTGCGCACATGTTGTATTGCAGATTGGCTTTTGTGCAGTTCATGGTATGTTCTTTGGTGTGTTATTAACCTATGGCTAATAGCGCAAAAAGAAATTCATTCATTTGTGAGAGTTATGAGCATTTTGGTGAAAGCAGTGTTTGAACAGTGTTTCTGTGAAGTGATTTTTAGAAATCAGAGGATATCTCTTAGCTGGGATGGAATCTGATTTTGTATAGTTAAAGGGATGTTGGAGACTCATTAATGATGATGTGGTTCACAGTGCAAACTTCGAAGATATGTTTGGAGAAAGTTACAGTATCTGGAAGTCGACAGTTTTATGTGAATTCTGTGTGTAGCATGTAAAATTTATTATTTTGTAATTGAGGACCGACTCATTTGTAATTATTTGAGTTTGGTATATAAGAAGGAATTTTTTCCTTGTTGTATTATGTACTATGAAGATTGAGATGCGAATATATGCATGAAGTGAAGAAAAGAGCTAATTCAGTGATAAAGGAAGATTTGTGAGTATAGAGAGCTAGAATTGTGATCTTGTGTAGCAGAGAGTGCAGTTTTGGCATAGTATGAAGGAGGTAATATATTTCATATTATTCTATTGAATAATTCTAAGATCTTTTGGACAGTGGGTTCAGAGATCTTGCCTTGAAGCTGTTTGGGCAGTGGGTCCTTCTGTCTTCCACAAACTCTTAACTGGGTTAGAATCTTTTAACAGGGATTCAAAATCTCCTAACAGAGATTTATATGTACTGAATGTATTTCATAAGACTCCTAACAGGGTCCATCCTCTAACAAGGAACTTCCATATTAGTGCATCATTTTGTGGGCATCATTCCCACTGGGGTTTACTCTTTTCAAGAGGTTCCCTAGTCAACATATCTTGTGTTATTGTGCAATTGTGTATGGTTATCTTTCTATGGTTGATCAGTACATTGATTATATTGTTTAAAGTAGTTGAATGGTTAAATTATCTGATAACTGATTCACCCCCCCCCTCTTAGTTATCTTGGGGATCTTTACTTTCTAACAATTGGTATTAGAGCAGCAGGTCCTTGAAAGAAAAGTTTAACAACTTAAGGAGATCCATGGAAAATTTCAAAAAAGAAAGACCTAAGTTTGATGGAGTAAATTTTGATAGCTAGAAAGAAAAGATGAAGACACATCTATTGTGTTTAGGACCAAGTTATTGGTTGATTACAAAGAATGAGAAGACTATCATTGAGGAAGACAATCTAGAGGCAGGAACTAAAGATGAACTAGATCTATTCATGTGTAACATACTTGCAAGAGAAGCACTTTTGTCAGCACTACCAGAGAATGAATATAGTCAGGTAAGATGTTTGAAAACATCTCATGCAATTTGGAAAGCTTTACATTCTACTTTTGAAGGTGATGAACATGCAAAGAAGGCTAGATTACATAATTGGATTTGTGCATTTGAAGATATCAGAATGATGGAAGATGAATCTATTAGAAGCTATATTGGTAGGATGTCTGAGATTGTAACAAGAATAAAGTCTTGTGGAGGTGATAAGACAGAGAATGAAGTGATATAGAAAATTCTAAGAACTTTGACACCAGTATTCAAGCAGACAACACAGATGATTAAACAAGTGATACTTTGTACATCAAACTTTTCAAGAGAGACTCTTCTTGGAAGATTAGAAACAATAGAGATGAACTTGAGATTATCAGGAGAGCTACCTAGAATGGAAATAGCATTCAGTGCTCTTAACATTAGACCTACAAGAAGTACTAGTGTGAATGGAGATTATGCCAGCAGTAGTAGATTTGAGGAAGATAAGAAGATTGAAGAAGGTATTGCATTACTTGTAAAAAGAGAACCAGATGGTAAGAAAATCTTTAAATGTTGGACTTGTCAAGAATATGGTCATTTTGCATCTAAATGTCCTAAAAGAGTTAAGAAGTATAGAAGCAACTTTAAACCTAGGAGATCTAAAGAATGTTATTATGCAAATGATGAAGATCTTGAAGTAGGAATTGAAAAACATTTAAGTGATAGTGATAATGATAACTTTGAGGAAATAGGATTTGTAGCAATTAAAGAAGAAAGTTCAGAATCTGATAAAAGGGAAGAAAAAGTATTAGTTTCACAAGTTGAAAAGAAATCTGATTGGATTATAGACAGTGGTTGTTCACATCATATGACTGGAGATAAAAGAAAGTTTGTTAAGTTAGATAATTATGATGGAGGAATTTTTAGGGTTGGTAACAATGCACCTTGTTTGATTAAGGGTATAGGATCTATTACTCTTGATGGAAAGACTAACATTGATGACGTTTACTTTGTTGATGGATTAAGACATAATCTACTAAGCATTGGACAATTGGCTGATAAGGGTTATCAAGTTTGGTTTTCTGAGAAAACTTGTGTGATAAAAGATAAAGATGGAAATCTGATTGGAAAAGGATCCAGAACCAGAGGTAATGTATTTTAGTTGAATCCTACTAAGATGACATGTTTGATAACTAGGATTGATGACAGTTGGTTATGGCATAAAAGGTTTTATCATATAAACTTTGATAATATTGTCAAGGTGAGCACTACACTTGCGGTAAGAGATTTACCTAGAATTATGAAACCTACTAACATGATTTGCAAAGAATGTATGATGGCAAAGCAGAAAAAGAGTTCATTTCCCAACAAGAAGTTTACATCGACAGAGAAGCTGGAGATTGTTCATACAGACTTGAGTGGTCCTACTAGGACTAGAGGATTCTATGGAGAAAGGTATTTTATGATTCTTGTTGATGATTTTACAAGGATGATGTGGATTGCATTTTTGAAAGAAAAATCTGAAGCATTTGATAAATTTAAGATCATGAAAAGAAAAATTGAGAATGAATCTGGAATGAAGATTAAGTGTCTAAGATCTGATAGAGGTGGTGAATTTACATCTAGAGAGTTTAACACCTTTTGTGAAATGAATGGTATTAAGAGAACACTTTTAGACCCTAGAACACTAGAACAAAATGGTATTGCAGAAAGAAGGAACAGGTCAATAACTGAAGCAACAAGAGCTATGTTGTTTGAAAATGATTTGGCTAAGACTTTTTGGAGAGAAGCAGTGAACACAATAGTATACACTATGAACAGAGTACAAATCAGAGCAGATACAAACAAGACACCTTATGAATTATGGTTTGGACATACACCCTCAGTTAAGTATTTTAGAATTTTTGGAAGTAAATGTTATATAAAGAGAGATGATGATATAGGAAAGTTTGATCCTAGAAGTGATGAAGGAATATTTCTTGGATATTCTTTAAAAAGAAAAGCATATAGATGTTATAACAAAAGAACTAAGACTATTGTTGAAAGTACAAATGTAAAAATTGATGAGAAGTTTAAAATTTAGGAAAGAATGCTTGATTATGAATCTGAGGGAGAAGCACAACCTCAGCCTAACATTGAAAATGCAGAATTATTTTTTGAAACTAACAGTGATTTGCTGAATGAAAGTCATACTAAAGAAAATAGAGAAGAAAATAGAGAAGAAAGCAGAGAAGAATCTACAGTTGGAACAAGATCAGTAACTATGACACCTAACAGGTATACTTCAAGACATCACGCTGTTGAGCAAGTTATTGGAAGTTTAGATAGAGGAGTTTTGACTCGAAATAAGGTACATTTATGTTTGATTGCTCAAATTGAACCTAAGACTACTAATGAAGCTTGTGAAGATGAACATTGGATTATTGCTATGAAAGAAGAACTAGAGTAGATTGAAAAAAACAAGACATGGGAATTGGTCCCTAGACCTGAAGACAAGAATGTGATTGGAACAAAGTGGGTATTCAGAAACAAGATGAATGAACAAGGAGAAGTGATAAGAAACAAAGCAAGATTGGTATGTAAAGGGTATTCACAACAAGAAGGAATTGACTATGAAGAAAATTTTGCACCTGTGGCCAGACTTGAAGCAGTGAGAATTTTTTTAGTATATGCAGCTTACAAGAAATTCAAAGTGTATCAGATGGATGTGAAGTCAACATTTTTGAATGGTGAATTGGAAGAAGAAGTCTACATTGAGCAGCTTGAAGGTTTTCCTTTGACACAAGAAGGAGATATGGTATGTAAGTTAAAAAAAGCTTTATATAGATTAAAACAAGCACCTAGAACCTGGTATGCAAGATTGGATAAGTATTTATTGAAATTGGGATTTATAAAAGGAACAACAGATAGTAACTTATACACAAAAGAAATTGAGAATGGTTTGTTGGTTATAGTTATATTTGTTGATGATATTATCTTTGGAGGAGAAGATGAAGCTAGTGATAAATTTGCAGATGAAATGAAGACTGAATTTGAGATGAGCATGATTGGAGAAATGAAATATTTTTTGGGATTATAGATAACACAAAGCAAGGAAGGTATATTTGTAAGTCAGACTAAGTATTTGAATGACTTATTGAAAATATCTGGAATGGAAGATTCTAAACTTGTTGGAACACCTATGGTAACCGGACATAAGTTATCTAGCAAAGATGAGACACCAGCAGTTGAGCAGAAAAAATATAGATCTATGATTGGAGGATTGCAGTACTTGACACATAAAAGACCTGATATAGCACATTCAGTTGGAATTGTAGCAAGATTTCAAGTAGAACCTAGAGAATCACATTATGCAGTAGTAAAGAGGATACTGAGATATCTGAAATGAACAATGGATTATGGATTATGGTATGAGAATTCTGATAATTTTACTTTATGTGCCTATACTGATGCAGATTGGGGAGGTAGTGTTGATTACAAGAAAAGCACCAGTGGTGGAGCCTTTTTTCTTTGAAGAAAATTGGTCTCTTGGCTAAGTAAGAAGCAGAATTGTACTTCATAAAGTACAACAAAAGTAGAATATGTTGCAGCAGCAACTAATTGTAATCAAATTATTTGGATGAAGCAGATGTTGAAGGATATTGGAATAAAGTTTGATGAGCCTATTGTTATACATTATGATAACACCAGTATAGTGAGTATGTCAAAAAATCCAATTTTACATTCTAAGACTAAACATATTGAGATCAAGTATCATGTTGTAAGAAAGAAAGTTGCAGAAAAAGAAGTAAGATTGGAGTACATAAGTACAAAGGAGCAGATAGCAGATATATTTACAAACCCTTTACCTAAGGATACATTTGTGTATCTGAGAGGTATGCTTGGGGTTATGCCCCAACCTATTTTTGAGAATTGATGCAGATGATTGCATCTTTCTAGTGGTATATGAGCCCTATCTTTCTTCTAGATTGGATGTTGGAACTTCCTCTATGGGGGAGTTTATGAGCTGAGTCATGAGGACTCTTGTTATTGTATTTTTCTGAAAAGTGTCTTTTGACATTAAGTTGTTGTTGACTTAGTGATGGAATTTTTTTCATTGATGTCAATGGGGGAGAGATATACATGAAAAACATTGTGGATTGTATGAGAGAGCTAAATAGGAAAATGAAGCAAGATTTAATTTGATATTTTGCAGTGATGTTGCAGTATTGAATTTTTGGAACATTGGATGTTTTTCATCTATGTTGCCATCAATACCAATGGGGGAGATTGTTAGGAATGAATGAAAAGTATTTTGGCAGTCATTCTGTAGCAGTTGTTGTTGCATTCATGACTTGGATTGTCATTGATGTCAACACAGTGATATTCTGGATATTAGTAGGAAAGCAGCTACACTTTTGTTTGCACACATGTTGTATTACAGATTGGATTTTGCACAGTTGATGGTATGTTCTTTGGTGTGTTATTAACCTATGGTTAACAGCGCAAAAATAAATTCATTCATTTGTGAGAGTTATGAGCATTTTGGTGAAAGCAATGTTTAGACAGTGTTTCTGTGAAGTGATTTTTGGAAATTAGAGGATATCTCTTAGCTGGGATGGAATCTAATTTTGCATAGTTAAAGGGATGTTGGAGACTCATTAATGATGATGTGGTTCACAACGCAAACTTTGAAGATATGTTTGGAGAAAGTTACAGTATCTGGAAGCCGATAGTTTTATGTGAATTCTGTGTGTAGCATGTAGAATTTATTATTTTGTAATTGAGGACTGACTCATTTGTAATTATTTGAGTTTGGTATTTAAGAAGGAATTTTTTCCTTGTTGTAGTATGTACTATGAAGATTGAGATGAGAATATATGCATGAAGTGAAGAAAAGAGCTAATTCAGTGATGAAGGAAGACTTGTGAGTACAGAGATCTGGAATTGTGATCTTGTGTAGCAGAGAGTGTAGTTTTGGCATAGTGTGAAGGAGGTAATATATTTCATATTATTCCGTTGAATAATTCTAAGATCTTTTGGACAGTGGGTTCAAAGATCTTGCCTTGAAGCTGTTTGGGAAGTGGGTCCTTTTGTCTTCCACAAACTCTTAACCAGGTTAGAATCTTTTAACAGGGATTCAAAATCTCCTAACAGGGATTTATATGTATTGAATGTATCTCATAAGACTCCTGACAGGGTCCATCCTCTAACAAGGAACTTTCATATTAGTGCATCATTTTGTGGGCATCATTCCCACCGGGGTTTACTCTTTTCAAGAGGTTCCCTAGTCAACATATCTTGTGTTATTGTGCAATTGTGTATGGTTATCTTTCTATGGTTGATCAGTACATTGATTATATTGTTTAAAGTAGTTGAATGGTTAAATTATCTGATAATTGATTCACCCCCCCCTTCTTAGTTATCTTGGGGATCTTTACTTTCTAACAAATACTTCAAATAAATTATTACCTAAGGTAGTGGCTAATTCTAAAGCTTCAGTTGAAAAAACCCCATAAGGAAAAGGTTTAGGAATCCATCCATCCAGGGGAATGTGATCTATGTCAACATGATCATGTGTAGAAAACACTTCCTAATCTATGGAAGAATCTAACTAAATAAAGGAGAATCTCTTTTCATTGGGAGATTCTATAGGTGGGGCATGAATAGGACTGTTATTATTATTTAAGTTATACCACTCCAAAAGGATCTCTTGAAATTCCTTATGTATATCAGAAAGTTAAGACATAATGGGACCTAATTCTAACATATTGGATTCCAATAAATGTACTATTTCTTCCTGTCTTGAGATTGGAATGTTCAACATAGGAACCTTGTTCTGTTCAGAAAAATGTTGTTCAGACTGAGTCTCTATTGAAACATTTATTGGAGAATGAACAAAGGGGATCATCTTAGTTTTGAAAGGGTTGCATTTGTTCTTGCTTAAGAAAAGTAAAAAATTCTTGATGAGATCACCATCCGTGGTAATCAAAATTGGTTTAGAGAGGCGAGGAATGTTCAATGAGAGGTGAATTGGGATCCTGGGGGTGGATATAATGAAATTAAAAAGGTTGGAACATAAGAGAGGTCTATCTATTATTGGAGATGGGGATGCAGAAGTAAAATATGACAGATAGGGAGGAAGGGACGTAGGATTCATGGGAAGAAGAGAAAATCTACCCTAATTGAGAAAGTCAAATTAAAAATGTGGATAGGGTGAAGGGGAGAAAGAGGAGCTCTCTAGGGGAATAGGTTCAAATTTCTCTAGGGATAGAGGACTAAATTTGACCAAATTATTTTCATTGTTGTCAAATTTAATATTATTCCACTTTGTTTAAGGACATGAAATATTTTTTATTTGTTGGGAGATAATAGTCAAATTGCCCGTATCTAATTTATATTGAGGATTGAAATGAATTCCTTTTTATTTACAGAGGAAAGATATTCTTCTAATATCTGTCCTTCCTCTATATCATCAAAATCCTGAGATGGATGGGAAGTTGTAATGTCCCCTTTCTAGAATGAAACTTAGCGATAAAAAGAATTAAACTATAAGATTCTCTCTCTCTCTCTCTCTCTCTCTCTCTATATATATATATATATATATATATATATATATAATTAATTAATTTACATTGATTAAATTAAATATATAGTAATACATTATGAAAAATAATTATCTAAATTATTATTATAATAAAAAATAATATATGATTAATAATATTGTATATAATATTATTTATAAATGAATATAATACAATAAATGATTATTATAAATTAATGAATATTAATAAAATAAATAATAATCATAATAATATATTATAACCTGTTAGTAATATAATAATTATTAATAATATAATATATACTATTGACAAAATAATAGAATATGTATTCCAAAGAGCACGACTCTTAGAATACAAAGGTAAAAGGAAATCAGTTTACCTCTTGAGAGGATATATACCAAGGAATCGAGGAACCAGTCAGAAAATAAAATAAAATCTTATTTACAGTCAGCAACCAATACTGAGAGATATGATAATTTATGGGTGGACACATATTAAAAACAAATGTACTTATAGTCAACGAATTGCTAAAATTGACAACACTACCATTAATAATAGTTAAGATGAGAATGTCTGTAGTATAATATAAATGGAATTTAAATAAGATATAACATAACCGTATGAAGAATGGTTGACTAGATATAATACAAATGCCTCTGATAAAGACAAATAAATATATATAAAAAATAATGATTATGCACAACATAAAATATAAAAGAACAATTGGGTAACAACCTCCATGTTAATAATGATCATATATGATGCTAATTATTCAGCGATTAGTATTAGTGATGGGATGATATGATTTAAGAAGAGGCATCTCTCTTCATCCTCAACAAGACATGTCCCTTCAGGAATATATATCGACAGTCCCTCATTTGTTAAAGGAAAAGGAGGAGACATACGATTTGGAGAGGGAGTAAGTGGAAGTTTATTGAAAATATAATAAAAATTTCAATGTATATGTGAAGGATAAGCATAAAAAATATTATAGATTCTTGAATAAAAAGATATGGAAAATTAGTGAAGGTAAGAATGGATTTATGGAAGATCTATAGAAGACTTGGAACATATCTAGAACAAACTTAAAGAGGTATAACATCTTTCACAATGGATTTATGAGTAGACTATGTGCAGATTTAAATAAGACAAGAAAATGAAAAGGGTTTGCATCAAATAAGTGAAGAATTGATATTTTTATTATTACCTTAAAATATGAAAGGTTCACTTGAACAATGAAGATTGAAATATGGAAGCATACATTTCTATTATATAAATCTAGGAGAGCTTCATGACCAATTGCATATTTATAGAAACTTCCATTAAAAAAAATAGAGAAGTTGCAAAGCCTTTAGTAGGAAAACATATGCAAAGTAACAACATGATCTTAAAGAATATATGAGGAACACCATATACTTTCAAAACAATTGTCATCCTTATTTTCTAAAGAATTTGGATATAGGGATAATCATTGCAAACCAAAGATAATTTCCATCAATTATTACCATTTTATTCATTATAAGGGGGTTGTCACTTGCAATAAGCATATTTTTACTATACAAACTCTTTTAAAGTACAAGATTTAGTCTCAAACTTGAAAAAAATCTATAAGGGAACATTACAGTGGTATCAGAGCATGATCCTTCCATCCTGTAGGGTAAAACGAGGAATCATTAAATAAAAGAGGTTATAAATCAGAGTTGTGAAGAAGGATTCTGTGGAGAAATAAAAATTACTTAAAAACAACATCATGGACTACATTGAAGAAAAGTTGTATGAAGTGTATATTGAAGAAAATTTGTAGGAGAGGATATAATCAATTCTATGACATGTTCATTGGCATTAAAATAGCAGATTGAATAAGGGATTATTAAAAGATATTTCATATTGACCTTATAATTGAAAGAGGGTGTAACTAAGAATTATTTTCTCTAATCATCAAATAAGAGTTTTCTTTTAGATTAGCAAAGAGGAATTTCATAGCAAATAAAAACTTACTCCTTAATAATTATTTTAAGGAATCATCAGTGGGAAACAAGACTTAGATCTAAACCTTCAAGTAAGATTGGATATTAAGGCCATGACTTATGACATGAAAACCAAATCAGGTGTTCTTGGTGAGTGTCAAAATGTTGATTAAAATGATATTCTTGGTGAGTGTCAAAACTTCATTTAGACGTTCTTGGTGAGCGTCGAGGCTTGATCAAGGACATTCTTGGTGAGTGTTAGAGCTTGATCAAGATACATTCTTGGTGAGTGTCAAAACTTGATTTAGACATTCTTGGTGAGCATTGAGGCTTGATCAAGAGACATTATTAGTGAGTGTCAAAAGTTGATTTAGACTTTCTTGGTGAGTGTCGAGGCTTGATCAAGGACATTCTTGGTGACTGTTAGAGCTTGATCAAGAGACATTCTTGGTGAGCATCAAAACATGTTTTAGACATTCTTGGTGAGTGTCGAGGCTTGATCAAGATACATTCTTGGTGAGCATCAAAACATGTTTTAGACATTCTTGGTGAGTGTCAAGGCTTGATCAAGGACATTCTTGGTGAGTGTTAGAGCTTGATCAAGAGACATTCTTGGTGAATGTCAAAACTTTATTTAGACGTTCTTGATGAGCGTCAAAGCTTGATCAAGAGGCATTCTTAGTGAGTGTCAAAACTTGATTATGTCATTCAAGGAGCAAAGAAACACTTAACAAAGGATAACATAATACTACAGTACATCCAGATAAGTTCCATAATTGAATTACTCTTAGTATTTTAAATTGAGTAATATGATGAAATATTTTCAAGTTGATAAATTTATACTTATGAATGTATTGTAATTCTAATCTCAAGTTGAAATTACCATTTCAGGATAATTGGGTTGGATATTGACATAGCAAGTCACCACTCACAACAAAGGTTTGAATTGCTTGAGGAGAAGCAATTTTGAGAAGGACGGACTATAATGTCCCCTTTCTAGAATGGAATTTAGTGATAAGAAGAATTAAACTATAATATATATATATATATATATATATATATATATATATATATATATATATATATATATATATATATATATATATATATATATATATATATATATATATATATATATATATATATATATATATATATATATATATATATATATATATATATATACACACACACACACACACACACACAAACACACACTGATTAAATTAAATACATAATAATACATTATGAAAAATAATTATCTAAATTATTATTATAATAACAAAAGAATATATGATTAATAATATTGTATATAATATTATTAATAAATGAATATTATATAATAAATGATTATTATAAATTTATGAATAATAATGAAATAAATAATAATCATAATAATATATTATAACCTGTTAGTAATATAATAATTATTAATAATATAATATATACTATTAAAAAAATAATATAATATGTATTCCAAAGAGCACGACTCTTGGAATACAATGGTATAAGGAAATGAATTTACCTCTTAAGAGTATATATAATAGGGAATTGAGGAACCAATTGAAAAAAAAGGAATATTATTTACAGTTAGCAACCAATACTGAGACCAAGACAATTTACGGGTAGAGACATATCAAATACAAATGTACTTATAGTCAGTGAATTGCTAAAACCGACAACACTACTGTTAATAATAGTTAAGATGAGTATGTCTGTAGTATAATATAAATGGAAGTTAAATAAGACATAACATAACCGTATGAAGAATGGTTGACTAGATATAATACAAATTCCATTGATAAAAAAAGAAATATATACAAAAGCTAATGATTATGCATAACATAAAATATAAAAGAACAATTGGGTAACAACCTCCATGTTAATAATGATCATATATGATGCTAATTATTTAGCTCTTAGTATTAATGATGGGATGATATGATTTAAGAAGAAGCATCTCTCTTTAGCCTCAGCAAGACACGTCCCTTCATGAATATATATCGACAGTCCCTCATTTGTGAAAGGAAAAGGAGGAGACATACGATCTGGAGAGGGAGTAAGTGGAAGTTTATTGAAAATTAAATAAAGATTTCAATGTATATGTGAAGGATAAGCATAAAATATATTATAGATTCTTGAATAAGAAGATATGGAAAATTAGTGCAGGTAAGAATAGATTTATGGAGGATCTATAGAAGACTTGGAACATATCTAGAACAAACTTAAAGAGGTATAACATCTTTCACAATGGATTTATGAGTAGACTATGTGTATATTTAAATAAGAAAAGCAAATGAAAAGGGTTTGCATCAAATAGGTGAAGAATTGATATTTTTATTATTATCTTAAAATCTGAATGGTTCACTTGAACAATGAAGATTGAAATATGGAAGCATACATTTTTATTATATAAATCTAGGAGAGATTCATGATCAATTGCATACTTATAGAAACTTTCATTAAACAAAATAGAGAAGTTGCAAAGCCTAGTAGGCAAACATATGCAAAGTAATAACACGATCTTAAAGAATATATGAGTAACAACATATACTATCAGAACAATTGTCGTCCTTATTGTCTAAAGCATTTGGATATAGGGATAATCATTGCAAACCAAAGATCATTTCCATCAATTATTACTATTTTATTAATTATAAGGGGGTTGTCACTTGCAATAAGCATATTGTTACTATACAAACTCTTTTAAAGTACAATATTTAGTCTCTTGCAATAAAGGTTCTAAGCAAATTAGTCTCAAACTTGAAAAAGATCTATAAGGGAACATTATAGTGGTATTGGAGCATGATCATGTCATCTTGTAGGGTAAAATGAGGAATCATTAAATAAAAGAGGTTATAAATCAAACTTGTGAAGAAGGATTTTGTGTAGAACTAAAAATGACTTTAAAACAACATGATGGACTATATTGAAGAAAATTTGTATGAGGTGTATATTGAAGAAAAGTTGTACAAGAGGATATAATCAATTCTATGACATGTTCATTGGCATAAAAATAGCAGATTGAATAAGGGATTATGAAAAGAGATTTCATATTGACCATATAATTGAAAGAGGGTGTAATTAAGAATTATTTTCTCTAATCATGAAATAAGAGTTTTCTTTCAGATCAACAAAGAGGAATTTCAGAGCAAATAAAAATTTAATCCTTACTAATTATTTTGAGGAATCATAAGTGGGAAATAAGAGTTAGATCAAAAACATCAAGTAAGATTGGATATTAAGGCCATGACTTAAGAATTGAAAACCAAATCAGGTGTTCTTGGTGAGTGTCAAAATCTTGATTAACAACAATCTTGATGAGTGTCAAAAATTGATTTAGACGTTCTTGGTGAGCGTTGAGGCTTGATCAAGGACATTCTTGGTGAGTGTTAGAGCTTGATCAAGAGACATTCTTGGTGAGTGTCAAAAGTTGATTTAGACGTTCTTGGTGAGCGTTGAGGCTTGATCAAGAGACATTCTTAATGAGTGTCAAAAGTTGATTTAGACATTCTTGGTGAGCGTCGAGGCTTGATCAAGGACATTCTTGGCGAGTGTTAGAGATTGATCAAGAGACATTATTGGCGAGTATCAAAACTTGATTTAGACGTTCTTGGCGAGCATTGAGGCTTGATTAAGGACATTCTTGGTGAGTGTTAAAATCTTGATCAAGAGACATTCTTGTTGAATGTCAAAACTTGATTTAGACATTCTTGGTGAGCATCAAACCTTGATCAAGAGGCATTCTTAGTGAGTGTCAAAAATTGATTATGTCATTCAAGGAGAAAAGAAACACTTAACAAAGGAGAACATAATACTACAGTACATCCAGATAAGTTCCATAATTGAATTACTCTTAGTATTTTAAATTGAGTAATATGATAAAATATTTTCAAGTTGATAAATTTATACTTATAAATGTATTGTAGTTTTAACCTCAAGTTTAAATTACCATTTCAGGATCATTGGATTGGATATCAACATAGAAAGTCACCACTCACAACAAAGGTTTGAATTGCTTGAGGACAAGAAATTTTGGGAAGGGCATACTACAATGTCCCCTATCTAGAATAGAATTTAGTGATAAGAAGAATTAAACTGTAGGATTAAATATATATATTTTTTATTTATAATTAATTTACACTGATTAAATTAAATACATAATAATACATTATGAAAAATAATTATCTAAATTTTCATTATAATAATAAAAGAATATATGATTAATAATATTGTATATAATATTATTAATAAATGAATATAATACAATAAATTATTATTATAAATTAATGAATAATAATGAAATAAATAATAATCATAATAATATATTATACCCTATTAGTAATATAATAATTATTGATAATATACTATATACTATTAACAAAATAATATAATATGTATTCCAAAGAGCACGACTCTTGGAATGCAATGGTATAAGGAAAGGAATTTACCTCTTAAGAGGATATACACTAGAGAATCGGGGAACCAATCAGAAAAAAAAATAAAATCTTATTTACAGTCAGCAACCAATACTTAGAGAAAGATAATTTATGGGTGGAGACATATCAAATATAAATGTACTTATAGTTAGCAAATTGCTAAAATTGACAACACTACCGTTAATAATAGTTAAGATGAGTATGTGTACAATATAATATAAATGGAAGTTAAATAAGACATAACATAACCGTATAAAGAATGGTTGACTAGATATAATACAAATGCCTCTAATAAAGAAAAAAAAAAATATACAAAAGCCAATGATTACGCACAACATAAAATATAAAAGAACAATTGGGTAACAACCTCCATGTTAATGATGATCATATATGATGCTAATTATTTAGTGATTAGTATTAATGATGGGATGATATGATTTAAGAAGAGGCATCTCTCTTCAACCTTAATAAGACATGTCCCTTTAGGAATATATATCAACAATCCCTCATTTCTGAAAGGAAAAGGAGGAGAGATACGATCTGAAGAGGGAGTAAGTGGAATTTTATTGAAAATATAATAAAAATTTCAAGGTAATTGTGAAGGATAAGCATAAAAAATATTATAGATTCTTGAATAAGAAGATATGGAAAATTAGTGAAGGTAATAATAGATTTATGGAGGATCTATATAAGACTTGGAACATTTCTAGAATAGACTTAAAGAGGTATAACATCTTTCACAATGGATTTATGAGTAGGTCTTGTTACCCTATTTTTCTACATGTAGAATGATAGACACAAACAGGAAAGGGTTGCATAAAGGTACTTCCATTCAACACTATTTTTCAGGTGATGTGGATTAACATTTTGTTATTGTATTCATACCAATTTTTATTTTACTCTAAGTATTGATCACATTTCAAATTTTCAAATTCATAATTGATCATTACATTATGCATTCAAACTTAATGTAATTTTACAAATGTTCTCTCATATTTCATCTTTCATGTCAATAAATAGAGTACAAAGGGCAGAATAGAAAGATATGATAGAGGTATGAGTAAAGTCCTTTGCATTTCCTTGAGGAGTCGTATGCATCTAGGAGTTGGTTGTCTTTCTGGTCCAAGTCCTTGGGTTCACTTTCTGAGTCTTCATGTCATGTCTTGTGTCTTCAGGGTTTGTCCTGCATCATGGTGGAAAGTTGTTAGATCCAATTGGATCTAAGCAATGCATAAGATCAAAACATCATACAATAATCAAAATCTTTCAGAGTTGCACACATCTATCTGGAATGTCATTAAAAAAGAGAAAATGTGCATACACATAAACTAAAAAGTAGTATTAAATGGACATAATTTTATGAAACCTTTTACTATTAATGGCCATCATTATGCATGTTTTTATTTATAAACTAGATATATGAATCAAAGGGACTTAGTGTTTATAGCTGAGAAACCTTTTTCAGGACAACAAAATAGCATTAGGGCTAGTGAACATATCAGTTGACCGATTAATGCACAAAATTGACCATTTTGTCATTTTCACTAACATAAGGTGTTTGATTTGATGTTATTTTAAAGCTTAGCAGAGTAAACAAAGTAAAAACATTATTTAACTAGGACTGGTATTTCTTGTCACAGTCATTAAAAAGGGGAAAAAGTGCACAATAGTTTTCACGGTGCTATTGAGAAATTGTTACAAAGTGATTGTACATATGCGGTTGTGAAGGTATTCATTATTGGATGTGCATGTATGCAAAAGAGAAATGACAGTGCTGGTTCATAAACAAAAAGCTACAAGAAATGTATTTTAGATATCAAATAATGATCAGTGAAAATTTGTTAGTGGGTGTGACGAGCCCGTGCTCAAACCCCATTAACATATGTTCTTATAGTATTACATTTTTATGTTTTAAAAGGAAATCAGTTTTATACACTAGTTTTTATCATTTTCCAACACACTGTAAAAGACCAAGCATCTTGTGTGTATAGTCAAAGCACTTGTTTCAAGCTTCAAATCATTGTTAGGTTACAACTTAATATAGAGAGTCAGGTATGATGGCTTGTCAGTTTCAACAGATAAGCAGTGACTATCAGTATGTTAACAGTGAATAGCAAGAAAGGGAACCCTTCAACAGCTCCAACATTCAAGAACAATTTGAAGGAACAAATACAAAGTAGGAGGTGTAAAGACTGGTGAAAACATGAAACCCCAACAAACAACTCCAGAATTTGGCATGTGCAATTAAAGTAAAAACTTCCAATTTTTCATTGTTAACAGCATGCAAGAAATAAAACCCAAATTAGTACAATTGAAGATATAAAAATGGGTTAAATATGACTGGCAAAAATGTAGTGAGACTTTCCAGCATCCAAAGCCACAGAGTAAGGACATCAAAGTTGAGTTTTTCAAATAAAGATTCATTAGGAAGTAATAATAACTTTCAGAATATCCACATGAAAAGCATAGAAAAGCCCCAAGTTTTTAGTAATGCAAAGAAATGGAAAATTTGGCCTTGATAGCATAAGTATGAGTTTAGCAAGAAAGGAAAAGAAGATGTTCTACTTATTTTAATGATTAGAGATTGAAATCGTGTGCCAAAATTGCAGTCAAGCTGAGAGCTTGAGTTCACCAGTCAAAGCATAAGTTCCAGCATTCATGGCCCATGTTCCAAGTTATAGTTAGCTTGAGCTCAAGTTCGAGCCCGAGTTTGTCAAGCCAACAAACTTCCAGTTAGCTTAAAGCCTATGTGACAGAGCAATGAAGCCCGAGTTCCAACTCTCGGTAAGACAAAGTAGACAAAGCCCATTTCTCAACAGTTAAACCTGAGTTAGAACTTAAGAGTTCTTCCAGTCAAAAGACTGAGTGTTTAAAGCGCAAATTTCATCAAGGCTCAGCTCTTTCAAAAGTCTAAGGCCGAGTTCACTATGTCATGCCCAAAGTAAAGCACGCAAAAATGTAACAAATTTTTTTTTGCAAAGAACAAAAGGGAAAACATGCGAGGGGTATCATGGCCAACAAGGGCCTATGGTGATCCCACACTCATAACCTTGATTGACCAACCTCCCTTCATGATATGGTTACGGTGGACTAACCGTAGGTGGTACAATTGAACAAGATACCTGGTAACACCAACAAAATAAGTGTAAGGAAGTGGTTCAATGACATACCAAAAGTTAGTCGGAAAGGAGGCTCAAGGGTAGGATAGGCTACATCGGTTTACTAAGTTTGCCATCATGACACTTACTAAAATAGATCCGCATAGAGTTTATATAACACCAAAGAAATATGTGCGCTCGACATCAAGGTGAAGAACTAGCTAGGGTGGGGGAAAGGGGTTCATTTAAGAACTAAACAAATAAGATTCAAAAATGTCCTAAAAGGTGTGCCAATGGGTTAATAAGTTTAATTTACACAAGCTGAACAATTTCCTTAAGTTCCTATAACATTCTAATTATTTCTGGTTTCATGTTTCCTAATCCATTAGATAAATTTCATTATTGTATAAATCTGATTATATAATTAGTTCATAATTAAAGTTTGGTATACTAAATTGTACTAAATTAAATATCAACCTCGTGATAACAACTTAACCACAAGATAAAATCTTTGTGATAGTTCGCAATTAATGCCTTAAATTAGGGTATCATTTAATATTAAATTTACTAGTTTAGTTATATATAATTACCTCAAATAGAAGAGTATTGGCCAACAAATTATAAAAGAATGATTTCTCTATTATTCACTAGTAGTAAAACATGAAATGTATATATATATATATATATATATATATATATATATATATATATATATATATATATATATATATATATATATATATATATATATATATATATATATATATATATATATATATATATTTAAAGTCATAATTTACAACTAATAAGAATACCCTTTTTTAAAAATTTAAATAACATTATAAATTTAACATCAACTATAAAATGAAATTAATACATATTATTTTTTTTAAACTAAATAATGCAATTAAATATAAATTAACTTATTTAAAATTTAATAAAAAATAAAATAACATTAAATTAATAAAATTTAAAATTTATTAACAAATAAAATAACATTAAATTAAATAAATTAACAAATTTAAAATTTAATAAAAAAATTAACGTCATCGAAGTGACGTGTGGCAGGGCCCGCACCCTGTCGTGGCAGGGCTGGTACCCTGCTGTGGCAGTGGTACCACCTGTTGTGACAGCTGTACTACTTGTCGTGGTAGGGGGGCCTGTCACGCAGGTCTGTGGCCCACTTGCGGGGTGTGGAGACCACTTCCCATTCAACTTAAAAAAAATTTCAAATTTTTTTTTTTTTAAAACAAAGGCATACAGTTCATTTTTAAAATAAGTTCTTTTGTCATTTATCTTTAATTTAATATATTTTCTTAGAACGAAATTTGATTATAATTCTTTTTTAAAGGCTTTTTTGCCTAGGCTTCTTGGGTGGCGACCTAGGTGGGTCCCACCCAAGTTGACCTTGGATCTAGAGTTGGTTTATCTTTTAATTGTTTACTTGTATTTTTTTTGCCTAGTGGGTGAAATAATATTTTTATAATGACTGTGGTTTTTGGAATTGTATGGGAGGATTAATTTTTTTCTCCCATACAATTTCTAGAGACCTGTAGGTCTTCTTTTGGCCAAGTAATTTGGTTTTCTACTTAGTCTAGTTTCTCCATTTATTTATTTTTTTTGCCTCACATTGTTTCATATGTTAGACTGATTAAACACTAAAGTCCTTACATTTGGTTTTGATAAGAAATACACACATAATTGAAGGTAATTACCAAAATATTATAGGATAAAAAATTCCTTAAAAACAATGTGCTTCTAAATATTGAATTTCTTAAGTGTCTAAACATCTTATGTTTTTTTGATATTTCAACTTGAAGATCATTCATCATGCCATTAAGAAAATGCCTTCAAAGAATTTATAATAGCACTACATGTAACAATGGAATAGAAATGCAACATTATTTATTTCCTATCGTAGATTTCAACATGACATTTCACATTTGAATGAATGAAATACATTGTTCATTTCATCATTGAATCCATTTTACAATGAACAAGGACATTTTCACATACATCTTGATATATGTCACAATGTCTCAATACCATAAAAAACATGAGATGTTTTCTCATTACAAGAGTTCAAGAACACAACACTTTAAGTTTGCTCCCACAAAAGACTCCAAAATAGAAACTCTCCAAAAGCTTTTTCCCACAAGAACATGGCTCCCAAAAACCTGCAAATAGATAGAATACACCATGGAGAGCTCAACCCGAGCTTGGAGAATCAAGACTAAATGAGTATATACAATAACAATGCATACAATCACACATACACAAAACTACATAAAACTCCCAACCATGGCTTCACAAATGGATTTCTTAAAACCCATTGAAGTAGGGTGAAGGTGGGGTTTTCCAAGGTGGAGAATTCCATACAATTTACAATTTCCAACAAGAGTATTTTCATGCCTTTCAAAGGCTATATTATCATTTCTTCCATACACAAGTTTTTGTCATTTCCATCTCAAAATGCAAAGATTCACAACATGGATTCATGGAGCCCATACCCCATAAAATTCTCCCTCTTCTCCAAGAGAAGAGATTCTCAACTAAAATGGAGAGCCCAACTAACCCCTTCACCCAAGGTGATTGCTTCCCTTCCCAAGGGTGAGTGATGCCTTAAACTCCCATGAACAACATACCCAAAAGAAAAGAACAAAGAATGAATCAAGATCCAAATACATCCCCACCCAACACAACAATAACAAGATTTACAAGTTCATCTAAAACAACAACATACAACTAAAATGCAAGAGCATTCCTCCATGGCAAGAATTCACCAACCTTGGTCCAAAGAAAATGGCAAGAAGGTAGTTGAGAAGAGCCCCTTATCCTTTTTCCTTGTCTTTTTCCTTTCTCCAACCCTAAGTGTCTCTAAAATTAGAGAGTGGGTGAACACCCACTAAGTCTCTCCAAGCCCTCTAAAAAGACCCCCAAATTCCTACTCATGATCTAGCAATTAATGAGACATGACCTCTAGTCCTTTGGCCTAACCTCTTGTCCCTCCTCTTAATGGTGGGTTTATCAAGGAGTGTGGGACAAGTCAAATGCATGTGGCCATCTCCATTTTCGCCACTCTTGAAGAGTAGTCTTTTTGGAGGGCCATAATGGTGATCTAGACTTTCCCATTGGTAAAAACTAGCCCCCAACTCAAGGTACCCCCCTTGGGTTAGCTAATTTTGGCCAAAAATGCACTCTAGGGTCACTTTTAACCCCTCTAAAGTACCTCTAAAGTTAAAATCCGAATTCCAACTTGATGTGATCCCTACAAGACATCTACCTGCAAGTAGGATTAATATAATACCCTATAAGGTTAGGTGATTCTTGCTTTAACCCTAATTGACATGTCACCATCCACATGGAAAATACAAGTGTCAAGTGACACCATAAAATACACATCACATTCACAAATGACATGTCCAATTAAAAACATGAATTTAAACTATTAACATACATACAAATTATGTTTACAAAGAAAGATCACATTACAACGAGGTTTCAATCCCTTCATTAGATTAAACCTTGGCTTACTCAATTGCACAAATGCTTAGCCCTGATTCTTTGAATAATTCCATGATTTTCTTTCTTGCACACTAAATTTGAGCATCAATAATCCAAGGCAATAAAATCACATGCAAATATATATATATATATATATATATATATATATATAGACACACACACACACACACACACACAATTCATAATTGGCAAACATTAGCCAATATGCAGAATTCCATCCCTAGTTTCACTTTTCATTAAAGTAATGTTCAAACATAGTACCTTCATAATTTAACATTACAACATATTATCCATGCTATTTCTTAACTTTAAAGCATAATCCATGAAATAGTAAAATCTAATCATGATTAAATCTTTCTCATCAAATCACATATCTAAGCATGTATATCCAAAATCAACAATATGTTCTAGGTTCTAATCCACATCAAAACATAATTCCCACAATATAATCATCATCATAAAACATAATATCATGAGTCTCTGTCAAAATGATCAGAAAGTGTATCAAAGTATCAAATCATAAAGTATCAAAATGCAAATGTGTCAATAGTGCTATGATGGGTTGGGGTGAGGCCTCACACACTATCAGTCTAAAGCATAAGATCCAACTGAGTTCAATTTACAGTTTAGCAGATAAATCTCATGCTCAAAAACAAAACCTGAGCTCTCTTTTAAATCAAATCACAGCCAAATGTGTTCAACAATAAACCCAAATGGTTAAGTCCAAGATCCAGCTAGGGGACGAGTTCAATAACTCGTGAGTCAAGGCTGGAAGGCATGATAGTCTCAAGCTAGGTTTGAGATCAAAACTATGATCTCTCAGTCAAAACCTGAGTTCTCTCATTTAGGGCTGAGATTCAAGAAAATCTTTAATAATCTAAGATTGAACTCTTCCAGCTGATGCCAAGTTCAGATTCAATCTTGTGCTTAATGCAATAAACAACCCATGAATTCCAGATTGAGGACCAAATGAAAACAAAGAAACTTCAATCACAACCAGATTCATTTTTTCCCAAATCCTTAATGCATTGCAAGGGTCAAGAAATATGTCAGTTTTGATAAATTTTCAAGTCCACTAACAGAGTGGTAAATGCATTTAAGACTACAAGTGCAATGACAGTTAGTGTTTCAGGATACCAAATGCACCATGTGCCCATACCAGCGGATATATTCAAAAGTTATAGGAGTTATAGGAGTTTGGAATCGTGGAAAAGGAAGGCTTAGTGAACATTCTCATTTTTGTCCCCTTTTTGCATTTTTGTAACCATTTTTTAGAGTTTTGAAGGAAATAAAGTAGGTTTCTCCATATTGCATCAATTTTTTAGTATTGAATTTAATCCTTTTCTTCTTTCTGCATTAGGTGTTTATCAATTTTGTAACAAGGAGAAGTGAATTATTGCTATTCCTCCTCTAAGTGATCAAAATCCAAATCTTTTTGTAGAATTTATATGTTTTTTGATAGATTCCATTGTTCATGGTGTATACCCTAATAGTGGATTTTAGTCAGGCTATATGTTGATCAGTGAATGATAGTGCCAATGTCATTAGTAGTTGTGATTGTGGATGTCACTTTGAAGATCCTGATAAGTCAGGATCAAGTTTTGGTGTATCACCTTGTTTCCTTTTCAATTTTTAAGTTATCTTTCTCCCTTTCCCCATTCAAGTTTCAATCAGGAGGTGATATTTCCAAATCCAATAGGAACCAGCCTAGAATCCAGATATTCCTTCTCAATCAGAGTCCACCTACAGCTCGAGAAGGTTTCCATTGTTAGGATGAAATTTTGGTGAGCCCCAATGCTTGAGTTAGGATGACATTTTAAAACCTAAACAACTTTTGGCACGCCAGGTGGGACTCGTTCTTCAATGAACTAGTCAAATTGCATCATATTACTTTCTAGTTTTGGTGTGCTATCAGCAAGATTCAGACCTTAAAGAGGTCACATTTCGCATATCCGGTGGTTTCATGGAGGAAAGTCAACTAGTTTCAAAGATCAAGAGTTGTTTTCCATCATTTCAAGAGAATCATTTTCAGTCCTTTCAAGGTCAACAGTTACAATATGACTTTTCTGAGCCTACATCAGCTCATCCTTTTCATTATCCTACAAATGATAATGATTTACAAAATAGAGATACTAAAAGTATTTTGCATGATTTTCTTATGCAGATTGATGACATGGAGAGGTAGCAAGAGGAGCATGCTTATCAAGCCTATTTATATCAGCAAGCTGCATTGGCTCAGCAGGAGCAAAATCATAAGATATATTTAGTTGAGCAATTCAAGAGGAATGAGGCTACGCTTTTAAGAGGGTTGGAAGCACAAAAGAAGGTTCATGAAGGAGAGTTGGAAGCTCAGAAGAATTTTTATGAAAAAGTGGTTCAACTAGACCATAGAGATCTGATAAAAGCCATGTTTGACAAAGGAATTGAATTTCAAGAAGAAAAAGAAAGAGAATCAAGAGCTTGGGAGGAGTTCCATGAGAAAGAGTTTCAGGATCAGGAAAAGAAGATAAGTATCCTTGCTTCTATAGCTGTAAAGTATAAGAAAGGCTATCAACTTTAGATTGAAAAGTGTCTTTAGTTAGTGCAAGAAAAGTTGAGCATTGAATAAAAGGTTGTAGTTGATAAGCGTGAGAAGGATGATCTTTTAGATGTTTCTCATGCTATTGAAGAAAATATTTTGATTTGGGATGAGTTACCTTTTCCTATTGAATAGGATAAGACAGAGAAGTTTTTAGCACATCAAGATAATTATGCTGACAAGACTATACCTCTCCTACAAAAGATTAAGGAAGATGAAGAAGAAGATCATTTTTGGGATGAGTTGGAGCAATTTTCCTTACATCTTGATGACAAGCCCACACTTCCAGAAAGTACCTAGAAGCTACAGGAGAAATTTATTTCTAGCCATCATGAAAATGAAGAAGCTCATCAGGTTGAAGTAACATTTCAAGAACCAAAATCCATCAAGGAGAGCTCCAAGCTCATTATCTCTCAAGGATGTCCTATCATGCATTTGGAAAGGATGGAGGATATAAAAGAAGAACAAGTTGTGCTAGCACCTCAATATGATGTTCTGCCAAAAGGTGAAGCTGAGAATTAATCAAAGCAGCTTGTTGTCTCATTTGATCAAGTAAGTGAAGTTCTTCTTGTTCTTCACAAAATGTTTTTGATTGTTGTTTTTCTTTAGAATGGTGGTGTTTTCAGTCAGCTAGATCAAGTAAGTGAGATCCTTGACAATCGGAATTTTTCTCATCAATTGATCAAGTGCTTCTCATTTTTTCATCTCATGATGATTATACATAAGCATGTTGACTACTGTGAGCTGAAAAGGATGGGAAGCTATTTTTCACAATCTATAAATGGTTTTGTTTAACCAAGCTTTAAGCTGGTTAGAGTAGGATAGTTTAGGTTTTCATTTCAATAAGTGTAGTCCAACACTGGGTCTTTAGGTTGCATGAGTCTTAGTATAGGTGCATTTTTTTTTTCAATAAAGTTCCATTCATGAGTTCCAATTTTATGACTCGATTTCCCAATGGTAAGGCCTGTAGTTAATGTCTAGCAGGAAGACATCCAACAGAAGTCACCAAAATTGTTACCCTATTTTTCTACATGCAAAATGCTAGACACAAATAGAAAAGGGTTGCATAAAGGTACTTCCATTCAACACTATTTTTCAGGTGATGTAGATTAACATTTTTTTATTGCATTCATACTAATTTTAATTGTACAATAAGTATTGATCACATTTCAAATTTTTGAATTCATAATTGATCATTACATTGTGCATTCAAACTTAATGTAGTTTTACAAATGTTCTCTCATATTTAATCTTTCATGTCAATAAATAGAGTACAAAGGGTAGAATAGAAAGATATGATAGAGGTATGAGTAAAGTCCTTTGCATTACCTTGAGGAGTCATCTGCATCTACGATTTGGTTGTTTGTCTGGTCCAAGTCCTCGAGTTCACTGTCTGAGTCTTCATGTTGTATCTTGTGTCTTCAGGGTTTGTCCTGCATCATGGTGGAAAGTTGTTAGATCCAATTGGATCTAAGAAATGCATAAGATCAAAACATCATACGATAATCAGAATCTTTCAGAGCTACACGAATCTATCTGGAATGTCATTAGAAAAGGGAAAATGTGCATACACATAAACTAAAAAGTAGTATTAAAGGGACATAATTTTATGAAACCTTTTACTATTAATGGTCATTATTATGCATGTTTTTATTTATAAACCAAATATCTGAATCAAAGGGACTTAGTGTCTATAGCTGAGAAAACTTTTTCAGGATAGCAGGATAGCATTAGGGTTAGTGAACATATCAGTTGATCGATTAATGCACAAAATTGACCATTTTGTCATGTTCACTAACATAATGTGTTTGATTTGATGTTGTTTTAAAGCTTATCAGAGTAAACAGATTAAAATAATTATTTAAATAGGACTGGTATTTCTTGTCACAATCATTAAAAAGGGAAAAAAGTCAATAATAGTGTTCACGGTACTGATGAGAAATTGTTACAAAGTGATTGTGCATATGCAGACAGGAAGGTATTTATTACTGGATGTGCATGTATTCAAAAGAGAAATAACAGTGTTGGTTCATAAACAAAAAGCTACAGGAAATGCATTTTAGATATCAAATAATGATCAGCAAACATTTGTTAGTGGGTGTGACGAGCCCATGCTCGAACCTCATTAACATATGTTCTTACAGTATTACATTTTTATGTTTTAAAAGGAAATTAGTTTTATACAATGGTTTTTATCATTTTCCAACACACTGTAAAAGACTAGACATCTTGTGTGTACAATCAAAGCACTTGTCTCAAGCTTCAAAGAATAGTTAGGTTACAGCTTAATATAGAGAGTCAGGTATGATGGCTTATCAGTTTCAACAGATAAGTAGTGACTATCAGTATGTTAACAGTGAACTGCAAGAAAGGAAACCCTTCAACAACTCCAGCATTTAAGAACAAGCTAAAGGAACAAATACAGAGCAGGAGGTGTAAAGACTGGTGAAACCATGGAACCCCAACAAAAAACTCCAGCATTCGGCATGTTCAAGTAAAGTAAAAGATTCTAGTTTTTCATTGTTAACAGCATGCAAGAAATAAAACCCACAGTAGTACAGCTGAAAATATAAAAATGGGTTAAATATGACATGTGAAAATGTAGTGAGGCTTTTCAGCATCCAAAGCCACAGAGTAAGGACATCAAAGTGGAGTTTTTCAAATAAAGATTCATTAGGAAGTAATAATAACTTTCAGAATATCCACATGAAAAGCATAGAAAAGCCCTAAGTTTTTAGCAATGCAAAGAAATGGAAAATCTGGCCTCGATAGCATAAATACGAGTTTAGCAAGAAAGGAAAAGAAGATGCTCTACTTATCTTAATGATTAGAGATCGAAATTATGTGCCAAAATTGTAGTCAAGTTGAGAGCTTGAGTTCACCAGTCAAAGCATAAGTTCCAGCATTCATGGCTCATGTTCCAAGTTACATTTAGCCTGAGCTCAAGTTGAAGCCCGAGTTTGTCAAGCCAACAAACTTCCAGTTAGCTTAAAGCCTATGTGACAGAGCAATGAAACCCAAGTTCCAACTCTTGGTAAGAAAAAGTAGACAGCCCATTTCTCAATAGCTAAACCCAAGTTAGAACTTAAGAGTTCTTCCAGTCAAAAGATCGAGTGTTTAAAGCACAAGTTTCATCAAGGTTGAGCTCTTTCAAAAGTCTAAGGCCGAGTTCACTATCAGTCTAAAGCATAAGATCCAGCCGATTTCAAGTCACAATTCATCAGATAAAGCTCATGCTCCAAAACAAAAGCCGAGCTCTCTTTCAAATCAAATCACAGCCAAATGCATTCAACAGTAAAACCCAAATGGTTAAGTCCAAGATTGAGCTAGGAGCCGAGTTCAATAACCCATGAGTCAAGGCTGGAAGGCGTGACAGTCTCAAGCCAGGTTCGAGATCAAAACCATGATCTCTCAGTCAAAACCTAAGTTCTTTCATTTAGGGATGAGATTTATAAAAAGCTTTAATAGTCTAAGACCAAACTCTTCCAGCTAATGCCAAGCTCAGATTCGATCTTGTGCTTAATGCAATAATAGCCCGTGAATTCCAAATTGAGGACCAAATAAAAACAAAGAAACTTCAATCATAGCCACATTCATTTTTTCCCAAATCCTTAATGCATTGTGAGGGTCAAGAAACATGCCAATTTTGATAAATTTTCAAGTCCACTGACAGAGTGATAAATGCATCTAAGATTGTGAGTGCAATGATAGTCAGTGTTTTGAGATACCAAATGCCACCTATGCCCATACCAGCGGATATATTCAAAAGTTTGCAGATTGTATGAAGTGGGCCTTCTTGGCTGAATTTTATGTAGTTAGCAACAATAGTTTAGGACTTAGGATATTTGATTTTAAGTCTAAGTTAGGGGGTTTGAGGTTGGTTTGTTTATTAGGGACCAATTTTCTTTGTAAATGTTGGTATGTAATAAAAGATGTGTATCTTTAAAAGACCTACATATTAGGGGTTGGTTTAGTGGCATATTTGTAGGCTTATACTTTGGGGCTTTTTTGGAAGCTATTTTTAGAAGCTAGATTCAAGCCATGATTTGTGCATGAAATTTGGGGTTGATTGAGAGTGATTGTGGAGCTGATTGAGAGTTAATTTAGGGGTCATAGATTTTCAAATTCTATCTTAGGACGACATATAATCAAGACTGATTTTTAGTTCTAGGGGTTTGGAATCGTTGAAAAGGAAAGCTTAGTGAACATTCCCATTCTTCTTTCCCCTTTTTGCATTTTTGTAACCATTTTTAGAGTTTTGAAGGAAATAAAGTAGGTTTCTCCATATTGCATCAATTTCTGAGTATTGATTTCAATCCTTTTCTTCTTTCTGCATTAAGTTTTTATCAATTTTTTAACAAGGAGAAGTGAATTATTCCTATTCCTCCTCTAAGTGATCAAAATCCAAATCTTTTTGTAGAATCTGTATGTTTGTTGATAGATTCCATTGTTCGTGGTGTATACCCTAATAGTGAATTTTAGTCATCCTATATGTTGATCAGTGAATGATAGTGCCAATCTCATTAGTAGTTGCGATTGTGGATGTTGATTCAAAGATCCTGATAAGTTTGGAGCAAGTTTTGGTGTATCAGCCTATTTCCTTTTCAGTTTTTAAGTTATCTTTCTCCCTTTCCCCATTCAAGTTTCAGTTAGGAGGTGATATTTCCAAATCCAATAGGAACCGACCTAGAATCCACAGATTCCTTCTCAATCAGAGTCCACCTACAACTCAAGAAGGTTTCTATTTTTAGGATGAAATGTCGGTGAGCCCCAATGCCTGAGTTAGGGTGACATTTTAAAACATAAACATGTCCTATGTGTAGATTTAAATAAGAAAAGAAAATGAAAAGGGTTTGCATGAAATATGTAAAGAATTGATATTTTTATTATTACGTTAATATCTGAAAGGTTCACTTGAACAACAAAGATTTAAATATGGAAGCATAAATTTCTATTTTATAAATCTAGGAGAGCTTCATGACCAATTGCATACTTATAGAAACTTCCATTAAATAAAATAGAGAAGTTGCAAAGCCTTTAGTAGGAAAACATTTGCAAAGTAATAACATGATCTTAAATAATACATGAGGAACAACATATACTATCAGAATAATTGTCATCCTTATCATGTAAAGAATTTGGATATAGGGATAATTATCACAAACCAGAGATCATTTCCATCAATTATTACCATTTTATTAATTATAAGGGGGTTGTCACTTGTAATAAGCATATTGTTACTATACAAACTCTTTTAAAGTACAATATTTAGTCTCTTGAAATAAAGGTTATAAGAAAATTAGTCTCAAACTTGAAAAAGATCTATAAGGGAACATTACAGAAGTTCCTTCATTGAGAGTGTTATTGAACATTGTTGAGGGGTTATTAAATCAGAAGAGTTAATTAGAAGATTCAAAGGAGAAGTTAAAGCACAACTATAGAATTTTGTCTCGTCATTTTCTATATACATGGATAAATCCCTAATCTTATTACAGTAAATAGTCGGATAAAGATTATACAAAGATTGGTTGGTTATAATTTTGTAAAGGATTAAGGTATTTGACTTGAAGATCTAAATGAACCAGGTGTTTTAGAGAGGAATATTTATGAATGATTTTTTGAACCCTACAATAGAGCCTATCATATTACCTATCTTTCTAATGATTCTCTGATACATTAATTTAGCCCAAAAGTTATGAAAGTAGATCCATCTCAAGCCTATAGTATCAAAATTGTATCTCAATCAAAATTAGGTTTCCATTTAAAGAAATTTAGAATGTGACCTTTAAATTTAACTTTTACACCTTTAAGGACCTTGTTCTTTAATTCAGAGTTAGGGTATTCCACGTAAATGAAATTATCATGTAGGATTGTTGTACTTACCTGTCTTGGAGAGTTGATTCAACCCAATTAGCAACATCTAGTAGGGATGTTTTATGTCCTTCCTGAGATATAATTAGACCTGATTTATTACATCTACCCCACAAAAATTTAGTTTTATCAGTGTTAATAACCATTCTTCTAATGTCCTTACATGAATCCTGAGAATGTTTCTCCACATATGGAGGAATTGGAATCACTACAGTTTTTTTCCATAGGTATGAAGGAATGACCTTATGAGAGACTCTCTTTTAATTAAAAATACCTAAATTTGGGTTTATGATACTCGAAGTAATAACTTCCCTTTCCATGTATCTGGTTTTTGCAACAAAAACAAAAATTGGCAGTGGATCTTACCAGGTGAAAGCCAAATTTTCCATCAGATCTTGTTGTTCTTCGTAGGTCTTTTCTTCCTAAGAAATTTGATCCACATGCCTAGATTCATTTGATGTCATATTCTAATCGAGAGAAGGAGGAAAGGAAGTATCCAGGAATGGCTTAGCTTTAGAAATCGTATCTAGGGGAGCTAGAATCGAACAACCTAGATCTTCCAACAGGGAAAAGTGATTGGAAGTGATAAGAGGAGGAGAGTTGTGATGAGTAGAAAAGACTATAGACCCATGAGTTTGTAGAGTGATACAAGAAGGAAAGGAAGAAGCTACAAAAATTTCAGAGTGCAAGAGAAGAGCTATTTTCTTTTTTTAGTACAATAATTATATATTAATTGTAACAAATTTGAATATTTATTTTAATTAGATTAGGGTTATGTTCATGTAATTTAATACTCTATTCTTATAAGTGGAATAGAATTAGGTAACATTACAATATATCTTATTAATTTAATACATATAAATTTCATGTATCGTATAATTCAAGTTGCAATAGTAATTCAAATTAAGTTGACTATTTCTATTTCTAAATTCTAACCTATAATTTCACTTTCTTATAACTTTATTAATAGATTAACAATCAACTAATTTAAACAATTTTATTAGTTCTATTTTAATATTAGTGCAAGTACTCGTTACTATGTGGAACTTGTTATTATTGGTTCATGTGGAAGATAGTGCATTCATAAAAAAAAATTAAATGTGAAAGCGTAAATCAATGGGTAACGACTATCATAATGTTTTTTTATTTTTTAATTTTATTTCAAATTTAAAAACTATTTTTATGGGTAAATCTATTGGATAATAGAAATATACAATATTATTAGAACAAGTTATTGAATAATATTTCTATTTGACTAATATTATTGCTATTTTGGAATAGTGTTGAATGGTTTGATGAATCATTCCCTTTCAACAGTGTCTATCATGTCAATAAAGTGACTTTCAATTTAAAAATAATTATCACATACAATCAAAATGATATAAAAACAAATCACTTTTAGATATGTGATCTACACATACTATTGTATATGTTATTACAAGGAACCATACAAACCTATATAGTGTTAAAAAAAATTCTTCTAATGGACCATTTAAGTGTGTCCAAAATGTTAGTTGTAAAAAAAATTATACAAGGTTTTTTTTTTTTTAAAACTTAGTTATCGTGAGCGGAAATATTTCTAGCATTACAAAGGTCCTTTTTAAATCTAATATTTTCACTTTTTTTCTAACATTTGTATTTTCCAATAAATAAATTACTACAACACAAAAAGGATTTAGATATAATGGCCTACTGGCCACAAATGAAAATGCACATGGGTTCCTAGGAACATACATATTCAAAAAATGGTAGTAATATGCTACAATCAAAACACATTTAGCACATTTACTTTGTATATTGCATAAAATTCAAATAACTATGAAAAACATTATTGAAAATTAAAACTTCAAGTAAAATTCTTCAATATGCTTTCACTTCATTTGCTGCTATCAACACTATGAGTTGCAAATACTTCAAATTTTTTTCTATACACATTTTGTTGGAGTAAATGGTGTTTTTACCAGTTTACTCTTTACTTAAGCTTTCTTAGGTTGACACATTAATGAGGTAGATTGATAATGATGAAGGGTACTCCCCCTTACTCAAACACACACAACACAACATAGAAATAAATAGAAAAATGTAAGAACATAACAATTACAAGAATAGAAACACTTTCTTTCTATTATTTTCATTGAAATGACATTACAACATTTAGAAAAATAACATGCTCAACCACATGAGCATTCTCACTACAATAATCTACAAGTTAGAGCTACCATGTGCACGATTGAAACTGTCAGTTGTAACTCTACTTTGTCTTATTATATTAGGAACTTTAACTTCTCTAGAATGTTCTGGAAGATGTAACTAACCCCTATTGAGGCCGACCACTTTTATTTTATTTTTCCACATATTGGAATATGTTGAGAATATGCCCAAAATAAGTTTTGGCATTCATTATAGTATTTCATGAATTTTTTTCAAGTAGCACAACTTATAGAGGCCATATCTTCTAATTTGACCATTGGATTTTCAATTATCATACATTGTTGGAAAGTGCACGAAAAGATCTACACCCTCCTTGCATCAGATCTATAAGATTAATAAATAAAACAAACTCTTTAGGAAAAAGATAATGTATCCACTTCTTCAATGTCTAAACTATAACATAAAACTCCTGATGATAAATAAAATATTCTCTTTTGGCATCTTTCAACTTATCACTAAAATAAGGAATCGGTTTACCTTACTAACTCAAAATAGCTCCAATGGTATTACCGCTAGCATCATGGTCTACTTGAAATACCTAATTAAAAAATGGAAGTTCCAAAACAAGATTTTTTTGTAACTTTTCTTTTCAATAAATCAAAACTCTTTGCTTCTATACAATCCACTGAAACTTTTTTCTATCCCCTCTCATTGTTTTAGTTATGGGTCCACATATATTACTAATTTTTTTGATAAACTTTCTATAACATCTAGCCAAACCATAAAAATATTTGACCTTAATAACACTCTTTGGAGTAGGCTATTCAAGGATACTATTCACTCTATTTGGGTCTATTTTAATAGCATCTACTGAAACAACAAACTAGGTACAATAACTCCTTCACAAAATTGCACTTCTTTAGGTTAATAAATAATTTTTCTTCTCTTAACTTCTCAAAGACCCTATGAATATGCATTATATACTCTTTCAATATCTTACTGAATATCAAAATATCATCCAAGTAAATAGTAAGAAACTTACTCAAAAATTATTTCAATACCTTGTTCATGAGCCGTATGAATGTGCTTGGTGCATTGGCTAGCCCAAAAGACATGAATAACCACTCATACAAGACCTCTTTTGTCTTGAAGGTTTTTTTCCATTCATCACCTTGTTTAATCTATATTTATTGATATCAATAATACCCCACTAGGGAACAAAGGAGTTATTAACCTAAAACATATTACTAAGTTTACAGAATAATTTTTTTCTTAAGTGTTTACAAACAATAATGAATACACAAGAAGAAGTAAAATATAAAGTCCGTAAGTATAAATAAACATAAACATATTCTCAATTTCTTATTACACATCTCAAGGATTACTTGACATAGAAACTACAAAAATACAATTACATCTATGAATTACAATAAGCATCTAAATCATCTACATGTTACATCATAAATACATCTGAATAATGAAGTATACATAATCTCCAACATCCACTACACAATTCATAGGGTATGTAACCACAATTAAATATAAGTACAAAATAGAGAAGTATAAGAATAAGAATAAGTCTCCAAGAAGATAGGATAGAAAGAAACTGCAACAAGGATCATCTAGCATTGGAACAGGGACATCATAGGCTCAAATGGTAAAAAAATCACTACCTTCTGACCTCGTGGAAATCTATAGTTCCACTCCCACCGTGATGAGGAGATAACATCAGATCCCACTCGGATAACAATATACCAATCCTATCAGGTAAAAATAAGCAAGGATCCTAGAAGCTCCTATCTCAAGGTTACATCTCAAAATCAAAGGTACACATACTAATCAAGAGGAAATTGGCACATATAGGAAACGTAAGATGAAATCAAGGAAGTGTCATCACATATGTCAACCCCTTGGAACGATCTCACTAGACTCTGACTCCCAAGTGTGATCATATGCACAACTTGAAATCCTCTCGTGAAGATAAGGATAACTGATCATGCCATCACTACTAGATGGGAAAGCATCTTCTCTCACTCCCATCCCTAGCCTATACTAGCACTTAAGTCATGGGAGAGGAAACCATTATCTTATTAATTTATTTTAACCCCCATTTAATTTATATTATCACTTGATTATGTATTCTACTAAGGATACCCAGGTAGCCACTTACAGGCTCTGACACCTCCAAAGAAAGCCACTTCCCCTCTAACACCTAGATAACCTACCCTAGGTTCATAATCTCAAACTCATAACTCAAGGTCATCATAAATTATAATTTCCAAATCTGGTTCCAAAGAATAACATGAACACACAATAAACAATTTCCATACGGCTGGGTCACAACAAGATCAACTGCCACAAAAGTATGCAAGGAAAATAAAATAAATACAACCCTAACATCACCTCTGGTAACAGTCCTAATAGACCGACGTAAAAGATTCCCTTCTAACCCAAACACAGAAGGAATAAAATAGACATGCAATAGAATTTAATAAATAAAGTAATTTGTAAAGTCTATTACAAAAGTCAATCTATTAAATAATCACTAACAAAATATAATTACAATTATTAAATTAAATTATAATCACCTAATAAATCTATTTATTACATTATTAAAATAAATTGATTCTAGGATTAAAATTACTAAAGTCACTATAATTTCATAAGTCTAATTAAAAATAACTAATTGAATTACTCAACCTCATTTAATTAGAAATAAAAATATCCTCCAAAATAACCATGCCATAAATAAATCATTTCCATTTAAAAGCTAACAGAATTAAATATTTAAATAATCAACCAAACTATATATATATATATATATATATATATATATATATATATATATATATAGTGGATTTGTATTAATTTAAATTAATTAAATCAATAATAAACAATTAAATAAATTAATCATAATTATAATATTAATTAATATATATATTAATTATATTGAAACTATATTTAAATTAAATTTAATAATATTATATAAAATATATATTAAAATAATCATATTTTATTTTTATTTTTATTTAATTTTTTAATTTATTTTTTAAGAAATTTATGACAGACTTTTCTTTTGGTCTGTACCTGATTCCAACAAGGTACACATTTTTAATTTAAAATATGGAAATACATACATTTATATACATATATATGTATATATATGTATATATGTGTACTTTTAATTAATTAATATCAGATGCCAAATTTTTAACCAACCACAAGAACATAAATACACATATTTTCTCTTTCTTTCTTTTTTATAGACAAATTGAGGACCTATTTTATTGATTTAATCTAGGTTTTGTTTACAATCAACTGTTAGTTTGTTTTCTAATGTTTCTTTTAATAATTCCTCCAAACCCTTACCAGATCTAAATTTTATAAAAAGATATATGGTAGATTTTCAACCTAAGGTTTACCAGGCACATTTTTCTTTCACGTAATTTAACAAAGAGGAATTTTACATACAAACAATATTCCAAATTTTAACAATACTATCAATTCAAACCCTAATTAAATTTAAAGAAAAATTAAATTATGAAATTCATACAAACACCAAATTTCCTACAATCAATTTCTAGATTTTCAACATGAAAGAAAATCACAAAATAATCCATAATAATCAAGTCTGACAGGCGCGAAGAAGAAAATCTTTCAGAAATACTAGAATTAACACTACGAGGGTTTTTAAATCCTACCTCAAACCACCAAATGAAGAAATACGATGAAGACGAGAAACATAGAAAATCCAAGATTTCATAGAAAATTCCTCCAATTCGAATCCTTCACCCAAATCTTCAAACCTATGTGTTGAGAACAATGTCCAAGCCTTTCCAATATAGGAATTGAACTCAACATGCAAATTTTCTTGGAACTCAACTCAACTCAACAACCTTGTTTTCATCAACTGCATAATTCCCTCAATTTCAATTTGTAACTCAAGTATTTTTCCTTCCTTATTTCTATCAACTCTCGTAACTCCCAATTAATTAATTCTTTTCTTGATTTATTCTGATTGATTTGTGCAACTAAATTGTATTTAAATTAAATTAATATTACTTAGTCTAATATTATTTTCCACAAGATAATTTATTTTCAATTAATAAGTATCTTTTATTTGAAAACATGAGTATGATAATTAATTAAATCTTTAAGATAGTGTATTTAATTAATCTTCATTAATTAAATACTTTTATTTCCACAAATAATCTCTTAATTAAATCTTTAAATTTAATAATTGTATCTAATTGATTTCTATTAATTAAATACTTCCACATTTAAAATAACTAAATAGAGCAAGATCTGATTTATTTAAATCACATAATTAATCTAAATAAATTATTTAATTATAACAAACATATCAACCAACTAGAAAACAACTAAACTAATAAAACCATAACCATGCTCAAGAGAAAGACTATAAACTCACGTCACCTAGATGAATTCAGGAAGGGTAAAATATCAAAAACTTGTCCACTATTTCGGGACAATAGAATGGCTTAGGTTGGGATTTGGATCTAAACAGTATCTCCCCTCTTACCATTGATACTTGCGATAGGGCATGCTAATCCTGACAATTTAGGGAAGTCGATCCCCGGTACCTGCAAACTTGCATAAAACATAAGCATGTACATACATGTATATATAACAAGAAATGGTAGGGATCGAGACATCATGTGGATCCCACAAGAAGGTAACTATGACTATGTCCCTCAATCATATCAAACATGTCAAATAGGAAAGTACAAGCATACATGATAACCATACACATGCAAGTATGGGGTTGTAATCACCTAAAAATGGTCACCAAAACCATGAGCCTTAATCTTGATTATTCATCAAGGAAGCCCTAATTTTGATTAAATCTCCTAAGTCATAACCTAAGGAAATTCAACTCATCAATCTGATTTGACCTATATTCTAAGTCCCATTCAATTATTGCACTTAATGCTATTTGATTAAGTAATTCCTAAATCTTAATATTATTGGCAATAAAATCAGACCTTATACCATTTATTTAATTAATATTTTAGGATATTGATTAAATGAATAGGAATTGTCAATGGCGAGTGGGAGATCAAGTTTGAATGGTGAAGGTAGGAGATCAAATTTGAATTGCGGAGGGAGGGTGAACCAAGGAGACAATGGTGCACCTCATGCTTTGAAGGGACATGATACAGGTGCAAAGGGGGGGCTCATCGACAGCTGGAGCATCGAATGGAGGTGATTCCTTGGGTTCCCTGGAAGAATATTCAAAAGGAGGAAAAGAGTAGGATGACAGGGTTGACTCCGCATTGTCTGATCTGGGAGGGGGTGGGGTAGCCTTGGAATGTAAAAATTGTGGTTTTGACTCATCCTGTAGGTCTAACCATAAGGATCGATCGTGGGTATCTTTGTTTGGGAAGAAACCATTAGGGTAATCATCCTTTCCAGAGGTGAATAATATATTAGACCCATCTAAATGTGATTTTGGTATCTATAATCCTGATTTGGTCCTAGATATCTCTATAGCATTTATGGAGATGGTTCTTGTTGGAAAATTTATTGGTCCACGACCAATTATTAATTTGGTCTGAAAGTATTTCATTCGTAGATGGTACTTAAAAGGTCAGGTAGACATACTTGTCATGGCTAAAGGGGTTTTGTCCATTTCATTCACAAATAAGGAGGATATGATGAAAGTATTGTGCAGGGGCCCTTGGATGCTAGGAAAATCATCCTTGGATTTACACAAATGGACTACTAATCTTGACTTGAATGATTCATTTGTGGAATCTACCCCAATGTGGGTGAAAATCCAAGGGCTTAAAGTCAAACTTTGGAATGAAGGGGTGTTTAAGGGCATTATGAGCACAATGGGAGAATTGTTGGCTATAGATTCATCCACTACCTCTAAAACAAGGTTGGTTTTTTGTAAATTGTGTATTAATATCAGTGAGTCCTTTGATATTCCCCTTTTTATAGATATAAGGTCAAGGCTAGGGAAATGACAACAACTGATGGAATATGATTCCTCTCCCTTTACATATTTTAAATGTAAGAAATTTGGTCATTGGGAAAGAAATTTCCCTTTGAAGAAAGGAAAAGAGATAGAGCTTCACAATAGTAAAGAGAATAGAAAGGAGTGGTGAGTTAAGAACCCTTTGGATCCTAAGGAAAGAAATAAAAAAAAGGAAGATAAGGAAACAATGGATGAGTTATTTTCCTCTAATGGTGAGAATAATCCTAAAGGGATTACTCATGTTCTGCCACTGGATGACAACTCTCGAGCCCTTATTCAAAAATTGGATTCTGATACAAATGAGATTGACCTTTCAAAGGAGACTTGTAATGAATCTATGCCCCCTCTAATCAGGGGAGGGAGGATAGTGGTATTAAAGGGAATGGAAGTACTCCATAATACAATAACAAGGACTACTTGGATTCCTTGAGTGGGAAGCTAGTAAACTGTCTATTTTGTAATGATGCCCAGGGAAGTAATTATTTTGAGAGAATTAATCAAGGGAACTATATAGGAGCCAACAACATTACTAATGATAGAATTTTTAGAAATAAGGATTCTAGTTGGGCTGTTATCTTCCACAAGATTAAGAGATCTCTTTTGGAAAATTTGGGGTTGATAAAAAATTATCAGGACCCGAAGGATGATTGGGAGCTTAAAGTCTATAATAATTAGAAGCTTGAAGGAAGGAAGGTTTAGGATACCAAAAGAAGTCTGAGAAATGAGGCTAGGTGGGACTGTCCCCCTAATGGCTAGATTAAAGTCAATTTTGATGGTGCCTCTTAGGGCAACCCAGGAATTGCTGGCTGTGGCATAGTGATCCGAGATGATTATGGGAATTGCAAAGGGGCCATGGAAATTCCTATAGGATTCAATACCAGCCATGTTGCAGAGGCTAACACTACTCTTTATGGTTTGATATTAGCTAAGAGGAAAAATTATACTAAGGTTTGGATTGAAGGGGACTCCCTAAATATTATTAAATGTTTGAAGAACACTATGACCCTGTCGTGGACTATAGCCAATGGTATTAGCAAGGATAAAAACATTATTGAATCCTTTGATGAATTTTTGATAACTCATAACTTTAGAGAGGCCAACTCGGTGGCTAATTGGGCTGCGAATGTGGCTTGTAAAAGCCAGGTGGATATTGAGTGGGATGATGGTTTTGCACTCCCTTTTGAAGGGACATCATTAATTAATAAGGAGTGGGCAATTAGTAAGAAAAATGTTCTGAATGAAGAGAATATTAATGAGTATTGATTACAAAAATTTGTGTGATGTTCATGAAAGATAGTGGGGTGATTCTAAGATAATAATTGGGGCTTTTTGGCATGATTTTTGGGTCTTTCAGGATATCAGAGGGTTTTATTACAACTCGAAGTCTAATTTGTAGAGTGCTAGGATTAATTTTGAGAAGGGATTTCTGGACTTTTACAGAGCTATGGGAGGAAGGAAGAGAAGATGCGAGTCAGGGAGCTGTAGTGAATGGAGCTAGAACTAGGAGGTATAGAAAATACTTAAAGATGGGGGTCTGGAAGTTTACATGGAGAAACTGCATGGAGGGAAAGTTTCTGTGACTAGGAACTTCATCAAATCCTGGAACAAGGGGAGTTTTATGGTAGGTATGCAAAGCATGGAGGTGACTAAGGAGATAATAGCAGAAGTGATAGGTCTAAAGATTGAGGGCATTAACTTCTACAGGGATAAGAAGATCTCAAAAAAAGCCTTGGAGGCTTTTGCGCCTATGGAGTAGGAGAGGAAACATATGATAAAGGTGGACAACTCTTACTTTAATCCTAAGATTATTTCCAGGCCTTGGGGTCTTGTTTTGTTTGTGATTATTTGCTACATTACCCTTGATGGTCATTATACTAAAATTTACAACCATCATTTAATTCTTCTGAATCATTTTAGGCATGGGGTTAAAATCAATTTCCCTTTTTACCTACTAAGTTCTTTGAATGCCTATATCCTCAATTGGCAAAGGGATCCAGAGGGTGATCATGCCTGCCATGAAGGGCTTATGGTCCTCATTTATGAGGTTTTGAAATCGAAGAAGGTGGAAAGGCCCCAATTTAATAGGAAAGCTCTCGAAGACTATGAAATTGATGGGAAAGAGTCTGAGGAGCCCTTTATGGAGGAAATAGAAGAAGATGAGAGTGACTCTGAGGAGTATCAAGACTCCACTCCCAAAAGAAAAAAAAAAAAAAAGTAAGGTGGAGGACTTGGTCACAGAGATGGATTTGGAGGAAGAGGAGGCTAGGGAGGAAAGCTCCAAGAAGTGGGGCAAAAATAGAATGGATCCCATTGGAAAGTGCACTAGAGCAAAAAAAGAGAGGAAGAAAATTACTAAAAGGGTTTTCATTTCCTCTGATGAGGGATCTTCTTCTCAGGAAAAGAACCATAATAATTAGGATGACCGTGTGGACAATGACCCTACTATGGAAGAGAGTGTGGGGCTTGAACAAAATGTGTTGGTCGAGGATAATACTATACATGATGTCACACAAGCTATGACTAATATTGAGAAAGATGGGTAGGGGAAGGACATAGTCAACACGGGGAAGGATAAAGTGGAGAGTTCCATGGAGAAGACGGAGGGAGGGAACAAGGATTTTGAGAATCTGGGTTGTTTGGCTTTTCTGATCACCCTTAGCAATATGAAAACTGACATTATAGCTATGAAGTCTCATATTCATCAGCTCCAAAAAGAGATGGGGGTCCTTAAAAAAGATGAACCTAGGGAAGAAAACCATGGGCCAAACTATTGATGAGCTTATTGAGACTGTCGGAACGGCTGAGGGGCTCACTGTCTTCAATGACAGAATTATTACTATGGAGAAAAAATTGATAATAGTGAAGGAATGACCAAAAGAATTGAGATAATGGAAAATACAATCGACAAGCTAGAGAAAACAATTGGGAATATAGTAGAGCAGAGCTATGCTATTCTTAAGGCATCGAATGAGCATGTGAAGATTTTGGTGGACAAGCTGGACCATGGGAAAGGGGAGCAGGCGATCACTAAGGCCAAAGATGATCAAGGTCCCAACAGGCGTACTAGATCTAGGTTCAGGAAGATGGAGGATGATAAGAATAATGACATTGAAGATCTGAAAATATCTGCATCTAACATGCAGATGTTGGCTGATCAGGTAGCAGAAATTATGAAATGTGTTTAGATAGTAGCTTGATGTCTTGCTATCCTTTTGTTGTCCTTTGTCTTTTTTTTGTTCTTTTTGTTTAAGGACTCATTTGTGTGGCTTTTTTTGGTGTTGTTGCACTTGCCTTATTGGAGCTTAATTTCCTATATTGTAATCTTGATGTAAAAGGTTCCGGGTCCTTTCAAAACCTACTTTTACGTAATCAAAACAACATTACTATTGATGTATCAAAAGTTCCTGAAACTCTGGTGGATCTATATGGAAGAGGGGAATCCCCTTTTTTGAATTCTCTGGAAGAGAAAGAGAAAGAATTTAAAATAGTTAGCTGCAAAAATAAGAATAGCATATCAAGGAGTGATGGTCCTTCTTTCCAAAATGGTTTGGATGACATTAACACTAGAATAAAAAGACAAATGTGGGTAAAAATGAAACTAAAGGAACACCTTCTAAGAAAAAATGTAGAGACAATGATAGTTGGCAAGATGTGGCAGATGGAAAACAAAAGACCATCCCAAAAGTGTTTACTCCTAGTAAGAAATGAAGATTATTTCATGGAATATAAGGGGATTTAATTCTCCCCACAAACAAGATGTTCTCAGGAATTTGAAAAGGGATCATAAACTAGATATTCTTTTTCTCCAAGAAACTAAGATGAGAAAGGAGAGAGTGGAAAAAAAAAATTCTAAAATAATGGAATTAGTAGTAGTAGTTCTGATGGGGCTTCTAGGGGCACAACTATTTTTTGGAATAGAAGTATAATTAGAGATGAAGTTCTTTTTGAGGATGATAATATGGTGTCTATCTGCATGCACCATATTAGAGATAATTTTGATTGGATTCTTATAAACATTAATGCTCCCAATTCTAAGAGTAGTAGAGCTAACTTTTGGCTTAATTTGGCTAATCGTAGAAACCATTTTTGTGATGAAAGTTGGATGATTATGGGGATTTCAACACCCCTCTAAATAATTCAGAGAAGTTTTGGGGCTTAGATTCTCATATGGAAAGCATATTTGACCTTATGAATTTTATTTATAATCAAGCTTTAACTAATATTGATCTACAGGGTATTATCTACACCTGGTTTAATAGGAGAGTTGGCAAAGATTGTAGCCAGGTGAGGCTGGATTGTGAGAAATAGGAAATACTAAGAGGGGGGTGAATCAATATTTTACAAACATTTACTTTTTCCCACTTATGGATATATGAAATTAACTTGTAACTTGCATAAGAAACTAAACTGAATAAACTAGATAATAAACACAAAAATAAAGGAACTCTTAACACCATGTTTGTTCTTGAGGAAACCCTGACCAAGGGAAAACCCTGGTGGGGATGATACCCACAAATGATCCACTAATCAAAAGTATTTGGTTAGAGATATTGACCCTGTTAGGAGTCTATTACATATGTATAGTGTCTTTATCCTTGTTAAAGGACTTTAGGCCTTATTAGAAGCCTCAACTCTGTTAGGATTTGGTATTACAAAATATGAATGTATGCAAGATGAGATCACTACCCAAACATACAATATACAATGATAATATTCAATACAAAAGATAGAATACAAAACCCTTTTACTGTTGCTGAAGATCTTCAATATTCTGATCTAGCTTGTAGGCTCTTCACAAAACTTGCTATCAATTTGTACTGATCTAGTAATATATCATATTTCTCATAATACATCAATAAAAAATCTCTTTACAACTTTGCATTAGCTTCATACATCATTCATATACTTTCTTGCTTACTTTCTTACAACTTCACATAACATAATATCCTCTTTATACTAGCTATCTCAAATATAGCATATCAGTCATCTTCCATATTATCAAAACATAATATTAACTCTTTTTGCCTTAATTTTAACATCTAGGATATCATCCCTAATTAGTCAAGTCATTATTTTGATAAACAAAATAATCCCTTAACTTAAAATAATCAATTACTGATCATTGCTCTGTTCTAGTCAGCTCAACACTATCTCTTTAAAACATTGATATCTATGTATGTACATGTCGTAAAATCTTGCACTCTTAGATGTAGCTTCAATATACCTTGTGTAGTGTGTGTTCAAGTGTGCATGTACTGAAAGTACTTCTGTGAACTTCTTTGATCAAAACAGTCTCTGTGTAAACAGATAAACACTGTTATACTTAAACAATTTTCATATGTTCTCATCTAGAACTTCCTCCTTAGATCATGTTGTCTTAACACTAAATATATATTTCCATAATGACAACATCATGATATCCTACTTAGCCAAATTACCAACAGTCTCCCCCTTTGTCATTGGTGGAAACATATGGGAAAATTGGATAAGTCCCAAAAACTTACAACAAAATTTCAAAAACAAATTTATAACATTCTGCAACATTGTGTTACATGGCCATTACAAGATTTGAAAACTTCTATGGATCATACATGTCTACTAATTTCTCCATAGGAATACTCCCCCTTTGATTATGCTCCATACTATTTCGCATATCTATATCTTATACATATAAACAATTTTCTCATACTATATTTATTACTCCCCCTTTAACAACAATGAAAAAGGTGTCAAATATATGTATATATAGGTCAAAATTTTGATATATCTTCTTTTCTTTAATTCTGTAATGTTGGAAGACTTGAAATGCTATCTGTAAAGTTCACCTTCAAGTTTCAATTTCTTTTTCCCATGTAGCCTTGATAGAATCTGATACACTAAGTAATACGCAGCCCATAGGATGCTATCTCAACTGCTCTAAGATTTGGGTAGGAAAATTTAACATATGATGTCTTTGATGAAAGACATTCTTCTAGTTGATTTTGCACATTACTAATTTTCAAGGTTAGGTTATCTCTACGTAATGTAAACCTCTTCAATTTTGTTTCCTTCTCATTTTATAGTAGTCTTATTTCATCATGTATTTTACTCACTTTCTTCTCAGTATCAGTGATCTTCATGCTAGGATTTTGTAGCTCATTCACTATGACTTACAATTCTGCTTCTTTGTTCTTCAACTTCTCTAAAATATTTGAGATGTGTTTATGTGACAAAGCACACTGATTATATAATGCTCTTCCTCACTCCAAAAATCTCCTCAATTCCTTAATGCAAACATCAAGGTTGTCTAAATCATTCTTAATATTTTGACAAGTGGTTTGGAATAATAGTGCATCATGAAGTATTTGTGCTTTCACTAATGCAATATTGAATAGAGTAGTGAACTCACTATCAAAAGATTTCATTATCTCTCTTTCTTTTACATGTGGATCAACTTTACTGATTTGAGTAGATATAACACCTTGAAGCTTGTTTGTTACCTCAAGTAGTGATCCTTCTAGGCTTTTTACTTTCTTTTTCTTTCCAATTATTTTATTCAGAGATGAGATCAACTCTATTTGATCATCATCATCAACTTTAGCTCCCAAATTTTCTAATACTGACTCAATTGGTGATTTTGATGAGCTTACTGTTGTGACCTTTTGTGGTGTGACTATTTGAATTTACTGGGGTATAGTTTATGTAGGTTTTACCTCTTTTCCTATATCTTGTTCCTCTTGCAATTCTTGCTTGGTGAATTCTTTTTGTGTTTCCTCTATTGCCTTTATTGCTTCTTGCTTCTCTTCTCCATTTTATTCTTCTGCATCTTCTTCCTTGTTTTTTGTATCATCTTCTTGTTCATTTACCATTTCTCCCAAATTTCCAATATCCTCTCCTTGATATTCGAAAGGATTTTCTTCTCTATCAATGGTAATGCTGGTGCCTTCTACATGCATTGATTCATCATCAATATGAATGGTGAGTGGTGGAACTAGCATTTCTTTTATTTGTGAATCTTCTTTTTTTGTTTGAGTGTCCTATTCTGATTCACTTAATTCTTCTCCTAGTAATGAATTCATTACCTTCACAACTACTTCCTCATTTTCCTTATTTAATTCCTCATAATTACCTCCCATGATTAGAATTGTTCTTCTTTTTCTTCTCAGATGGGTGTTGACTCTTCATTATTTCTTTGAAATGTTCTTCATCTTTGATTACACACAATTTTATTACAAATATTTATCTTATTCCTTTATCCTCTTCTATTGCTCTCTTGTTTCTATTGGCCAATTTCTCATAGAGAGATCACTTGGTATTTTATCTCTAATGTTCTCAAATTTCTTGTCAACAAGAATCATATGCCTGACAACTGCATTCTCTAGATTTAGTTTTTCAAATTTATTATACATGTGATAATATTTATTTAGCTTAGTGAAATGTCCTTCATTTATGATCAAATAATTCTCTTTCTCAATTTTAGGCTTCCATTGTTTCTTTTTGTTTCTACCAACCTCTTCTTCTCCTTGTGATTGAATTGAATCTTGACCTATCATTTTCTTTATGGGTGGAGATTATTCTTCTTGTGTCCTTATCCTTTCTTCTAGAGAAAAGATAGTCTTCTTCCTTTTACCTAGTCCACTAGCCATCTCTTTCACTCTTTTATCTGGTGTTGAGGAGGTGGATCTAGTAGATTTTCTTGTGACTACACCTGGTGGCTTGTCTAGTGACATCTTCATCAATATTTTGAATATCTGGAACAGGGATTGCTTTAGATGCCAAGGGTGGAATTGTTAATACTTCCTTTTATCCAATATCTTTTATTGTTGTTGCGATCTATTTCACAATGTTGAATTCATGATCATTCATACTTGTATCCTTTAATATCTTTTTAATTATATTTTCAACCCTTTTCTTTGCTAACTTCTGCACCTGTGATTGTTGTGTTGTACTGAAAATTTCCTCAAATGTTCAAAATCTAGGACTTTTGGAATCTAGTTTGCACTTCAGTATTTTGCTTACATATCCTTCAGCTTCCTCTTCATATACTTAATATTCTAGAGGGTCTATGAATTTAGTTCTTGGTTCTACTACTTCAATATATGTGAAATCTATGTCTACTAAAAAACATATCTCATTCTTGTACTTCTCAACTATTGAAGGTGGAATTATTGACCTTTTCTTCATCTCATTCTAAAAGGTTTTGATTACAATTGTAGCACTCTCATTTACTTTGTCAATTGGGTGTCTAAGATACACCTTGTAGATTCTTTCCATTGAACTTCTCTCATCATTCCAATAACCTCCTATAGTGTAAGGAAATCTTATCAAAAGATGGGAAAACATATAGGTGATTAGGGATGTGAATGTGAATTGGGAATTATTTTTTTACTTAATCTTCTCAATATTTTCAATCAATTGGATCCTCATAATTTCACTCATGTGAACATCAACCTTGTCAACATTCAAGATAGGCTTCTTGCACTATACGTGTTGCCATATCATCTTCCCTAGAGCTGGCACATAACTTAGTAGTCATTATCTTGCACACATACCTCACATCATTCTTCTCAATATTACTAGTTACAATGCCTCTTCCATTATATGAAGATTTAGTGTTGTCTAGCACTGTGTTCTTCACATTCTTTTCATTTAGTGGAATTGCACCTTTGTTAGATAATATTGTGACTTCATGTATCAAATCAGCTGTAATGTCTATCACTCTATCATCCAACCAAAATTTTCCATTATGAATTCTTCTTAAAATGATCTTAGTCCATTCATCATTTTAAAATTCACAGTGAAACATGTATTTGATAATGTCTAGTTGACCTAAATGTTCATATCCTTCCTTATAGGTCATATCATGTTTGTATATTTTTTCATACTCCCCAGTCATACTATTGTCTCCTATAGTCTCAAATTTACATTTCAAGTATCCTCTTACATCTTCCAAATGCAAGACATTATCTGGTATAGCCGATAATGCTAAACTAGGGTATTCCTCAGAGTTTTCTACTGATTCCTTTCTCACCTTAGGTCCAGATGTGTCCTTAATGTTATGAACTAGGGATACATCCATGATTTCACTGAAAAGTGACTGCTTTAATAATAAACACTTAGTGAAAAATGTGGAATCATGATTTAGGGCTTCCACGTAGATCTGGCAAAAATCTATCTCCAAATCTTGCAAACTTCTTTCAATATTCATTGGCTAGCTCTCTAAGACTCTTGTAAATACTTGAATGATCAAATAATGTCAATAATCCACTTTTATCTATCAAATCCTTCAAGACATTGTCATCGCATTAATTGTATAAGTGTATACATGCCAAAAAGTTGTTCCTCGTTACCTGTAAAACTTCTTTCTCTTTGTGTGATCACATACATGCTCATAAATTCATGCACTCTATACCATAGCTTCCTTATACAACATACTAGCATATATTAAGTTTGCAAGGCTTGATTCAATTTTTGCTAAACTCTATGCTATTTGGATGCTTATTTTGATGCATAATTCATGAAATTTGATGCTTAATCCATTTGAGATGGGTTCAAAATTGATTCAAACTTACTCTCAAATACTTCACCTTATTGACTTCATGATATTGTGGATGCACTTTCTTGATCTGTAGCTTTGAAAAATATAACTTCTTCCATGTTATTGTTATTTCCCTTTTGACTGTTGTTGGTATCCATATTTCTTCTTGTGTATTTTATATTTCTTCTAGGATTAGGATTCCTCATGTTGTTCATTCTACAATATCTTGTTCTATGACCCATGTTATTACAAATCTGACAAACTATAACATTGTTTCCATATCTCGGTCTTGACTGACTAATTTTTCATCTACAATTTCTGGCAATATGTCCAAAATTGTTGCATCTATAACACACAACTCCATTTCTTATATTGTTTGTTTCTCCAATAGGTCTTTTATCTGCAAGGTTAGTATTTCTAAACATTCTACTATAATTTATATCATTAGATCTAGGTTTCTTACAATCAATAGCTCTATGACCAAAACTATGACAATTATAACAATAACGAGAGATAGGTTTGAATTTATTACCTATACAATCTCTTTTCATGTGTCCAAATGAATTGCATGAAAAACATCTACCTTTGAATTCACTTCATATTTCTTTAGGTGATCCATCTTGCTTTGGTTGATTAGGTACATCTTCTGATTGCTTAGACTTGTCTTTGTTTTTTTTTCTTCTTCTTTGTTCTCAGGTTGTTGAATTTCTACATCTAGTTCTTTACATTCTTCAATCTTCTTTGAGAATTTTTCTTCAAAATATCCAAGACCATGTTTATCATAAGAAGGTTTTTGATAAGAAATTTGTTGATCAATTTTTTCATTACTGGAATACAGTTTCTCAATATGTTTCTTGGATGGAGTTAGTTCTCCTTTCACAATTGTATAGTATTTCTCAAGTTTAGCATACTGCAACTTTGTAGTCTCAAATTCAGTGTTAATTTGGAAAGTTTAGATCTAAGATCTACATTTTCAGACTTCAAATTTGATTCAACTTTATTGTTATCATCTTTCATTTTTAACTTTAGGTCTATAATATTTAGTTCATGATTTAGGATCTCATTCTCCTTTTTCAATTTTTAAACTTCATCACTATCCTTGGTCTGATTTGTAGGTTCTTTCTTTGATTTCTAATCTTCTATCTTGTCTTTTAGTTTCTCAATGTATTCTTTTACACTATCATATTTATTCTTCAGAGTATCTCTTTCTTCAGTAAGAATATCAATCTGTTCAAGAGCTTCATCTAGGTTTTTCTGCAACTAATCCATATCCATAGAGATTTTACTCAAGCTATTAGGCCTTCTATGAGTAACTCTTATCTAATAATAATTGTTATAAATAGGAAATACTGAGAGGGGGGTGAATCAGTATTTCACAAAATTTTACTTTTTCCCACTTATAAATATATATTAACTCGTAACTTTCATAAGAAACTAAACTGAATAATAAACACAACCATAAAATAAAGGAACTCATAACACCATGTTTGTTCTTGAGGAAACCCTGGCTAAGGGAAAACCCCGGTGGGGATGATACCCATGAATGATCCACTAATAAAAAGTATTTGGTTAGAGATATGACCATTTTAGGAGTCTATTACATCTGTATATACTGTCTCTATCCTTGATAGAGGACTTTAGGCCTTGTTAGAAGCCTCAACCCTGTTAGGAGTTTCTATTACAAAATATGAATGTATGCAAGATGATCTCACTACCCAAACATGCAATATACAATGATAATATTCAATACAAAAGATAGAATACAAAAACCTTTTATTGTTGCTGAATATCTTCAATATTCTGATCTAGCTTGTAGGCTCTTCAAAAAACTTGCTATCAATTCGCACTAATCTATTCATATTTCAGATTTCAGATAATACATCGATACAAAATCTCTTCAATACTTTGCATTAGCTTCATACATCATTCATATACTTTATTTCTTACTTGCTTACAACTTTTCATAACATGATATCCTCTTTATACCAGCTATCTCAAATATAGCATATCATTCATCTTCCATATTATAAAAACATAATATTAACTCTTGTTTCCTTAGGGTTAACATCTAGGAAATCATCCCTAATTGGTCAATTTATTATTTTGATAAACAAAATAATCCCTTAACTTAAAATAATCAATTACTGATCGTTTCTCTGTTATGGTCGGTTCAACACTTTCTCTATAAAATATTAATATCTCTGTCTATACATATTGTACAATCTTGTGCTCTTAGATGTAGCTTCAATATACCTTGTATAATCTATGTTCAAGTGTGCATGCACTGAAAGTATTTTTATTAGTTTTGTTGATCAAAATAGTCTCTGTGTAGACAGATAAACATTGTTATATTTAGACAATTTCCATAGGTTCTCATCTAGAACTTCCTCCTTAGATCATGTTTTCTTAGCATTGAATATATGTTGCCATAGTGAAAACATCATGATCTACCTAGCCAAATTTACAACATGAATAGAGCTCTAATTTTCTTGTAATGGTACATTAAGTATATTTTATCTCTAACCTCAGTCTCAAAAATTGGTTTTGATCACTTCTATATTTCCTTTAGTAGTGACCCTCTTTCTTGTAAAATAAATCTTCATTTCCACTTTAAAAAATGGTGGCCTCTCCACCCTGATTTAGAGTAGAGGATTTTGGAATGGTGGAGTAATAAAATTGATGGATCATCCATGTTTAGAGTTTCCAAGAAATTAAGGATTATCAAATCTGAAATAAAGAAGTGGAAGAAGGAGGTGTTTGGAGACATTTTTAAGAAAAAAGAATTAGCCAAATCTAATCTCAACCTTGTTCAGGATTCCATCTAGTGGGTCGGATACTCTGATGAAGTTAAAAAAATGTGAGAATGATGCTTTGGCTGACTACCATAATGTTATTTCAAAAGAGGAGATATATTGGAGACAAAGATCTCAGGTTTCTTGGCTTAAAGAAGGAGATGGAAATACTAAATATTTTCATTTCACCACTATGAAACATAGAGAAACTAATAGGATTAGTCAAATTATCAAAGGTACTTCAACTCTAGACAAGGAGGAAGATTTGAAATAGGAATTTGTTAATTACTTCTCCAACCTTTTAGCTATTGATCTTAATCTTATGGAAGTTGAGCAAGAGAATATGTTGAATGGTATTCCCAGAATAGTTACCAAGGAGAAAAATAAAATGTTGGGTGCTATTCCTTCAGCCAAAGAAATAAAGGATGCAGTTTTTTCTTTTGATGATGAAAAGGCTCCTAGCCCAGATGGTTTCTAGATGTTTTTTTCCATATTTTATGGTACATAGTGGGAAAAGATGTCACAAACATTGTTAAAGAGTTATATGGGTGAAAAAGAAGCTACTTTCTTATCTTTAATCCCGAAGAAGATGAGTGTCAATTCCTTTGATCGTTTCAGACCTATTAGCTTATGAAATTACTTCTATAATTTTATTTCTAAAGTTTTGACTCTAGGAATCCTCAAAATCCTCCCTTCTATCATTTCCCCTCAGCAGAATGGTTTTGTTCTGGGCATAAAAATATTTGATTCAATAATTATAGTGCATGAGAATATTCATTCTCTTTCAAAATCTAAGAAAAACATTTTTCTCCTTAAAATGGATATGGCTAAAGCCTATGATAGAGTGGATTGAAATTATCTGAGGAAAGTGCTAGAGAAATTTGGTTTTGGGCCTTAAATAATTCAGATGATAGACCAACTTATCTCCATAACTTCATTTTTTGTCCTTGTCAATTGTTCATCTTCTCCATTCTTCAACGATTCTAGGGGTTTGAGGCAGGGTGATCCTATCCCCCATTTACTATTTTCCATAATAGAAGAAAGTTTGGGAAGGTATATCCAACAATTAATTTGTGAAGGGACTCTGAAAGGGTTGAATCCTTTCTTTGCTAATTTAATATGCTCACATGAGTAGTTTGTTGATGATACTATAGCTATGAGAGAAGCTTTTATTCATGAAGCCAGAAACTTGAAAGGGGTTCTCAAATCCTATACTAGGGCCTCTGGTCAATAAATAAATTGGAAGAAGAGCTATGCATTTTTCATAAATACTCCAGAGGAAAGATATAAGAAAATTGCTTCTATTCTAGAGTGTAACATTGTTGCCTTCCCTTCAATGTATTTGGGTCTTCCTCTAGGGGAGAAGCCACTAGATTCCTTCTGGTTGGACTTAATGGAGAAGTTCAACAAAAAACTTTCTGGAGTGAAAGGCATCTATCTTTCTCAGGTAAGAAAAATCACTTTGCTCAAATCTTGTTTACAAAGTTTGGTTATTTATGCTCTCGACCTATTTAAAATTCCTTCTAAGTTTTTTGATAAGATGAAAAGAATTCAAAAATGCTTTATGTGGTCTAGAACTGAAGAAAGAAAACATATCCATCTACTGGCTTGGGACAAGGTCTAAGAGCTTTGAATCCTTCAATGGCTACTAATGGATCTCCTTGATGAATTGAATGTTTGAATGCTTGAACACTTGAATACTTGAATGCTTGAATGTAGATGATTGCTTGAATGCTTCCTTTCTTGATTTGTTCTTAATGATTGATGATGTGAAATGAGAGGAGAAGGCTTCCTTATATACTAGTCTAGGGCACAAAATTCTAGAGAGGCTAACATAGGAGATATAAATTCCCATTAAGCCTATACACTTAGAAGTGGACCTAAATTAAATATATTTTAAGATTTACCATTTCAAAGTCTGAAGTAGCCGACCTAGAAGTGGAAAATAATTCTTTCTGAAATCTGACATCCGGAAACCTTCAGAATTTGAAATTTGGACCTCGGGTCAAGGTTGAGGTTGACCTTGACCTAGGTCAGTGTCAAGGTTGACCTTGACCTAGGTTAGGGTCGAGGTCGACCTTGACCCAGAAGGTTGACCTTGACCCTGAGGTCAAGAATCTGAGAATTTCAAGTCAGGATGCTAGAATTAGGTAGGAAAGAAGTGGAAAATAGGGTAGAACAGGGGAAAAATCTAGATGCAAGTTAAAGACCCATTCAAGGTGTTTGACATGACCCCAAACCACTTACTTGGAGGGCTAAACTATTCCTAAATGGAAGTGCTTCCATTTTATGACAATACATTTAGATTGAGTTTGGATGAACTTGCATTTCATGATAGTTTAGTTGTTAAAATCCTTCATTTAGATAGAGTCCAAAGTCATTGGATTTCACAATGATCTGAGAGAAAAATCCATGCTCTTGTCTATTAGAAGGAAATGAGTTTCCTTAACTAATTTTGATATTGTTTATGCCATTTTCATTGTTAAAATCAATTATTTAATAATTCATTGAAGTGTAGTGTAACAGTCACTTTTTCACACTCATAGGGGTAAGTAAAATCATAACCATAAGCATCATTTTAAACATATAAATAATCATCATCAAAGTAAGTAATAATGTCTAACTACAATTATATAATCTCCATAATTATTCAATCATCAAAATCACCATGTATGTCATATGTCCAAAACCACATGATGATTGAAATAATCAACGTACACATAAAAGTGGCCTAAAAGAGTTTGGCAATATAAAACTAAAAAGAAAAATATGGGTGGGGACTACATCCACCCCCTATAATTAGGCTTACTCATGGAAGCCTACAAATAAATAGGGATGCAAATCATGTAATCTCCCTGCATCCTCTGAAGTTGTTGATGACTCGTCAATAGGGTCTCATTGGACCCTTACTTGCTTGATGGTGCCATCCCTGAGGGTCAGATCTTGCCGCTGAAGTTTGTGAATGGGCTCCAAATCTAGTTTTTTTTCCTCTACCTACAAATCATTCCATTCAAGTACATGTGCAACATTTGGTATATACTTTCTAAGTACTGAAACATGGAAAACATCATGAACATGAGACAAGTTGGGTGACAAAGCAAGACAATAAGAAATTGGTCCTATCCTCTCAAGAATCTCAAAAGGCCCAATGAGATGAGGTGCTAACTTCAAACCCTTTCTATAACAGATCGAACTCTTATGTGGATGCACTCTCAAAAATACCTTAACACCAACTACAAACTTTGTATCCACTCTATGAACATCTTCATATTTCTTCTACCTATCTTGAGATGTGATCACATGCTTGAAGATGTGCTCCAACTACTACTCCATATCTTCAAGCATCCTAGGACCTAACAAAATATGATCCTCTATCCTATCCCAACTCAAAGGTGTATGATAAGGACAACCATACAAATCCTAAAAAGGGGACATACCAATCAAACTATGATACCCATTGTAGTAGGAAAATTGGACTAAATATAAATAGTCCTCCCAGTGAGTCTATCTATCCATGAAATGCATCCTTAACATATCCTTAAGCACCTAGTTAAATCATTCTATCTAACCATTAGTCTTAGGGTGATATGTCAAACTAAAATTTAGTTGTGCCCCAAGATCATGTTGCAAGGAAGTCCAAAATGTAGAAGTGAATATTGGATCCCTATCTGATATAATTCTGTGGGGAATACCATGTAACCTCACAATATCTTGCATAAATAATCTAACTACTAAAGTTGTTGTATAGGATGCTATCATAGGAGAAAAGTGTAACACTTTGGTCAACCAAACAATGGTAACCATGATATTATCATGTCTACAGGGAGTCATAGGAAAACCTATGATGAAATCCATCAAGATGATATCCTATTTCCATGATGGAATGAGATTAGGTTGTAAAATTCTTGTTTGATGCTGGTGGTCTACCTTAACCCTCTCACACTCTAAATATATGGTCACAAAATCATAAATGTCATGTTTCATACCGGACCAATAGTATAGATGTCGAAGTTACACATGCATCTTATTGACACCTGGATGTGCCAAGTAAGGTGTGTGATGAGACTCAGATAAAATCAAGGTACAAAGATCATTCAATGGGGGTATATATATCTGGCTCATGTAACTCAAAATATTATCTGAATCCAAAACATAGCCTAAAAACCTTCCCTCCAAAGGTCTCCCTAAGTCAATCTCATCTATAACCTCCTTGTACCAAGTATCTGAAGGAAGTGCCTAGAGTATACAACTTCACAAATCTACACCAAGAGCCAAAGTGGATATCTCATGTCTCCTACGACTCAAGGTGTTAGCTACCACATTTTCCTTACCCTAGATGTACTTGACCTCAAAGTCATATTCACAAAGAAACTCCATCCATAACCTCTGTCTGGCATCTAGATTAGGTTGGGTAAAGATATATGGTAAGTTGTGATGATCACTATGAATCTCATATCGATGTCCCAAAAGAAAATGTCTCCATTGGACTAATGCATGAACCGTTGCTTCCAACTCAAGATCATGTGTATGATAGTTCAATTAGTGTTTCTTATGTTTGTGAGATTCATAAGAAACCACACGTCCTTCCTGCATAAGGACTGCTCCTAGACCTTTCAAAGAAGCATCGTGACACACCATAAAATTACTTGTTGGTTCAGGTATTGCTAGGATAGGTACACTGGTGAGATACTTCCTGAGACTCTGGAAAGCCTCTTCACACTTCTTTGTCCAAAGAAACTTCTTCTCTTTCCTTTGGAGAGAAGTAATCTAATATGAAACCATAGAGAAGTCCTTGACAAACTTGTGATAGTATCTTACCAAGCACATGAATCTGCGGACTTTGGATACATTAGTGGGGGTTGGCTAATTCATGATAGCTTGAATCTTGGAAGAATCCACTAAAATACCCTCACCTGAGATTACATTCCCCAAATACTAAACTTCAAATTGAAAGAAGTCACACTTAATTGCATTGGCATACAACTTATTGTCACAAATACACTACAGAACAAGTTGTAGATGTTCCTCATGCTCTTCCATGGTTTTAGAATATATCAATATATCATCCAAGAAGATGATAAAAAAATGGTCATGGTAAGAATGAAATACTCCATCATTAGGAACATAAAAATAGATGGAGCATTTTTCAAACCAAAAGGAACTACTGTTAACTCATAAGTCCATATCAAGTGCAAAATATTGTCTTATGAATGTATGCATCCTGAATGCGCAACTGATGGTATCCTGACTTGAGATCAATCTTGGAGAATACCTTAACTCCCTTTATCTAATCAAAGAGATCACCAATCCTTGTAAAAGGGTACATGTTCTTGATCATTACCTTGTTCAACTATTTATAGTCAATGCATAAGTGTAAAGATCTATCTTTCTTCTTAACGAAGAGTACAAGTACTCCCCTTGGTGAAAAACTTAGATGGATACTACCCTTCACCAAAAGATCCTCTAACTGTAGCTTAAGCTTTCTCAACTCTATTTGATAACTGAGAGGGGGGTGAATCAGTTAATTCCAATTATCCTACAGTCCCAAATACTCCCTGATGTATTAAAAAAATCTTTCAAACAATTTAATCAACTCAGTAAAACTTTAACTGTTCCCTTATGTTCATTTACCTAATACTACTAAATTAACTAGTGTATATACCGATCAAACTAGTAATTGTAATGTTTAAAGAAAAATAACAATTCATCACATCCTACACACATAAAACTTTTTTTTTAACATGGAAACCCTATTAGGGGAAAAACCACCTAGGACCGGTAACACAAATAATTTCACTCTTCTAAAGTGAGCTCGGTTAAGAGCCAACCTTGTTAAAGGTTAGAATAACACACTATGAGGTCTGACTTGGTTAGATTATTTATCACTAATAGTTCCATGTGACCAAACATTCACTATGGGGTCAACATGAAAACAATCAACATTCATTGAATGTCATAATGAAATATAAAGACTGTTAAGTCCCTCTCGGTTAAGAGATTTATCTGTAGAAATGGTTAAAATGCATCAGTAATGATCTGATTCAAATAAAACTTTGTTTTGTAGGTTTTTAGATCTATGATAAGCTCAAAATACCTCTGGCCAATATACTTAATTCAATTCATTGGTATCCTCCAACTCTGTTCTACTTAGTTAATTCCTTTCTCTAACGCTTGATGTTGTCTACAGATTTGATTGGTTCTATCTTCAACCTATTTGACCAGATTTGCATGAATGCAATCTTCTCACGTGTATTCCAAAGTTAATAATAAATCTCTTTTCTCCTTTTATAGACATCATAAACCATTTTCTTCTCATCCATATATTTTGCCTCTTAATCTTCACCATTGATTTTTTTGCATTAACCTTAATCAGAACTTGTGTCTGTAACATGTTTCATTCCCCATCATCTGATCATCTTGAATTTTTTTAGTTGTTTGATAACCATAAAAAAATTTATCTTTAACCTCGGAATCATCCATAATTGTCTAGATCATCATCTTTAGTCAAAAGTCATATGTTTTATTTATTTCATTCACTCGGTCAATGTTGTGATGTGTGGGTGACTTCTAACTCGGTTAACATTGTACTCGGTATGCACTACACTTGTTCGGTGTATACTGTTCCAGCTCAGTGTATACTAAGTTCTTCATTTATTGACCACATAAACTTGTGCATTCTTGATCTTCAATCCATAACAAAATTATGTAATACAATAAAATCACTAACATAATGTCATAGACTCATCAATAAGTTACCCAATGAATACCATATCCATATCTTCCTCATACATCTCATCTTCATGTAGATATCTTATTCCTTCATCATTACTTTCTTCTTCAGATGTTTGTAACTATCATGATAAGTATAGTCAAAACTAGTTGACATTAATGACAATATAATAGCTGATTTAATGTGTCACATATTTCTTAGTAGCTCAGTGATCATCAATCACTATCTTTTGAAGTATTCAATAAGTTGTAGTCTATCAATCTCTCCCTTTTGCATTGATGGCAAAACAATATGAAATATGCCATAGAATATCAAACATCTGTTCTACAACTCTGTATGTAAATGTTGTAACTCGGTAATCTCTCCCTAGCTTATGCATTTAATATGTTTAATCACTACACAACATCAATACTCTCCCTTTTGGTTAGCTTTAGTTATAAGTGATATTTCTCTTTTGTTCTCACTCTCTTACTGCATGCAATCATCTCTCCTTGTAGACATATATTTCATTAGAATCATCTCTCCCTTTAACAACAATGTCAAAAATAAAATAATCGGCTCTTCAATAGCCAAATAAATATCTTTGTTGTTCAATTCAGATTCTAGTACCTTGCATATACTGATATTTAGTTTTAGCTTGTCTTTTATCTTTCACAATCTTAGGAATCTAAAAGTGTGAATATTATGCATCGACATCATTAGATATTTTGATAAAGCATAGGTTCATGAAACCTCTTATCACCTCAGTGGTTGTTAGATAGGGGATGGACCCCTAGTCTACTCCTCAAGTATTTAAATGTTTCCTTTGGTAATGGTTTAGTAAATATATCAATAAGTTTCTCTTGTGATTTCACATACTCCAATCTAACTTTCTTTTTCTTGAACTTGTAACCTAAAGTAGTGATACTTAATAGAAATATGATTTGTCTTTGCATGCATCATTGGATTCTTAGAAATATTAATTACAATTGTATTATCACAATAAATTATTACTGATCCAGTGATCTTCCTCATTCATACCTTCCAATACTTATTTTATCCATGCAATATTTGAAAAAATAGTAGAAACAACAACATACTCTTCTTCTATAGTGGACTGAGAAATGCATCCTTATTTCTTACTTATCCAAGTAACCAATCTTTCACCTAAAAAGAATTCTCCACTAGTAGTTCTTTTTCTATCATCAACGTTTCCAGGTCAATGCGCATCAGTGTAAAATTTTAGATTAAAATTGCCTTCTTTCTTGTACCATAAACCATAGTTTTCAGTGTTCTTTAAGTATCTCAAAATTCTTTTCACATCAGTCATGTGTGATTCTTTAGGATTAGTAGAGAATCTTGCTACAATACTAACTGCATGTGCAATATCTGGTCTACTATGCACAACATACATCAATTTTCCAATCATAGATCTATATAAGGTTTGATTTACCTCAGTTGACTTGTCATCCTTTATCAGTTTGCATCCAATGACCATAGGTGTACCGACTGGTTTTGAGTCTTCCATACTGAATGTCTTTAATACTTCTTTGATGTACTTTGATTGTGTGATGTATATGCCTTCAGTCTATTGTAATATTTGTGATCTAAAAAAAAATTTGATCTCACCAAACATTGACATTTCAAATTCTTTCCTCGTTTCATCAACAAAATATTTGCATAAGTTATCATGTCCTCCAAATATGATATCATTAACAAATATTTCAGCAATCAGAAGCTTGTCATCAGTTGTCACTTGTTCTAAAAAATCCAATACTTATGAGATAGGAATGCAGTCTCTCATATCATTCTCTCGAGGCTTGTTTTAGTCCATATAATGCTTTGTACAACTTACATACCATATTCCTCTAATTAGGATCAACAAAACCTTTAGGTTATTCAGTGTATACCTCTTCCTCAAGTACCCCATTAAGAAATATAGATTTAACATCTATCTTATAAACTTTAAATAATTTTTAAGCAACATTTGCAAGCAATATTCTTACTCCTTCAATTCTAGCAACAAGTGCAAAAGTATCTCCATAGTGAATTTCTTCTTCTTGTGCATAACCTTTGCATACTATTATTGCTTTGTTCCTTCTGACATCTCTATTTATTGGTGCCTAAAAATGATGGATTTGCTTTTGGCCAACTAATAGGTAAAATGGTGATGCACCACTTGATACCTCTGCAATTTTGGCTTAATCAAGCCAAGGTTGGTGGGCCAATTTCACTTTGAACTACTAAATTATCTATATCACACAACTGTGTACACAAAACAAGATTCCTCCAAAGGTGGTGAATGATCCTTTGAGGAAAGAAACTAATCTCCTGAAAATCTCTATTCTATAATACTTGACTAAATGGATTATACTAAAGAATTAAAAGTAATTTTTTTGAAATAATGATCTATAAACTACAAATGAACAAAAGATAACAATTTCCAATTAAAGATTAGATTGGTGCCTTCTAAGTACTTGGGCTATAGAGTCAGAAAACTTTCAATCCTACATACGATCAGAGACGGTTTTAAAAACTTGCTTTAATAAGACAAGACCATCATTTTAGAGGCTTCCACTTGATTCACAATTCAAATCAATTTACACAACTAATCTTATCAATTTTAACTCAAATTAAGAGACCGATAAGAACAATGGTAGGTTCACAGACCATACAATTGATATTCAAGTTGTATATATTAATTTTGAATTATGATACTCAGGGAATTCAACACAGCAAAACACTCTATTTAATAGAATATCCGAAAGACTAATTGAAAACACATAACTTATAACCACAAATAAAAATAAGAGCACTTATCTTTATTGATGTTGAAAAATTGGTACATAAGAGTGGGTATGTGTAGGATCATGGTATACCAAACTATGGCCTTAAGTGGCAATGAAAATAAAAAAATCAGGGTTAGTCAACTTGACGTAAAAAGTTGAACATCTTATGAACCTTATGTGAAAAAGTTGTAAGAGTAGAAAGTAGAATCTGTAGGAAATTGAATGTAGTTTCTAAACTACTAGCCCTTGTTTGAAATTTGTTTTGTCTAATTGTTCAAAATTTTAGATTTCAATGCAGTACTATGAAAATTTTAGGGAAAAGATAAGGAGTACGCGTATATCTGACCACCTTAATCACAATCAAATGATGATATATTTTCCCAAGGTTTAATATATAAGTAGTAGACTCATGCCCGGATGTGACACATATTTTTTTGTAATTTTTGGTCAAATAAATAATTAATTATAAATTTTCTGCTACAAGTTTTTTAGAATAAAACAACTCTCATGTCTGACCACCTTAACTAATTCAAAATTTTACCAAATTCAAAACTTTTTTTTTCTTATAGTAGCCAAAGCATAGAATGTGACGCATTTTTTAGATTTCAAAAAGGTTAAACGGTTTGAAAGTTATAGTTGTTTTTCAATCAGTATGTCAATTACAACTTTAAAGATAACTCAATTGAAAAATAATTAATAATTACTTACAAAACTTTAAATTTGATAGCAATTATATCGATGGAAAGATGATAATGTCTTTAAGAAATCCTTTTCATTTCATCAATTTCAGGTGAAAAAATAGTCGTCAGCTACATGGTCGAAGTCTCGGTATCAAGAACTATCTCCTGAAACACGCCTAAAGGGTTGACCACCCACGTTTGGTAATGCCTAAGCAAATACCAAGCCTAATCGGATATTCGATATTTTTGAATATCCGATAATATCAGATATCTAAAAAAGCCTGCCTATTTTGAAATTTCAAATTTGAATTGCCCCACTTTTCCCAAATTCAAGTTTGATAATAAATGTATTTTTGTCATAGTAATATTAATTGTGTTATACTAAGTTGTATTATTTTTATGTTAATATTAATTAAAGTTTCATATTAAATTATTATTTTGTTGTGTTAATATTAATTTCATTTTAAATATTAATATTAAATAATAATAGCATAGCATTAATATTATAATATAAATTTTTATATTAGTATGTATTATATTATTTGATATACAAAATGATTTCAAAAAAATACCTACACAGTTGATTTGAGGACAGACAATTTCAGCCCAAATCCTCTTGAAAGTATCCAGGATAGGATTTTTGTATAGACTCCTTGTAATTTCAGCGGTTTGACTATACTAAATAAGTAGATCATGTCAATGGACTTCCCCTCGATTGAATATAATCAATTGAATTTTTAACTCTTGAAAAGAAATTTCACACAGATGTAGAACCACCGTACGCTCATCATCTATTCTAGAAACTAACAATGGCATAAAAAGTGATGTAAGAATATTTAAGGTACATTATAAATAAAAAGGTATATGAAACCTTTAAATATACATTAAAAAGTGGAGGTGAAGGCTCTAGATCTGAGAGAGAGAGAGAGAGAGAGAGAGAGCAACATCTGGTTCATCTACTCGATGGGGGCATATTTGGGAACAGACAGTCTCCATTTAAACTCAAGTCTCTGGAAGTAGTTATAGTTGTTAGTGGAGGAGATACACCCATTGGATAATGCTATGGTCACTAGAATTTCCATTTCTCTTCAATTGGGATACTCTTTCCAAAATTGCATCTACCCTTTTACCAATTTGGGAAATCAATGGGTCTATTTGTGAACCTTGAAGGAGTTGGTCACCTAAACAAGAACCTTGAGATGAATCAAGAACTTTTCTAAGAAAGAGATCAGTACCTTGAGAAGCTCTCCACTTGTTAGCTGAATTAAAACCTTGGACCATAGATGGCTGCCCTTTGTTGTAAAATGAGGAGTGAGACTGCCTTGCCAAAGGTGGCAATGAACTTACATTTGAGGGATAATGCCCAACATGAGTAACCTGGTTTCCCAATTCCCGTAAATGCAAAGCCATTGACAAATAGGGATTTCTAATAGAAATATTCATGGTGCTAGAATGAAGTGCATGACCAAATTCTTTGCCTGCTAATGAACCAATTTGAGGCTTCATTTCACATTGCTCTGTGGATAATTCCACAACACTTGTTACTTCTCTATCTCAATTTTTTTTGTCAGTGTACATGTGCACTAAAGAGCTTCTGTCACTACTTGAGCTACTAGTAGATGGTGAGTACTCATCATCATCATCTGACATAGGCTCACACGCATAGCTTGCTTCTTTCCTTTGTCTCTTTTCCCTTCCTAGCTCTTCCTCCTTAACTGTAACTTCTATCATGGGTCCAAGAAGCTCTTCCCACTCTTTCCCATTAATATGCAAATATTTTTGTCCCTAACAGTATTTTTTGCATTTATTATCATATTGATTCGATTTGATGCACCTTTGCTATTTGACCCATACTTCCCTTTCATTTCACTTGCTTTGCTCATTTTGCACATCATAGGCCAGGATTTGACAGTGGATATGACCTTGGTACTATCAGCGTTAATGATAAATTTTACCTTTTAGCTATTAAATTTTTGTCATTTTTCCTGTATGATGCTTTTGTATATGAATCATGGATATTCTCTGGGAAAATTTTCAATTTTCCTATAGGATGCCTTTTTATACAAATTTTATCACGCCTTAGGACCCCTAAGAAATTCTCATGACCCCTATGGACACATTGGAATGATCAAAGGTGTCCCAAGGGGTCCTACAACCCCTTCGAATACACTTGAGCATTCAAATGTGTCAAAAGGGGTCATGGGGACTTCTTAGGGGTCCTAGTATGCCATATCATGTGTTAGGACCCCTATGGACACATTAGAATGCTCAAGTGTGTCCTAAGGGGTCCTACAACCCCTTTCAACACACTTGAGCATTCAAATGTGTCAAAAGGGGTCATGGGGGCTTCCTAGGGGTCCTACAATGCCTTATCATGCGTTAGGACCCCTAGGAAGTCCCCATGACCTCTTTTGACACATTTGAATGCCCAAGTGTGTCCTAAGGGGTCCTATGACTCTTTAGGACACACTTGATCATTAAAATGTGTCGAAAGGGGTCATGGGGACTTCCTAGGGGTCCTAGTACACCTTATCACATGTTATGACCCCTAGGAAGCTCTCGTGACCCCTATGGACACATTGGAATGCTCAAGTGTGTCCTAAGGGGTCCTACGACCCCTTCTGACACACTTGAGCATTCAAATGTGTCAAAAGGGGTCATGGGGACTTCCTAGGGGTCCTACTATGCCTTATCATGCATTAGGACCCCTAGGAAGTCCCCATGACCCCTTTCGACACATTTGAATGCTCAAATGTGTCCTAAGGGGTCCTACAACTCTTTGGGACACACTTGAGCATTAAAATGTGTTGAAAGGGGTCATGGGGACTTCCTAGGGGTCCTAACGCATGATAAGGCATTCTAGGACCCCTAGGAAGTCCCCATGACCCCTTTTGACATATTTGAATGCTCAAGTGTGTCCTAAGGGGTCCTATGACTCTTTACGACACACTTGAGCATTCCAATGTGTTGAAAGGGGTTATGGGGACTTCCTAGGGATCCTAGAATGTCTTATCACATGTTAGGACCCCTAGGAAGCCCCCATGACCCCTATGGACACATTGGAATGCTCAAGTGTGTCCTAAGGTGACGCAAGGGTAGGATAGATACAAGCAGAATTGAATCCACTTGAATTAACAACCAAAACCTGCTGAGAGTTACACAATGAAAGAAATATAATATCACATGAAATCAATTTAAATTCACAATGGATATGAGACAATCAACTGGCAGCAACAATAGAGAATTTATCTTATTTCTTCAAACATGCCCAGCTATGAGGCTTTTCAGGTTTCAGCCTTAAACAATAAGAATTATGCAATTAGAATCATTGTGAGAACATCCTCTTATATGATAATTCTTCTACTATCCCTCTACCATCTAGTACTACCTCTTGATGCCCTACTACATCAATCTAGACTCCTTATATAGCCAGCAAAGCCACAAGTCAGCCAGTCAGTCATTTAATTACATTATAGGTCCAGTTTGGAAGATTTAAATCCAAAATAATGAAAGAATGAACATAAATTGAAGCACCTTTGGATTTAGGTCCACACATGACCCAATAACCTTCCTTTAAGGGTGAAATCCCCCATTTAATCACACGGCACAACACAAGAAGAAACACTACACGTTTCACCTGAAAATTGGCAGAAAATAGGTCCCTGAGAAAAATGGTCATAACTTTTGACTCATAATGAATTACAAAATGTGCCTTTAGGAAAAGATATTATTTAAGGTTCCCTTTAATTCATTAAGGGCGCATAGGCTGAATCTTCAAGGATCATGGGCACCAAGACTCGCAATCAGCACCAAAACTGGAGGAAAATACAGTTCTGACGGCAAGGAAAATAGTTGTAACTTTGAAATAGTCTATCCAATCCTTTTGCAACCATAGGAGAAGGTTCCCAAATATGTCCTCAACATAATATAAGCTTCACATAGCATGAAACCAACAAATGCAACAATCATAAGGAAAACAATATAAAAATAGGTACAAAAATTAGGAAATGTTTTTGGTTAACACAAGATTACTCAAAGACCTAAGATGCTCCTACATCAGACACCTGGGGTAAATAAAGAATTGATGTCCACATTAGGCACTACTCCTATTCTGACTTGAATCATAAAGATCCAACTCAGCTTGTGTAATCCATGAACTGTCTTCATCTAGCTTGTCTTTCGACTGAACTATATATTCCATGTAGTCTTTTCCTCTTGTACTTTTGCTCACTCTTTTATTCAAGATCTTCTCAATGTTGTCTCTGTTCTTCTTAGGATATTCCAGATCATCTTCAATCTCATCATTTGATTCAAAGTACTCAAATATATCAGCAATATTGAATATAGGTGATATAAACATGTCCTCTGGTAATTCCACTTCATAAGCATTTCCACTGTCAAACTTCTTTAGAATCTTACAAGGTCCAAACTTCTTCATTTTTAGCTTGTTGTAGGTACCAACTGGAAATCTATTCTTTTTCAAATGAATCATAACCTCATCTCCAACATCAAAATATTTATGTCTCCTTCTCTTATCTGCTCTCTATTTATATTTTAGATTGTTGTCCTCCAAATTCTTTTTAACTTCATCATGTAGAGTTCTCATGTATTCTGCAAAATGATCAGCTTCAGCACTTCTTGTCTCGGTAGGTAAATCTCTTAGCTCTATGGCTCCCTTAGGATGAAATCTAGTAACAATCTCAAATGGTGTCCTCTTAGTGCTTCTATTCATAGAATTATTATAAGAAAACTTTGCTTGTGCCAAAATCAAATCCCAATTAGCAGGTTTCTCTCCAACTAAACATCTCAACAAGTTTCCCAAACTTGTGTTCACAACTTTAGTCTATCCATTTGTCTGAGGGTGAAATGTAGAACTAAACTTCAAACCAGTATTCATCTTTTTCCAAAGTGTTCTCCAAAAGTAACCAGTAAACTTAGTATCTCTATCTGAAATAATAGATTTAGGAAAACCATGCAATCTTACCACTTCCTTGAAGAATAATTCAGCTACATGTAATGCATTAGATGTCTTCTTATAAGGTATGAAATGAGCCATCTTAGAAAATCTTTCAACCACTACCAAAATAGAATCATTACCTCTCTGAGTTCTAGGCAATCCAAGAGCAAAGTCCATACTCACATCTTCCCAAGGTCTATCAGGTACAAGCAAAGGTGTATACAATCCAATATTCTAACTAGTTCCTTTTGCTACTTGACAAATTCTACAACCTTTAACCATTCTCTGTACATCTCTATAAATTTGTGGCCAAAAGTATCTTTCTGAAATCAAATTCACACTCTTATCAATCCCAAAATGTCCAGCAAGTTCACCACTATGTTTCTCCTTCATTATGTTATCTCACATAGATCCTCTAGGTATGCATAATTGAACTCCCTTAAACAACATATCTTCTTGAATGAAATAATCAGTCCACTTATCACTCACTGTGTGTTCCTTACAAGCTTTCCAAGGCTCTACAAAATCAATGTCAGTCTCATACAAACACTTCAAATCATCAAAACCAAGTACCTCAACTCTCATCTCTGTCAGCAAACTTCTTCTTCGGCTCAAGGCATCAGCAACCTTATTTGTCTATCCACTCTTATGCTTCAATGAAAAGAAAATATTTTGTTCTTTCATCTCTCTTGTAAATGTATTACCATCAAAAAAGCATACTTTGACTAGAGTACAGTGACCTTCATCAAACTTCTCTACTAAAGGCAATAATACTTGTTTCTTTCCATCCATCCAAATAGTATATTGATTCAATCTACCATCATGCAAAGCTTTCCTATCATACTGCCAAGGTCTACCCAAATGAATATGACAACCATAGGCAATATCACACAAGACTTCATCATGATAATTCCCAATTTTGAATTTAAAAAGGGATTGTTCACTTACAAGTAATTTATGCTCCTTCTGGATCCAAGCAATATGATAAGGCTTCAAATGTTTCAATCTCTACAACTACAACTTGTTAACCAGCTCTTCGGATGCCAAATTATCAGAACTTCCACTATCAATGATTACCTTGCAACATTTGTCAGTGATCTTACATCTGGTTCTGAATAAACTTTTCCTCAAAATAGGTTCCTCATCAGCTTCTTCATTCCATAAGATCCTTCGTAGCATCAAGTTCTCACCATGTTCAGGTTCATTAGACATTTCCTCAACTTCTTCACAAGACAAATTATTTCTGCCATTACCTCCAGTCTTCTTTCCAGAGTTAGTACATTCAAAAGCTCTATGTCCTTCACCACATTTGTAACAAATACCTTTAAACCAAGATTTCTCTTCTCTTTTCCCATTATTGTTATTCCTAGAGTAACCAGTATAGCTACCTCTAGAGTAATTACCTCTTTTACCAATAGGGTCATCTTCCTATCCTTTATCTTGCACTACATTGTCAGATCCACTACTTTCTCCATAAGATCTTCCTCTACTTCTCTGAAATATGCCACCTCTTCCTCTTTGTCTTTGTTCATGTCTCTTTGTCAATCTATCTTCAGCCTTCAAAGAAAATTGGTATGCTTCTTCCACACTATCTATTTTCACATAACTGATCTCATCTTGAATAGATGTCCTGAGGCCATTCAGATATCTAGCCACCTTCTCAACTTCATCATCCACATGTCCAGATCTGATATCCAATTTATAAAATTCCTCAGTATATTCTTGCACACTCATGTCCTTTTGTCTTAGATTTTTCATTTTTCTCATCAGACTAACTTGGTAGTTAGCTGGAAGAAACTTCTTCTTCATCTTTCCAAGCATCTTCATCCATGTCTTGATCTTTTCTTTTCCTCTCTTCTATCTCTCAGTTTGAAAATGATCCCACCAAAGAGATGCATGCCCTTTCAACTTTGTGACTGCTATTTTGACCTTCTTATTATCAGGAGTACTTTCATACTCAAAGTATTTATCCATCTTAGAGATCCAATCAAAAAGTGCATCGGTCTCAAGTCTTCCATCATAGCAAGCAACTTCAACTACAAGTCTGGAGTTAGCCTTAGACAAAAACTCTCAAAAGTCTTTCCTGATCTTGTTCAATTTTAGGTTCAGCATTAGGTGCTACTTCTTCTTCTTCATCACTAACATCTTCAAGATGTACTCCTCTTCTCTGGGTTGTCTCTACAACTTCAAGCCTAGTTGCAATCTGCCTCAACATATCCATGATAGCGTTATCATTTCCTCTACCACGAACCATCTTGAGAATCAGGTTCCAGCAAGATCATAACCTTCTAAAAGTTATAGGTCATATCTTAGAACTACCACCCTACAACCAATCCAATAAGGTTGTCCATGATCCAATCCACAAGAAAGAACTTGCTCTGATACCACTTGACATAGGGGCAGGGTAGATGCAAGCAGAATTAAGTAGAATTGAGTCCACTTGAATCAACAACAAGCCCTGCTCAGAGTTACACAATTGAAGGAATATAATATCACATGAAAGAAATGAAATCACAATGGATATGAGGCAATCAACTGGCAGCAACAACAGAGAATTTATCTTAATTCTTCAAACATGCCCAGCTATAAGGCCTTTGGGGTTTCCACCTTATACAATAAGAATTATGCAATTAGAATAATTGCAATAATATCCTCTTCTATGATACTTCTTCTACTATCCTTCTACCATCTAGCACTACCTCTTGATTCCCTACTACATCAATCTAGACTCCTTATATAGCTAGCAAAGCCACAAGTCGGCCAGTCAGACATTTAATTACATTATAGGTCCAGTCTGGAAAATTTAAATCAAAACTAAAGCAAGAATGAACATAAATTGATGCACCTTTGGATTTAGGTCCACACATGACCCAATAACCTTTCTTTAAGGGTGAAAGGCCCCATTTAATCACACGACATGAATCAAGAAGAAACACTACATGTTTCCCCCGAAAACTGGCATAAAATAGGTCCCAGAGAAAAATGGTCATAAATTTTGACTCATAATGAATTAAAAAATGTGCCTTTGCAAAAAGATATTATTTTAGGTCCCCTTTAAGGCCTTAAGGGATAATAGGCTGAATAATCAAGGATCATGGGTGCCAAGACTCACAATCAGCACCAAAACTGTAGGAAAATACAGTTCTGATGGCAAGGAAAACAACTGTAACTTTGAAACAATCTATCTAATCCTTATGAAACCATAGGAGAAGGTTCCCAAATAGGTCCTCAACATCATGTAAGATTTTCATAGCATGAGACCAAAAAATGAAACAATCATAAGGAAAACAACAAAAAAATAGGTATAGAAATCGGAAAATGTTTTTGGTTGATGCAAGATTGCTCAAAGACCCAAGATGCTCCTACATCATAAGGGGTCCTATGACCCCTTCTGACACACTTGAGCATTAAAATGTGTTGAAAGGGGTCATGGGGACTTCCTAGGGGTCCCAATATGCCTTATCACACATTAGGACCCCTAGGAAACCCCTGTGACCCCTATGGACACATTGGAATGCTCAATTGTGTCCTAAGGAGTCCTACAACCCCATCCGACACACTTGAGCATTCAAATGTGTCAAAAGGGGTCATGGGGACTTCCTAGGGGTCCTACTATGCTTTATCACATGTTAGGACCCCTAGGAAGTCCCCATGACCCATTTCGACACATTTGAATGCTCAAGTGTGTCCTAAGGGGTCCTAAAAATCTTTAGGACACACTTGAGCATTCCAATGTGTCGAAAGGGGTCATGGGGACTTCCTAGGGGTCCTAGTACACCTTATCATGTGTTAGGACCCCTAGGAAGTCTCCCTAATCCCTATGGACACATTGGAATTCTCAAGTGTTTCCTAAGGGGTCCTATGATCCCTTCTAACACACTTGAGCATTCAAATATGTCGAAAGGGATCGTGGTGACTTCCTAGGGGTCCCAGTACACCTTATCACATGTCAGGACCCCTAGGAAGCCCTCGTAACCCATATGGACACATTGGAATTCTCAAGTGTGTCCTAAGGGGTCCTATGACCCCTTCCAATAGACTTGAGCATTCAAATGTGTCGAAAGGGGTCATGGGGACATCCTGGGGGTCCTACTATGCCTTATCATCCATTAGGACCCCTTGGAAGTCCCCATGACCCCTTTTGACACATTTGAATGCTCAAGTATTTCCTAAGGGGTCCTACGACTCTTTAGGACATACTTGAGCATTCATATGTGTTGAAAGGAGTCATGGGGACTTCCTAGGGGTCTTAGTATGCCTTATCATGCGTTAGGACCCCTAGGAAGTCCCCATGACCCCTTTCAACACATTTGAATGCTCAAGTGTGTCCTAAGGGGTCCTATGACTCTTTAGGACACACTTGAGCATTTCAATGTGTCGAAAGGGGTCATGGGGACTTCTTAGGGGTCCTAGTAGGCCTTATCACATGTTAGTACCCCTAGGAAGCCCAAGCCCACATGACCCCTATGGACACATTGGAATGCTCAAGTGTTTCCTATGGTGTCCTACGACCCCTTCCAACACACTTGACCATTCAAATGTGTTGAAAGGGGTCATGGGGACTTCCTAGGGGTCCTACTACACCTTATCATGTGTTAGGACCCCTAGGAAGTCCCCATGACCCCTTTCAACACATTTGAATGCTCAAGTGTGTCCTAAGGGGTCATACGACTCTTTAGGACACACTTGAGCATTTCAATGTGTTGAAAGGTGTCATGGGGACTTCCTAGGGGTCATAGTACACCTTATCACATGTTAGGACCCCTAGGAAGCCCCCGTGACCCCTATGGAAACATTGAAATGCTCAAGTGTGTCCTAAGGGGTCCTACGACCCCTTCCAACAAACTTGAGCATTCAAATGTGTCAAAAGGGGTCATGGGGACTTCCTAGGGGTCTGAGTATGCCTTATCAAGCGTTAGGACCCCTAGGAAGCCCTTTGACCCCTATGGACACATTGGAATGCTCAAGTATGTCCTAAGGGGTCCTACAACCCCTTCCGATAAACTTGAGCATTCAAATGTGTTGAAAGGGGTCATGGGTACTTCCTAGGGGTCCTACTATGCCTTATCATGTGTTAGGGCCCCTAGGAAGTAGCCATGACACCTTTCAACACATTTGAATGCTCAAGTGTGTCCTAAGGGGTCCTACAACTTGTTAGGACACACTTGAGCATTCCAATGGCTCAGAAGGGGTCATGGGGACTTCGTAGGGGTCCTAGTATACCTTATCACATGTTAGGACCCATAGGAAGCCCCTGTGACCCCTATGGACACATTTGAATTCTCAAGTGTGTCCTAAGGGGTCCTATGACCCCTTCTAACACACTTCAGCATTCAAATGTGTTGAAAGGGGTCATGGGGTCTTCTTAGGGGTCCCAGTATGCCTTATCACATGTTATGACCCCTAGAAAGCCCCCGTGACCCCTATGGACACATTGGAATGCTCAAGTGTGTCCTAAGGGGTCCTAAGACCCCTTTTGACACACTTGAGTATTTAAATGTGTCGAAAGGGGTCATGGGGACTTTCTAGGGGTCCTACTATGCCTTATCATGCGTTAGGACCTCTAGGAAGTCCCCATGACCCCTTTCAACACATTGGAATGCTCAAGTGTGTCTTAAGGAGTCCTACGACCCCTTCTGACACACTTGAGCATTCAAATGTGTTGAAAGGGGTCATGGGGACTTCCTAGGGGTCCTAGTACACCTTATCACATGTTAGGACCCCTAGGAAGCCCCTGTGACCCCTATGGACACATTAGAATGCTCAAATGTGTCCTAAGGGGTCCTACAACCCCTTCCAACACACTTGAGCATTCAAGTTTGTCGAAAGGGGTCATGAGGACTTCCTAGGGGTCCTAACATGTGATAAGGCATACTAGGACCTTTAGGAAGTCTCCATGACTGCTTTTGACACATTTGAATGCTCAAGTGTGTCCTAAGGGGTCCTATGACTAGTTAGGACACACTTGAGCATTCAAATGTGTCAAAAGAGGTCATGGGGACATCCTAGGGGTCCTAACATGTGATAAGGCATAGTAGGACCCCTAGAAAGTCCCCATGACCCCTTTTGACACATTTGAATGCTCAAGTGTGTCCTAAAGAGTCATAGGACCCCTCAGGACACACTTGAGCATTCAAATGTGTCGAAAGGGGTCATGGGGACTTCCTGGGGGTCCTAGTATTCCTTATCACACGTTAGGACTCCTAGAAAGTCCTCGTGACCCCTTTTGACACATTGGAATGCTCAAGTGTGTCCTAAAGAGTCATAGGACCCCTTAGGACACACTTAAGCATTCCAATGTGTCGAAAGGGGTCATGGGGACTTCCTAGGGGTCCTAACATGGGATAAGGTGTAATAGGACCCCTAGGAAGTCCCCATGACCCCTTTCGACACATTTGAATTCTCAAGTGTGTCCTAAAGAGTCATAGGACCCGTTGGGACACACTTGAGCATTCAAATGTGTCTAAATGGGTCATGGGGACTTCCTAGGGGTCCTAGTATGCCTTATCATGCGTTAGGACTCCTAAGAAGTCCTCATGACCCCTTTCGACAATTGGAATGCTCAAGTGTGTCCTAAAGAGTTGTAGGACCCCTTAGTACACACGTGAGCATTGAAATATGTCAAAAGGGGTCATGGGGACTTCCTAGGGGTCCTAACGCATGATAAAGCATACTAGGACCCCTAGGAAGTCCCCATGACCCCTTTCGACACATTTGAATGCTCAAGTGTGTCCAAAAGAGTTGTAGGACCCCTTAGGACACACTTGAGGGTTCAAATGTGTCGAAAGGGGTCATGGGGACTTCCTAGGGGTCCTAGTATTCCTTATCATGCATTAGGATCCCTAGGAAGTCCTCATGACCTGTCTCTCTCTCACTCACTCTCTCTCTAGGTGAGAGAGAGAAAGAGAGGAGAGAGAAAGGTGAGAGTGAGAAAGAGTAAGATATTAGATATCTGATAATATTGAATATCTGATATTATCAAATATCCAATTCTTTTCACTAGTGTTAGAAAAAAACAAGATTCTCTGGATCCCTCCAGAGAGTCACGTGTTTTTCCTGAATTAGGAGATTCGAGTTGCAGCGAGAAGACAAAAAACCACTTTTTGAGGTGATTTTCTCTATTACCAAAGGTATTTCATCTTTTTTTGGGGGTGATTTTCTCAATTACCAAAGGTATTTAATCTATTTTGGGGGTGATTTTCTCTATTAGCGAAGGTATTTCATCTATTTGTGGGGTGATTTTCTCGATTACCAAAGGTATTTCATCTTTTTTGGGGGAGATTTTCTCTATTACCAAAGGTTTTTGCCTCTACTTTTTGGTCTAACTATGGGGAGTAGTAGTCATCAAAAGCATAAATGGAAGAGGAGACTCACAAATGAAGATGTTGAAGTGTATAGAGAAATGGATAGGGTTGCCCATCAGAATAAGAGACAAGGAATGTTAAATATGAATGAAGATGTCGGCATAGACCCACCTTTGAATGTGGTTTCAAGTGAAGAATGTGAATTTGAAGATGAAAATGTAGGTTTTGAAAATGAGAATTTATGTTTTGAAGATGAAATGTAGGTTTTAAAAATGAACATGTAGATGTGGCCAATGGAAGTGTGGACATTGCCAATGAAAATCCATCGATTGAATATGAAGGAATTGATAATGATAATGGTGCAAAAGAACCAAATCAACATTGCACATCCCCAAATTATATGAGAAATGAAGTCCCTTCGGAGGAAGAAAGACACTTCAAAATTGAGACCTTCAAGAAGAACTAAATGGTTACTTGAAACTGATGAGAACATAATGAGCAATTTTGATGGCAAGAGATCAGAAAGAACCATTTGGTTGTGGGTTTCAAAAATTTTTGATCAATTTTTTAGGCACAAGACGTTGGTTGAGCAATGTCAAATGTTTGTGCAATTGTTAAAGATGCAGAAGATGGGACGTATACTAGTCAAATTGAAGATTAGTGTGAACAAGAAAAAGGAGCGGAATGATATTATTGTGAGAAATCTTTTTAGTGCTCTCAATTCCATTGGGAAGACTACCAAGGAAAAAGATAAGAGAGCTGCTATGAGGGTTATTACAACCTCCTTAGTAGTTCATCATTTGAGAAAGGCTCATTTGATGAGACAAACTTGTGTTTACTTGAATCTAAATTGTAAAACTTTGGGTAGAGAACTTGCAAGAAGAGAAAGACTTGATGATCCTCTTCAAAATGATACATGGGCTTATGGTGGGATACTTTCACATTGTGATAAGAAGCTTACTGATGCTGTGAAGGATCAAATTTAACTATTTTGGCAATCTAACTCAAGAGTGTCACCAAATGTGAAGGATGTCTTGAAGTTGAGAATTGGCATTCGAGACCGCACCCCACATCCCAAACATTATTTGGAGGTGAGTCAAACAATGTTGTTCAAAAAATTTTGTGAGACACATCTAACATTGCAAATATCATGTAAAGAGATTTTGAAGCCCTGCAGCCTTTTTTTTGTGTGCCTCTTAAGATTCGAAATACTTGTTGTTGCAAATATCATGTGGAGTTTTCAATGCACCATGAATTGTTAGGATCCATTCATTCTACAAGTTGCATAGTAGTGAAATGTTGGAGGAGTGTGGTGCATGTGCTCTTCCAAAATCATCAAGAGACTTGCTAGATCATTTTTTATGTCCTAGACATGATGGATGTTTCTTTTATAGAAAAGATTACTTAAATGACAAGTGCTCAGAGTGTGGTGGGCTAGTGAAGTTTGTTGAATGTTTTCATGAGGGCTGCAAACATGATTTTGGAAAGACAATTGTCCACAAAAAGGTATATGAAACCATTAAATATACATTAAAATGTGGAGGTGAAGGCTCTAGATGTGAGTTGGTAACTAAAGAATGCAAGGTAGCTAATTTTATTTTAGATTTCAGGAAGAATCTTTTTTACAAGTATGCAAGGCATAGTCACAAGTCTCAGTGGTTGGATCAATAATTCAGGATGTGTAAGGACACTTTCCCGATTGGCACTATTATATCGATTGTTGAATTTGCAGAGAACTATACATTGCAGCCCCAAAATGAGTTGCGAGCTCAATATTACAATTCTATCTAGGTTTCTATTTTTGTGCACATAATATATAGACATTCCCCTGATAGTATAGAAGATGACTGGAAGATAATCAGAGAGTACCATTTTTATATGAGTGATGATAGATCACACTCATCCAAGTGTGTCCAACATTGCTTTGAGAATTATTTTGAGTGGGTGCGGGAAAATAATATTGCTATGGATAGACATCTCATTTGGTTAGATAATTGCACAGGTCAATTAAAAAATGCTTGTATGTTTTATTGGTTATGTAGAATGCATGTAGAGAGAGGTGTACCTCATATTTGGAGTTTTTTTTAGGCCGGTCATGGAAAAGGTGAGCATGATGGAGTAGGTGCATGCATAAAGAGAGCTCTAGTTAAGGAGAAACTAAGGATTTCAGGTACAGAACTCATTGATGCCCTTTCTATTATTGATTGGTGTACTTCAGCATTGTCACGGGGGGGACTCTTGATTCAGCAGTGCACAAATTCTTTTGGTTGGTTGAGTTGGGCATAATAGGAGATAGGTTGGATTGTCAAACTGTGAAAGATTCTTAAAAAATGCATTCATTTCGAAGCTCAGATGCTGGTACATGGACAATTTGGACATGAGAGTTGGCTTGTTATTATCTGAGTTGTATTCAGTGTGATTGGGATCAATGTGATTCAAGTGAGTGGGTTGATACATGGGTTCCACATTATCTTACTCCTTTATCTCTCACAGTCTCTGTAATAAATGATGACATGGATTGTTCACTTGACTACGACCATCTTTCAGATCTTCTACAGCTAGGACATGTTTTTGCATTGGTTGCACCAAAAGGGAATGATGAGAGATCAGATTACTGGTTAGCACGTTGTGTACGAGGAAAGCAAAAACTTGCACAACCGATGACAGATGATGATATGTTCACATATCCAAAAAGATCACATGTTGCAGGAACATGGTTGCGCACATATATGATTAGAAATAATGGCATTCCTACGTTTGAAGACTATGAGAAACACAAAAACCATTCTCATGTATTCACACCTTGTTATAGCAACCAATGTTAAGTTGTTGAAACATTAAGGAAAAATAAAGACAAAGGAACTTTGGACTATTAGTACTATTGATCATGAAGCAATATTGAATACTCTCAAGCAAAGAGATGACCCTTCAGGCACACTTCAATAGGTAAGTTCAACTCAAGTTAAAATATAGTTCTGTAATTTGCATATTTAGATGTCAAAAGGGCACTTCTTATATTCTCTATTAACTTTTCTTCTGCTTTCTGAATGCAGGGATTTGGAGCAGAAGGGACACTTATTTTTTATATATAGTTGTTAATTTGCATATTTAGATGCCAAATTTTTTATATAAAACCAACAATTGAATGTAATGTGCATAGTTAGATGCCAAATTTTGTATATAAAAACAACAATCGAATGTAATGTGCATATTTAGATGCCAAATTTTGTATATAAAAACAATAATCGAATGTAATGTGCATATTTAGATGCCAAATTTTGTATATAAAAAATTTGATGCAAAATTGGAAATATAAAAGAGCCCATGGGGTTGATTTACAAATATTAAAAGCCCACATTTGTATCATCTTAATGCCATGTAAAGTGCAAAAAATGTGTTCCCTTACTATGAATGTTGTATCCTTATATAATTTGTATCATCTTAATTTTGTATCCTTACATTTCTATTGTCTTAATTCCATTACATTTGTATTGTCAAATAAGTTGGAGTCATTGAGTCAAAATTGGTCAAATGTGTCCAAAGTAAAATGATGATTCCCTAGGTGAAGGGATAGTGTTCAAGTATTGAATTCTGGCACTGAATGGACTGTGCCATTAGCTTTGGTTGGGTGAGTAAATTCTAGGAACAACCCCATTTCGACCACTGAGTCAGCAGAACATTCCAGACCATGCCAGACCAAAGTGTCCCCAAGGTGCACTAAGCATGATTGGGCAGAAAAATTTTGAGGCTCGTAACTCAGACCCCATGAGAGGTATCAAAGATCCATGAGATGCTATAGGAAAATGTTTTCAGGGCCCACAATAACCTCTCCATGTTTTGGGAGATTCAAATTTGTTTGAATTTGGCACGCCAGTCTCGCTCGATGCCAAAACTTGCAGTGAAGGTTAGTTGAAAGTTGCACCAATGGATTACTTCCAAATTGTTCATCTCGGCACTGAATGGACTATGCCATTAGCTCTGGTTGGGTGGGTAAATGCTAGACACAACCCCATTTCAACCACTAAGTCATCAGAACATTCTGGACCACGCCAGACCAAAGTGTCCCCAAGATGCACTAAGCACGATTGGGCAGCAAATTTTTGAGGCCTGTAACTCAGACCCTATGAGAGGTATTGAAGACCCATGAGATGCTACATGATGGTATTTTAGAGGCCTACAATAACCTCTCTCTATTCTGGGAGATTCAAATTTGTTTGAATTTGGCACGCTAGTCTCACTCGATGCCAAAACTTATAGTGAGGGTCAGTTTAAAGTTGCACCAATGGATTACTTCCAAACTATTCATCCTGGCACTGAATGGACTATGCCATTAGCTCTATTTGGGTAGGTAAACACTAGGCACAACCCCATTTTGACCACTGAGTCAACAGAATGTTCCGAACCACGCCAGACCAAAGTGTCCCTAAGGTGCACTAAGCATGATTGGGCAGCAAACTTTCAAGGTTCGTAACTCAAACCCCATGAGAGGTATCAGAGATTCATGAGATGCTATAGGATGGTGTTTCTAAGGCCTATAATAACCTCTCTCCATTCTGGGAGATTCAAATTTGTTTGAATTTGGCATGCCAGTCTCGCTTGATGCCAAAACTTGTAGTGAGGGTCAGTTGAAAGTTGCACCAATGGATTACTTCTAAACCATTCATCCTGGCACCAAATGGACTACGCCATTAGCTCTGATTGGGTAGGTAAATGCTAGGCACAACCCCATTTTGGCCATTGAGTCAGCAGAACATTCTGAACCACGCCGGACCAAAGTGTCCCCAAGGTGCACTAAGCATGATTGGGCAGTGAACTTTCAAGGCTCATAACTCAGACCCCATGAGAGGTATCAAAGATCTATGAGATGCTACAAGATGAAATTTTTGAGGCCTACAATAACCTCTCTCCATTCTGGGAGATTCAAATTTTTTTGAATTTGGCACGCTAGTCTCGCTCGATGCCAAATCTTGCAGTGAAGGTCAGTTGAAAGTTGCACCAATGGATTACTTCCAAACTATTCATCCCGACACTAAATGGACTATGCCATTAGCTCTAGTTGGGTGGGTAAATGCTAGGCACAACTCTATTTTGACCATTGAGTCAATAGAATGTTCCAGACCATGTCAGACCAAAGTGTCCCCAAGGTGCACTAAGCACGATTGGGCAGTGAAAATTTGAAGCTTGTAACTCAGAACCCGTGAGAGGTATCAGAGATCCATGAGATGCTACAGGATGGAATTTTTGAGGCCTATAATAACCTCTTTCCATTATGGGAGATTCAATTTTTTTTGAATTTGGCACACCAGTCTCACTTGATGCCAAAACTTGTAGTGAGGGTCAGTTTAAAGTTGCACCAATGGATTACTTCCAAACTGTTCATCCTGACACCGAATGGACTATGCCATTAGCTCTGGTTTGGTAGGTAAATGCTAGGCACAACCCTATTTTGACCACTGAGTCAATAGAACATTCCAAACCATGTCAGACCAAAGTGTCCCTAAGGTGCACTAAGCACGATTGGGCAGTGAACTTTCAAGGCTTGTAACTCAGACCTCATGAGAGGTATCAAAGATCTATGAGATGCTAAAGGATGATGTTTTTGATGCCTACAATAACCTCTCTCCATTTTGGGAGATTCAAATTTGTTTGAATTTGGCACGCCAATCTCGCTCGATGCCAAAACTTGCAGTGAGGGTCAATTTAAAGTGGCACCGAATGGACTACACCATTAGCTCCGGTTGGGTGGGTAAATGCTAGGCACAACCCCGTTTTGACCACTGAGTTAGAAAAACATTCTAGACCACGCTGGACCAAAGTGTCCCCAAGGTGCACTAAGCATGATTGGGCAATGAACTTTCGAGGCTCTTGACTGAAACCCCATGAGAGGTATCAGAGATTTTTGAGATGCTATAAGATGGTTTTTTTGTGGCCTAAAATAACCTCTCTCCATTCTGGGAGATTTTTTTTTTTTTTAATTTGGCATGACAGTCTCGCTCGATGCCAAAACTTGCAGTGAGGGTCAGTTGAAAGTTGCACTAAGCATGATTGGTTAACAAACTATCAAGCCTCATAACTCAGACCCCGTGAGAGGTATCGATGATCCATGAGATACTATAAGACCGTGTTTCTTAGGTGTTCCTAGTGTATTTGCAGGGGTATAGACAAAGTACTGATAGTTTTTTCCAAAAGACCAATATGTTTTGATATGGCCAAAAAGGGTGTTTGATTATTGCCAAAAGGGTGTTTGATTATGTAATTAGGCCAATTTGAAGTCTTCTAGCCATTGGGAGTAAAAGGTAAGTCTACAAACCTTGAAACCACTTTAATAGATATCCTTATATACCTCAAATGATGAATTACACGTCTGAACACACATAGCACATAAAGCGTACACATAAATTTTCTCAAGTCATGAAGCATACATGTAGCACATAATTATAAAGCATACAACATCAATTCACTTAAGTCATGCACGTAGCCCATACACGTGAATTTAGGTGATGAATATTGTACTTGAATATACATGAATATACTTAAGGCATAAATTATACACATGAGTACATACACACAAGCATATTTACATACTAACAATGAATAAATAAACACACAATTAACAAATTGGATCGAATATCAAGTTTCATATATATATGAAAATGAACAATAATTATGTACATATTTATATGTCAACATATCTAGATACTGTTGGAAACAATTGTCTGAAGGAAATTGCTACTCAAATTATGTATTGTCTTTGATGTCACACAATGTCATAGTTTGCAATAATCAATTCCTACCGAGCTCAGTCGGTCTGCCAGACAGGAATATTAGTGCTTACCGAGTCCACTTGGTTATCAAAGAAAATCAGTGTCTACCGAGTTCACTCGGTTACCAAAGGAAATTCAACATTTACTGAGTTCAGTCGGTTGTCGAAGAAAAGTTAGTATTTACCGAGTTCAGTCGGTTGTCGAAGAAAAGTTAGTATTTACCGAGTTTAGTCAGTTGTCGAAGAAAAGTTAGTGTTTACCAAGTTCAGTCAGTTGTCAAAGAAAAGTTAGTGTTTACCGAGTTCAGTCGGTTGTCGAAGAAAAGTTAGTGTTTACCGAGTTCAGTCGGTTATCGAAGGTAAAGGATTGTCGGTGTTTACCAAGTTCCCTCGATCTTCGAAAGATTATAGAATGTTATGGTCACCGAGCACTGTCGGCCCTTGAAGGATTTTTGCAAATAGAGTTTTCTTAATTCAGCCGACTGTTATACTAAATAATGTCAATTTGACAAATCTAAAATCATATAAATAAAAGGTCAAATGTGAAAAATAAACAAGAAATATAGCAGAAGATTTACAGAAGAAAGACAGGAAAGGTGTGTGCGAATTTGTGAAGGATGTTCAGATATCCTTGAGATGCAGCACAAATTTATTTGATCAGGAAGGATCACACATATGCAGAATAGAGATCTATAATCAGCAAGACAGTTGCATTATTATACAGGTCATTTTTCATTGTTACCTTCTTATCATTGTAACAGTGAATTCTAAATCTCTTAACCAAGTTGGTTTAACAACCATATTATAAATCCTCTAACAAGGTGACAGTTCCATTGAATTGTTTTCAAGACCTCTTACCAGGCCACTCCTAGCAGGGTGTTTTAAATCCTCTAACAAGGTCACACCTAACAGTGTGTTTTGTAACCTTTTACCGGGTTGGCTTCTAACCGGGCATCACTTTAGAAAAGTGAAAATCAATATCTAGATACATTGGTGGTTTTTCCCATATTGGGTTTCCACGTTAAATCTTGTATCTCTTATGTTCTTAATTGCTATCTTAATCATACACCAGTGCTGATGAATATCTAAAAGATAATTTTGCTAATACTTTCTGCATCTTCAAAATTACTACAATCTATTTACCGAGTGCTAATATAGATAACATTGTTAAGATATCCTAAGGGATCTAGAAAGAATTAATCAAGAAGTGTTTTATGGTTGACTGATTCACCCCCCCCCCCTCTCAGTCACTTCATCCATATTCCATCAATTGGTATCAGAGCTTTTGGTGCTTGCAGGAAGGGTTTCAAGGACCTAAGCTAAAGATCAGGATGTCTTATAAGAGGGAAATTCCAAAGCTCAACAGAGATAACTTTTCAGGATGGCAAGGTCTCATGCAACTTCATCTGGCTTCCATTGGTGATTCAAGATGCAAATACATTGATGAAGAATACACAATTCCTAATGGCGCATTAACTGTTGAAGACATTGCAGATAAAAAGACTCACAACACCATGATGATAGACATTGCATCTGCTCTCAGCTATGAAGAATTTGATGATATTAAAGACTGCACTACTGCATATGAAATGTGGATGGCACTGAAGAAAATATATGGTGGTGATGCAAATGTGAAAAGAGCCAAAGCATAAAGCCTAAGAGGACAGTTTGACAAGATGAATATGAAGGAAGATGAAAACATTGCAAAATATGTTGAAAGAATCAAAGCAAGTGTAAGTGCAATTAGAGCTTCTGGAGGAACAATCTTAGATGAAACTGTTATAAGTAAGGTACTCAGAACATTACTCCCTATCTATGCAATAAGAGTATCAGCTATTCAAGAAAGAAGATGTGAAACAAACCACAATATAACTTTGGATGCTTTAGTTGGAAGATTGACAGCTTTTGAATTAGACAACTATGACAACTATGTTCCTAGTTCCAAAAATATTGAATTAGCATTTGAGGCCAAGGTTTCACTAAAGAAGAACAAGAAAATTAAAGAAGTTCAGTCAGAAAGTGAAGAAGTATCAGAAGAAAGTTCTGATAGTGATCTTGAAATTGTAGAAGCATTACTTGCAAAGAAGTACTCTAGAGGGAAAGGTAAATATAAAGGTAAAACTCCTTTAATCTATTTTTCATGTGAAGAAATTGGACATATTGCAGCTAGGTGCCCAAACAAGCAAGTCAAGGAAGAGAAGAGAAGTCACAAGTACTATGGCAAAAAGAATTTCAAATCATACAAGGATAAAGGTAAGAAATCATGTTTTATGGCTAAAGATTTTGATGATAGTGAAGAAGAAATTGTCTTTATTGCTATAAAAGATGAATCTGATGATGATGAAGATAAGATGGCACTTATTTCTCATATAAGAAAAGATGATATATGGATAATAGACAGCGGATGTTCACACCACATGACTGGTGACAAGACAAAATTTGAATATCTAGAAGACTGTGATAGTGGTAATGTAAGATTTGGAAACAATGAACCTTGTTGTATAAAAGAAAAAGGAAGAATCTCATTAACCAAAGAACTCATATGTGATAATGCTTATTGGGTTGAAGGACTAAAACATAATCTTCTAAGTGTAGCACAGCTAATCAATACTGGTTTCAAGGTTGAATTCATGAATGGTCAAGCAAGACTACTGGATGGAAAAGGAAAACTCATTGGATCAGGCAAACAAACAAAAGGTAACTTATTTTATCTTGATCTCAGTGAATATTCATGCTTTATTGCTCAAATAGAAGAAAGTTGGCTATGGCACAAAAGGTTATGTCATGTGAATTTTGATAACATGATAAAAATAAGCAAATTCAAGAAGGTTAGAGGCATTCCTACTTTGAAGAAACCTAATACTGGTCTATGTAAGAATTGTCAGATTGGCAAAATGAGTAAAACTAGTTTCATGAGTAAGAACTATCAGTCTAAAGAAATTTTGGAAATTGTGCATACTGATTTATGTGGACCTATTGGAATACAAAGCTATACTGGAGACAAATTATTTATTCTTTTCATTGATGATTATTCTAGAATGATGACTGTTATGTATTTAAGAGAAAAATCAGAAGCATTTGAAAAGTTCAAATGGTACTTAGCAAGAGTGGAAAAGGAAACAGGGAAAAGATTGAAATGCTTAAGATCAGACAGAGGTGGTGAATTCATCTCCCATGATTTTAACAACTTTTGCATTGAAAGAGGAATCAAAAGATAGGTATCAGCTCCTAGAACTCCTGAGCAGAATGGAATAGCAGAAAGAAGAAACAGATCTATTATGGATTGTGCAAGGACTCTAATGATAGAAAAGAACATCACTATAAAATACTGGAAGAAAGCTATCAGCACTGCAGTTCATACCTTGAACCGAGTACAATTGAAGAAAGACACATTCAAAACTCCTTATGAATTATGGTATGGCTATAAACCCAATGTAAGTTACATGAAAATATTTGGTAGCAAGTGTTATATCTTAAAAGAATCCAGAAGAAATAAATTTGATGTGAAAAGTGATGAAGGAATATTCCTAGGATATTTTAGCAAAAGCAAGGCATACAAATGTCTGAACTTATCTACTCACAAAGTCATAGAAAGTATACATGTAAAATTTGATGAGTTTGCAGAAAAGACTGAAGAAGAAAGCAAAAGGGAACCTGAGAACTACAGAAGATTCATTTACATTGAACCTGAAACATTGGAAGGCACAACTATCAATAAGGAAACTATATCTACCGAGTCGAGCACAGTTACCGAGTCACAAACCGAGTCACAGGAAGAAGTTCAAACTGAGTGACAGGAAGAAATTCAGACCGAGTCTCAGCTTGAAGTTACTGAGCAAATATCTACCGAGCCCGACCAACCTGAAGAAGAGATCCTAGAAGAGAACACCATGAATCATTCAAAAAGCAAGGAACCTATACTAGCCAAATATATCAGAAGACATCATACACCGGATCAAATCATTGGAAACAAATCAGATGGTACTATGACAAGAAGCAAGCTAAAAGGTACATGTCTGCTTACTAATTTTGAACCTAGAAATATCAAAGATGCATTGGAAAATGAAAGTTGGATTGAAGCAATGAATGAAGAATTAGAACAAATACAAAAGAACAAAACTTTGACTCTTGTACCTAGACCTAAAGATAAGAATGTAATTGGAACAAAATGGGTATTCAGGAATAAGCTAAATGAAGATGGTCAAGTATCTAGAAACAAAGCTAGACTGGTATGTAAAGGTTATTCTCAAGAAGAAGGTATAGATTATGGAGAAACTTTTTCTCCTGTTGCAAGATTAGAAGGTGTAAGAACTCTACTTGTTTATGCAGCACACAAAGGATTTAAGGTATATCAGATGGATATAAAATCTGCATTTCTCAATGGAATTCTTGATGAAGAAGTCTACATTGAACAACCTGAAGGTTTTGTTGATCCAGATAAAAAGGACATGGTCTGCAGGTTACACAAAGCATTGTATGGTTTGAAACAAGCTCCTAGAGCATGGTATGAAAGACTCCATAACTATTTGATTCAGATTAATTTTAAAAGAGCTAATGATAACAGCAATCTGTATATTAAAGAAGGACCGGATGACAAAATTGTATTGGCAGAAATATTTGTAGATGATACTATATTTACAGGGAATGAGGATCAGTGCAAAGAATTTTCAGAGCAAATGAACAAAGAATTTGAAATGTCTATGTTTGGTTTAATAAAATTCTTTGTTGGTCTTCAAATTTAGCAAAGCAAGAATGGTATATACATTACTCAATCAAAATACATTAAAAAAATACTTAAGAAGTTTGGTATGGAAGATTCAAAACCAGTTGGTACACCCATGTGTACTGGACTGAAACTTACCAAAAATGATGATTCAAAAGAAGTTGATCAGACCCTATACCGATCTATGATTGGAAAATTGCAGTATGTAGTACATTTAAGACCTGATATTGCCTTAGCAGTCGGTATAGTAGCTAGATTCTCAGCAAAACCTAAGGAAAATCACATGATGGCAATCAAAAGAATCTTAAGATACTTAAGAGGAACTGAAGAATATGGTTTGTGGTATAAATTTGGAGGCAATCTAGACTTGAAAGTGTTTACTGATGCTGATTGGGCAGGAAACATTGATGACAGAAAAAGCACAAGTGGTGGAGCATTTTTTCTTGGAAAAAGACTGGTATCCTGGACTAGTAAAAAGCAGAATTGCACATCTCAATCCACAGCTGAAGCAGAATATGTTGCTGCTGCAATAAACTGTTCAAATATTGTTTGGTTTAAACAACTATTAGAAGGTATGAAGGTTGAAATCAAAGAACCAGTTGTTATATTTTGTGACAATACCAGTGCAATAAATATTTTGAAGAATCCAGTGATGCATTCCAAAACCAAGCACATTGCTATTAAATATCACTTTGTTAGAGAATTGGTGCAGGACAAGGAAATTAGATTAGAATATATTCATATAAAAGAATAGATTGCAGACATTTTTACCAAACCATTACCTAAGGATGCATTTGCATATCTAAGAGGCAAGTTAGGGGTCATTCCCCTATCCGAGGCTCACTAAATACAGTTTTAGTGATGCATCAACCAGAAAATGATTGAAAATCAACTAGTTGATGCAGCATATTCAAGGAATCATTGCATATGAATCAGTACTTGAGGTACATTAATTTACACTGGTAATATGTGAATTGTCTTTGGCATGTGTTGTCAAAGAGGGAGTGTTTGCTATGTCTTTTCTATTATTTCAAGAAATTTTCAATAGTCAGAAGGAAGAATTTTCAGGATAAAGGAATTTTGCTGATAGAGGGAGATTTGAATCTGAACCGAGCTAACTCTTTCAAATTTCTTATGCTATGACATATTGTGTTGCCATCAATGCCAAAGAGGGAGATTGTTGGAAACAATTGTCTGAAGGAAATTGCTACTCAAATTATGTATTGTCTTTGATGTCACACAATGTCATAGTCCGCAGCAATTAGTTCCTACCGAGCTCAGTCGGTCTGCCAGACAGGAATATTAGTGCTTACCGAGTCCACTCGGTTATCAAAGAAAATCAGTGTCTACCGAGTTCACTCGGTTACCAAAGGAAATTTAGCATTTACCGAGTTTAGTCGGTTGTCGAAGAAAAGTTAGTATTTACCGAGTTCAGTCGGTTGTCGAAGAAAAGTTAGTATTTACCGAGTTCAGTCGGTTGTCAAAGAAAAGTTAGTGTTTACCGAGTTTAGTCGGTTGTCGAAGAAAAGTTAGTGTTTACCGAGTTCAATCGGTTGTCGAAGAAAAGTTAGTGTTTACTGAGTTCAGTCGGTTATCGAAGGTAAAGGATTGTCGGTGTTTACCGAGTTCCCTCGGTCTCCGAAAGATTATAGAAAGTTATGGTCACCGAGCACTGTCGGCCCTTGAAGGATTTTTGCAAATAGAGTTTGCTTAATTCAGCCGACTGTTATACTAAATAATGTCGATTTGACAAATCTAAAATCATATAAATAAAAGGTCAAATGTGAAAAATAAACAAGAAATATAGCAAAAGATTTACAGAAGAAAGATAGGAAAGGTGTGTGCGAATTTGTGAAGGATGTTCAGATATCCTTGAGGTGCAGCACAAATTTATTCGATCAGGAAGGATCACACATATGCAGAACAGAGATTTGTAATCAGCAAGATAGTTGCATTATTATACAGGTCATTTTTCATTGTTACCTTCTTATCATTGTAACAGTGAATTCTAAATCTCTTAACCGAGTTGGTTTAACAACCATATTGTAAATCCTCTAACAAGGTGACAGTTTCATTGAATTGTTTTCAAGACCTCTTACTAGGCCACTCCTAGCAGGGTGTTTTAAATCCTCTAACAAGGTCACACCTACCAGTGTGTTTTGTAACCTTTTACCGTGTTGGCTTCTAACCGGGCATCACTTCAAAAAAGTGAAAATCAGTATCTAGATACATTGGCGGTTTTTCCCATATTGGGTTTCCACGTTAAATCTTGTGTCTCTTGTGTTCTTAATTGCTATCTTAATCATACACCAGTGCTGATGAATATCTAAAAGATAATTTTGCTAATACTTTCTGCATCTTCAAAATTACTGCTATCTATTTACCGAGTGCTAATACAGATAACATTGTTAAGATATCCTAAGGGATCTGGAAAGAATTAATCAGGAAGTGTTTTATGGTTGACTGATTCACCCCCCCCCTCTCAGTCACTTCATCCATATTCCATCAGATACAATGTGGCATACACCATCTCAAAATATGTCATATGACATCTCAAAATAAGAAGTTCAACTACAAATATTTTTAGGACATCCTATTCTACTGGTGGATCATCAAAATGGAGCCTCTTTGAAGTACTCTTTGGCTCTAATGGATCCTGCATTCAAACACAAAAGGGAAACCCCAAGTTAGATTAAAATTCAAAATCATAGTCAACAATAATAAATAAAATTTAAACTAAAATTGAACTCTCATATACCTCACCTCTCTATCTCCTCCCATAGGAAAGAGACCTAATATATGTCCTAGGTAGCACAGGAATAGTGCCACCAATGACAACTCCCACCTATATATGTTTATGAACATGAGATTGATCTACGAGTTATACTATTTAATGTTAAAAAATTGGTAGCAAATATATGTTTACAAAATAACTGAATTAACATTAAAACCTATCTCTGTTGAACTTTCTTCAGGGATTTTTGGCTGAGTCATCAGTGATACAAACCCTTTCCATTCTGGCTCCCTCAAACTAGGAGTGACCTACAAAAGTCAAACAAATACTTCATATTATCATAACTTGACCATATTATATATACTTGATAGAAAAATACACACAAATAACTTTAGAAATGTACGTACCATGGGGCTATCACTCTGTATGGATATTCCTGTGACTCTATCATGAAGATACGATCTCACGACATCATCACATGCCACTCTCTATCAAATAAACCATGTAAATTTAAAATGAGTATGCACAATTGACAAGTATACATGTATGCATAAACAAACTAAACTACTTAATTACCTTTCCTTTATCAACAGTTGACACCTGCACCCCCTCACATTGCCCCTGAGTGGCAACTGGTGATACCTGCATCAGTATGTAAAAGATGATCATAAAAATTAGAAAATAATGTACATATACTATTATCATAATTTAAAAGGAAACCAATAAGTACATTAAAACATATGTACTGTGGAAGAGTCAAGACCAAATGATATGGCCGAAAGCGTGGACCCCTCCACTTGTGCCATCTCCTCCTCTATCATCAACTAAACATAAATATAACACATAAAAAGACATAAGTGGGAAATTATTATAAGGAAATTCTACTAAAAATACGAACAATAAAATTTAAAAATAATGCAAAAAGTGAACGGTTTACCCTTACCATAATAGTGGGAGTCCATGGCACTATAGGCTCTTGATGCACATCTCCATGAGCTGCTTTAGTGCCTGTCGTGTGCTATGTAAAATCATCCCTATCAAAGCTGAAACTATATGTATCACTATCAATCAAGGGACCAAGGCAAATATTCTTACATATAACACAAGTGTGGGCCACACAAACATGTGAGCTCGTGGAAGCACCAGAAGCATCAGGATGAGGAGGCAACAATGTTGTGCTCTGCATAACTAGTAGATCACTCAATGTGAGAATGGCTCGAATAGTCTCTGAGTCGACCTCAATAATAATGTCTGGATGTTGCACTGTGGGAGGTGGTGAAATCTTGGGAGGGGGGACATATGTGCAGGATTTCACCCATTGTGACGATGGCCTATCTTGTGGAGCACCCAAACCTACACCTTGGTTCTATCTCATACTCTAATAATCCACCTTGTGACCAAGCACAATTTCAGCATACAATTTTCTAAGAAAATAAATTGGGACATCCAAATTTTTGTGAGGTGGTCTATCAAGAACCATCCACCAACGGTCCCAAAAGTTGTCACGTATTGCACTATTTGTGCGCCATTTAATTGACAACTTGGTTTTTTAAGGGTCTACTTTTAGACCGGTTTTAGGATCCACAAAAAGATTAGCTATGTCATGAAATTTTATATTTAGGTTCATGACTTGATCATAATCAAGCCCATCATCAAACTGAGTGTGCATGGAATCACACCAAAGAAGTGCAGCATTAGGTTGTTGTGTCAGTTTCTCTGTGTTTTCAATTATTATGTTCAATGTCGTAAACATGGGGTGCAATGTGGGGATATTGGCATATGTAGTTTCAAATCCTCTAAGTTCATTTAGATTATCTCCTATTAGATCTTCTAAATGATGAGAGTTTGTGATAGGTACGTCTTCTAGAGGTGGGGGATTGTTGGGAGGTGGGTCTAGATTGTTTGCGGGATCATTAGGAGGGTTTTCTGATTCCATGTATAATAGCAATGAAAAAAATAGATAATTACAATGAATTTTAAAAAAGAATACAAAAACTCATTGCTACCCTAATTTTTATATAAAAAGCTATATATTTATATTTAAAAACAATTAAAACAATAAAAAATAGAAGCTTCACTTACCTGGGCAATTTGGGAAAAATCGGATAGGGGATTTGGGACTAGATATCCAAAAAACCTAGCTGCGTTCACATTTTTGCAATAAAAAAATGTTGAATGCGGCTAGGTACAGTGATTTATATTCACTAGCAAATATTGGATATCCGATATTATCAGATATTCGATATTATCGGATATCCGATTTGCCCTTTAGCTTTGGGTTTTGGCTTGGCCAGGTGTAATGACACCCAGGCCTACTAAAAAGTCAACAAATCTATTTGTGCACTTTTGGACGAGTGAAAATTGGTTTTTTTCACATCGCCACTTTTTGGCATACCATGATCCTGCACATACCAGAGTTCATAGTTGCTGTTGTTTATAAAATTATATTCTATGAAAATATATCTTGTATTGTCTTCCCTCTTTATATTTTACATTATTTATATATACATGTTTGAGTGGCTTTCACACCTCTTTAGGGTGAAAAGACACACCCTTATTACAAAATATTTTGAAAAATGATAAACTAACTAAAAAATAACTACCTATCTTTCGGATTTGGGTCTGGTTGAAAAACCAAAACACCTTGTGGAAAACTACGATTTTCATTTGGAATAGGAAATTTGATTTCCCAAACTGGGTCTTTTTTATATTTTTAAAATTCGACCATCTTCAGCCTCTGTCGGCATCATCTTTGTAGTAGGTTGAAATTTCAGCATTTTCTGAAGGCTTTGATCATAGAATTTTGATTGTTCCTATCAGAGAGCTTCCTTTCTTAATCTCTCAATTTTGAATTGAAAATTAATGTAATTTTTTCATCCCATTTCATGTATTCCATCATTAATTATTTGGCATGTAAATTAAGAGGCCATTTTTTAGGGTTTTATCACTATATAGGACTCCAAAGTTTGCCCAAAATTTAGAGCTCCAATAGGCTCTTTCTGGGGACGTATGCTCCATGTGAGCATAGCGAGATTCTAGCTATCTCTGGAGAAGCAGACCAAGTATGAAGTCCATTAGGCTATAGAGTCACTGCATATTTCAATAATCAAATCAAATCTCATTCGGTGGCCCCAGGCCACCAAAACATGGAATCAACATTTTCCCCTATCAAACACTTGATTCTGATGATGTAACACTTTGGATTTCTTGAATACAATGTCATCATTTTTTTGAACAATACTTGTTTCTTTATCAATGTATTTTTTGGTATTCTCTTTTTGTTTTTCCTTTGAGAAATCATTAGATGCACTTTGTTCCTTGCCAAATGGATGCTCCCTATGGTCATGCCTGTGACCAGTCATATAAGCATTAGAATAAATCTTATTTTCTTGATTATTCTTTTGTATACAATTTTCTATGTCTCCATATTTAAAATACAGATTATGTTTGTCTAATCCAATCTTTTCTTCAGGCCTATGGTGCAACACTTGTTCATATAATGGTTTTAAAGATGGTTCATGTCAAGGAGACACTTCTTCACATATACCAGGACTATGGTCAAGTGAAATATTTGAGCAATCTTCAAAACTATCCTTTAATCTATTTCCCCCATCATGCTTGGTTGATTCCATCTCATCTTCACATATTTGGTGTACCTCCAGCTCAAATGATGAACTAAAAGATATCTCACCCTCTGAATTCACTTCATGAGTTTCATCAACTTTAAAATTAAGACTGTTATCTTCATTATGATGCTGATGGATTCCATTGCATAAAGGATCCTCTTCAAACAATGGATTTGATAACATAGATAAATCAGACATATCTTCATCTACTTCCTCTTCAAACAAAAGATTCAAGAACATAGAGAATTCAAGCATACATTCATGAAAATTTTCATTTGGATCATCAAGTTTTTCATCAACAAGACTAACATCTTCTTTGACATTATCTCTTGAAATTTCCTCCTATTCATGCAGTTCTATTTCATCTCCACAATTTGATTTCTCTTGAATATGGGCTGATCCATCTACCTCCTTACCATGGTGGATTGAGAAAAAAATTGGACCATTCTTCTCAGTGTGTCTTCGGTATTCTATGTCTAATAAAGATGAAATTTTTCTTGTACTGAGAAGGTTTTCTTCCTCATCATCATGGTCATTGATACATGTTTCCACTCACATCTCATCATGTACAAATTCTTCTTCAATCTGATCCAAATTTTTAGCCTCCATGTCATCACAAGTATTATTATGGTTCTCATGAATGTATGCTTCTTTATCTTCTGTATGACTAGTGCATTCATCTTCCTCACCAAGATAATCATCAAGCACAAGACCTTGTTCAATCTGAGCAATAGCCTCCCTTTTTATGTCTTCATCATTTTCTTCTAATAAATGCACAAGGAGCTTTACAGAAGGATCATTTGATGTAATTCCCAAATTTTTGACCTTTCTCATGATTTCTTTTTGTGAAGGCATAATGTTTGAAGGTATTTCTCGAAGAATGTCTACCATTCTTATCAGCAAATGTGCAGAAGATTCCCCTTCAAATCTCTCCAAGCCAAAAAATGCATCAAGTGGAGACATGTAAAATTCCTCCTCCATATTGTGATCCTGAATCTTGTCCTATTCATAATGCATATCATCTTCACTTGCATCATGAAACATATCAAGAAACCATTGCTCAAAATCTCTCCATGATGATATACTTTGTTCATGTGTCATACTAAAAAGTAAACCTACATGATCTGTCAATGATCTTACAAATAGTTTCATAATCACATCTTTTGCATAGATATGACAATCTAGAATAAATTTACAAAATGCCTGCAAATGCTCTGTTGGTGATTCTGATCCATCTCCACAAAATTTTGGAGCATATTTTTTTATTTTAAGGTGAAAATATTTCTGACCACCAGGGATGTTATCAAAACTCAATGGTCTATATACTTCAATAATAAATTTTGGTCTTGGGTCACAAAAATTTGATACTTTATGTGAGTATGTATTTTGGTACATACTGAATATTTAAATTTGTAGTAACTTTTTTCTTTATACATTAGGTTCTTTCAATAGAGTCACCACTTCTTTAAAGAGGAAAACTTTACTTATCTCCTTCTAGGTCTTCTCCCTCAGTAGAGTAACTAACTAAAATTATTTATTGAATAGAGTCACCACCTCATTTGAGGAATGTCTTGTTTCTAGGTTCTTTCTTCTAGTAGAGTGTGCTTCCAAATAAACTAATATAACTACTTTCTTATTTTGATCTGCGAAATCTGAAATTCTAGGTAACTTCACAATTTATATTGTGAGCAACTCTCCCCAGTGGAGTCACCAATTTGTTGGTGCCTAAAAATGATGGATTTGCTTTTGGCAAATTGGCAGGTAAAATGGTGATGCACCACTTGATACCTCTGCAATTTTGGCTTAATCAAGCCAAGGCTGGTAGGCCCAAATTCACTTTGAACTACTAAATTATTTGTGTCACACAACTATGTACACAATTCAAGATTCCTCCAAAGGTGGTGAATGATCCTTTGAGGAAAGAAACTAATCTCCTGAAAATCTCTATTCTATAATACTTGACTAAATGGATTATACTAAAGAATTAAAAGTAATGCTTTTGAAATAATGATTTAATGATCTATAAACTACAAATGAACCAAAGATAACAATTTCCAATTAAAGATTAGATAGGTGCCTTCTACGTACTTGAGCTATAGAGTCAAAAAACTTTCAATCCTACGTACGATCAGAGATGGTTTTAAAAACTTTATTTAATAAGAAAAGACCATAATTTCAGAGGCTTCTGCTTGATTCACAATTCAAATAAATTTACACAACTAATCTTATCGAGTTTAACTCAAATTAAGAGACTGATAAGAACAATGGTAGGTTCACAGACCATATAATTGATATTCGAGTTGTATATATTAATTCTGAATTATGATACTCAGAGAATTCAACACATTGAAACACTCTATTTAATAGAATATCTAAAAGACTAATTGAAAACATATAGCTTATAACCACACATAAAAAGAAGAGCACTTATCTTTTTTGATGTTGAAAAACTGGTACATAAGAGTTCATAGTTGCAGTTGTTTATGAAATTATATTCTATGAAAATATATCTTGTATTGTCTTCCCTCTTTATATTTCACATTATGTATATATACATGTTTGAGTGGCTTTCACACCTCTTTAGGGTGAAAAGACACACCCTTATTACAAAATATTTTGAAAATGATAAACTAACTAAAAAATAACTACCTATCTTTTAGATTTGGGTCTAGTTGAAAAACCAAAACACCTCATGGAAAACTAATATTTTTATTGGAAATAGGAAATTTGATTTCCTGAACTGGGTCTTTTTTTATATTTTTAAAATTCGACCATCTTCAGCCTCTGTCAGCATCATCTTTGTAGCAAGTCAAAATTTCATCATTTTCTGAAGGCTTTGATCACAAAATTTTGATTGTTCCTATCACAGAGCTTCCTTTCTTAATATCTCAATTTTCAATTGACAATTAATGTAATTTTTTCATCCCATTTCATGTATTCCATCATTAATTATTTGGCATGGAAATTAAGAGGCCATTATTTAGGGTTTTATCACTATATAGGACACCAAATTTTGCCCAAAATTTAGAGCTCCAACACTATTCTTATTTAATTTGTTCCTGACTATCCATTTGGTTCCAATCACATTTTTTTCTTTCGGTCTCGATACCAATGTCCATGTTTTGTTCTTTATTTTCTCAATCTCTTCATTTATTGTTTTGATACATTCATCATTTTCCAATGCATCTCTAACAGTTTTAGGCTCAAATTCACAAACTAAGAAAGTGTTGTTTCTCAACTTACTTTGTGTCATCATTCTTTCTCTTTTATCTCCAATGATATGATCTTGTGTATGATGAATCCTCACATATCTTGCAAGTACATGTTCAAATATTTATTCTTCAATGTGTTCTCCACTCGGTGCATGATCAATATTTTCATTAGTAACTTCTTGTTGACTCTCAGTCTATAAAGATTCTTGCTCAGTAGCATTACCCTGTTGCTCGGTAATGCCAAACTCTTGCTTAGGTAGAGTATCAAGTTCTTCAATATAAACAAATCTACCATATTCTTCTTGTTCCTTTTTGATTTCTTCATCATTCTTTTATGTAAACTCGTCAACTCTCACATTTTCACTTTTAATCATCTTGTTATTAGCCTTGTTTAAACATTTATAATCCTTGATTTTAGTAGAATATCCTAGAAATATTCCTTCATCACCTTTTGAATCAAATTTCCCATTTCTATCATCTTTCTGAATGTAACATCTACTTCCAAATATTCTAAAATAACTCACATTAGGTGTGTAACCATACCATAATTCATAAGGTGTCTTGTTTGATTCTTTCTTTAGTTGAACTCGATTTAATGTATATACAACAATACTAACAACTTCTCTCCAGTACATTTGTGAAACATCTTTTTCAATCATTAGGGTTCTAGCACAATCAACAATTGATCTATTCCTCCTTTTAGCAATCCCATTTTGTTGGGGTGTTCTCGGTGCAGATACCTCTCTCTTAATTTCATTCTCATTACAAAAATTAGTGAACTCATCATAAATAAATTCACCACCTCTATCTGACCTTAAGTATTTCAATTCTTTACCACTTTTTTTTTCCACTTTTGCTTTATACCATTTAAACATTTTGAAAGCTTCATATTTTTCTTTTAAGAACATGACAGTCATCATTCTAGAGAAGTTATCAACAAACAAGATAAAATATTTGTCTCCATAATAACTCTAAGTTCTCATAGGACCACACAAGTCAGTATGAACTAACTCCAAAATAGTATTAGATGAATAGTGTTTGGTCTTAAAACTAGACTTTGACATCTTGCCCATTTCACATTGTTTCCACATTACATGGTCAGGTTTAGATAAGCTCGGTAAAACTCTAACTCTTCTTTTCTTATTGATCTTAACCATGTTGTCAAAGTTCACATGACATAACCTCTTGTGCCATAACCATAAATCTTCATTTTTATCCAATAAATAAGAAGTTTCAGCATTGTCAAGATACAATAAGTTACCTTTTGATTGTTCACTAGTACCGACCAACTTTCCAATCTCATCATAGATTTTCACCTTTCTATTCTCAAATGCCACCTAGTGACCTATATTATTCATTTGTGCTACACTCAACATATTATAATTAAGTCCTTTCACCCAATATGCATTTTCATATCTAATCTTATTATTCAACAATATAGATCATTTTCCTATCACTAGACAAGGTGTATCATTTCCCATTTTCATAGACCACCATTATAATGTTCAAGGTACTCAAATTTTTCTTCATCACCAGTCATATGATGTGTACAACCACTATCTATAATCCAAGTATCATTCTTGCTAACTTTATAAATAAGTGTTGTTTCAACATACCTTTCTTCTTCTTCAGAATCTTCTTTCAAAGCCACAAATACCACTTCTATGTCTTCATCTTCATCTTCAACTAGGTAACATGCCTTCTTGAATTTATCTTGGTAGTCTCAATTATCTCTATTTCCATACTATCGGTTCCCTCTATGATCTCGGTAATCTCTTTTGTCATTCTTCCTTTCATTTGATCTCTCATTTTTTTCTCATCTTCCTTCCTATCACTAGGACATCTTGCAACAATATTACCAATCTCTTTACATTTAAAACATACCAATGATAGTTTACCTCTATATCTTCCTTTTCCTTTTTTCAGTCTTCTAGCCACTAATGCTTCAAGTCTATCAAGTTTATCCTCTTCACTTTCACTATCACTCTCATTTCTTATCTTATGTTTTCTGCTTGATTTTCCAATTTTCAAAGATGACATAAATGCAGATTCAACCATAGGTACAATACTATTGTCATAATTGTTTAGCTCAAATGAAGTCAATCTTCTGATTAGACTATCAAGTGAAATATTATTACTAGGAGATACTCTCATTTAATGAATTGTAGAAACTTTAATAGAATAGGTTGGTAACAATATTCTGAGAATTTTACTTACCATGGTGTCTTCATCAATAGCTCCACTTGCTCCTTGGATAGCATTCAAAACCTCCTTGACTCGGTTGTTGTACTGAGTGATGTTCTCACCTTATTTCATCTTCATGTCATCAAACTTTCCTCTTTGACTTTCAACTTTAGCCCTTAGAATATTCACATCTCCTACATGAACTAGTGTAATCTTGTCCCACATCTGCTTTGTAGTTGTACATGTCTTTATGTCAACTTAGGTAGCTTTAGTGTTTGGAATAAAAATTTTGTTGGTGTTTTTGTGCTCAAATTTTGGGCATGACATTTTAGTATCAAATTATGGTTTCGACACTTGAACCTTAAACCATTACATTTCCCATTAAAAACTTCTGCATCAAGTTGTAAAAGAAACTTGCGAGGAGAAGGATATTGTTTTAGCTACAAGAATTATAGTAATCTTAAATACCATCTATTATGGAATGTTCTTCGATGTGTGTATGTTGGATATGTTCTCTAGGGTTGGTGAGGAGTGGTTTCCTCAGAATTCGGTGGTGGTTTCTCCCTCTTACGTGACTGATTTCTATCACAATATTTGTGAATGGTTATTTTGATTCTTTCTTTTTGTCTCTTTAGAGGTGGATCCTTCCACATGTTGTATGGGCTAGCATTTTATATATTTAGCTATTTCCTTAGCGTGGGAATTAGTCACCAAAGCTGTCACTCTATGTGAGTTGAAATGTTTAATTTATTGTTGAATTGAGCTCATTTTTTAATTTACTAATGAAAAAAAATTAATGTAGGGTTGAAAACCCACAACAATTTCAATCCGTGCACTTGTGCACTTAAAATTTCATACACTAGTTAATTAAATGTGCAACGATCAGTTTGACCTTAACTATTGATCATAAAATAAATAATCGACTCTTAAATCTCTTTGTAAAGTCATTCATGCCCCACTCAAATGTGCACATTGGTATAGCTAAGCCTATCGGCTCCATCCCAAGGCAGCCCTCTGATTGCATGTTCCTTCACTGATGGTCAAAAACACAGAGTGTTTTGATATTGGTATAGAAGAAGCTAGGCTATATCGATATGGTGTATCAACATATCTATGCTTATCGGAAACAACTTGAGACACCCTTCTGATCGCTCATATATCACCGATGGCAATAACTTCTTTTTTTTTACCATTAATGTATATTGACTGCATGGTGCAGAAAAATTATAATTTTTTCAACCATCTGATTGTTTAGATAACATAGTGAGCTTGTATATTGAAAACATCCAGAACTTAACTTTTAAAGAGCCTTTAGTTCAACACAAATGAGATTATTATTTACTTAAAGGACTTTTATCCTTATGACTTTTTATGTGTGAACCATGCTTGGGTATGTCTTAACATTTTATCTATATTTAGAATTAATGGTATTAATGGATTTATTTATTCACTCTTTAGATGATTTGAACATTTATGCAAGTGTCCCATACTTCTTTTTAGTTATCCATTCCAGCATAATAAAGCTTAACTCAACCCTAGAGTTTGTATTAACTTATCAAGTTTAGTCAATGTTCTTTACCAACTGGTACACGTTATTAATCAACTTTGAAACTTTAATCTTCAAGGGAAGTTGACCAGATCTATGTTGGTCATGATGCCCCTCAAACCTATTTAGGGTTCTCAACTAGAACTTTAGGTAGTAAACTGTAACTTGTTAGTCAACTTAGGTAACTTTAGTGTTTAGAATAAAAACTTTGTTGGTGTGTTTGTGCTCGAATTTTGGGCACAAAAATTTGGTATCAAAGCATGGTTTTGACATTGAAACCTTGAACCACTACGTTTCCCATTGAAAACTTTTGCATCAAGCTATAAAAGAGACATGCAAGGTGCAGGATATTGTTTCAACTACAAGAATTATAGTGATGCTTAAATATGATCTGTGATGGAACATTGTTCGGTGTGTGCATGTTGGGTATGTTCTCTAGGGTTGGTGAGGAGTGGTTTCCTCAGCATTCGGTGGTGGTTTCTCTCTCTTATGTGATTGATTTATGTCACAATGTTTGTGAATGGTTCTTTTGATTCTTTTGTTTTGTTTCTTTAGATGTGGATCTTTCCACATGTTGTATGGGCTAGCATTTTATTTATTTAGTTATTTACTTTGTGTGGGAAGTAGTCACCAAAATTATCTCTCTATGTCATTTGATACATTTAATTTATTTTTGAACTGAGCTCATTTTTTAATTTACTGATGAAAAACAAATTAACACGGGGTCAAAAACACACAACATTTTCAACTTGTGCACTTGCACACTTAAACTTTGATATACCAGTTAATTAAAAGTGCAATGATCAGTTAGACCTTCACCATTGATCATAAAGTAAGTAATCAACTCTTAAATATCTTTGGAAAGTCAGTCGGGCCCCACTCAAATGCGTGCATTGGTATAACTAATCCTATCAGCTCGAGCCCAAGGTAGCCCTGTAATTGCATGTTCCTTCACCAATAGTTAAAAATAAGAAGTGTTTCAATATCGGTATAGAAGAAGATAGGCTATACCGATATGGTGTATTGGCATAGATAGACTTATCAGAAACAACTCGAGTCAGCCTTCTGATTGCTCATATATCACCAATGCCAATGACTTCTATTGTTTTTTACCATTAATATATATCAAATGCATGGTACAGAAAGCTTCTAATGTTTTCGAACATCTGATTGTGCAGAAAATACAGTGAACTTGTATATCAAAAATATCCAGAACTTAACTTTTAAAGAGCCTTTAGTTAAACACAAATGCGATTATTATTTACTTAAAGGACTTTTATCCTTATGACTTTTTATGTGTGAACCCATGCTTGGGTATGTCTTAACATTTTATCCATGTTTAGAATTAATGTATTAATGGATTTATTTATTCACTTTCTTTAGACAATTTGAACATTTATGTAAGTGTCTCATACTTCTTTTTAGTTATCCATTCGAGCGTAATTAATCAACTTTGAAACTTTAATTTTAAAGGGATATTGACCAGATCTACATTGGTCATGATACCCCTCAAACATGTTCATGCTTCTCAACTAGAACTTTAGGTAGTAAAGTGTAACTTGTTAGTCAACTTAGGTAACTTTAGTGTTTAGAATAAAAATTTTGTTGGTGTGTTTGTGCTTGAATTTTAGGCATGACATTTTGGTATCACAACACGGATTCAACACTTGAAACCTTGAACCATTATGTTTCCCATTGAAAACTTCCACATCATGCTATAAAAGAAACTTGCAAGGAGAAGGATATTGTTTTAGCTACAAGAATTATAGTAATCTTAAATACGATCTGTGATGAAACATTGTTCAATGTGTGTATGTTGGGTATGTTCTCTAGGGTTGGTGAGGAGTGGTTTTCTCAGCATTCGGTGGTGGTTTCTCCCTCTTACGTGATTGATTTCTGTCACAATATTTTTGAATGATTCTTTTGATTCTTTCTTTTTGTTTCTTTCGACGTGGATTTTTCCACATATTGTATGGGATAGCATTTTATTTATTTAGTTATTTCCTTTGCGTGGGAATTAGTTACCAAAATTGTCTCTCTATGTCAATTGAAACGTTTCATTTATTTTTGAATTGAGCTCATTTTTTAATTTACTAATGAAAAAAATTAACACAGGGTTGAAAACACACAACATTTTCAACCCACGTGCTTGCACACTTAAACTTTCATACACTAGTTAATTAAATGTGCAACAATCAGTTTGACCTTAACTATTGATCATAAAATAAATAAATGGCTCTTAAATCTCTTTGTAAAGTCAGTCGGGCCCCACTCAGATGTGCACATCGGTATAGCTAAACTTATCAGCTCCATCCCAAGGCAGCCCTTTGATTTCATGTTCCTTCATCGATGGTAAAAATACAGAGTATTTTGATATCGGTATAGCAGAAGCTAGGCTATATTGATATGGTGTATCAGCATAGCTAGGCTTATCGAAAACAACTCGAGATAGCCTTTTGATCGCTCATCTATCACCGATGGTGATATTTTTTTTTTACCATTAATGTATATCAAATGCATGGTGCATAAAACTTATAATGTTTTCAACCATCTGATTTTGCAGAAAACAAAGTGAACTTATATATTGAAAACATCTAGAACTTAACTTTTAAAGAGCCTTTAGTTAAACACAAATGAGATTATTATTTACTTGAAGGACTTTTATCCTTATGACTTTTTATGTGTGAACCCATGCTTGGGTATGTCTTAACATTTTATCCATGTTTAGAATTAATAGTATTAATGGATTTATTTATTCACTTTCTTTAGATGATCTGAACATTTATGTAAGCGTCCCATACTTCTTTTTAGTTATCCATTCAAGTGTAATAAAGCTTAACTCAACCCTAGATTTTGTATTAACTTATCAAGTTTATTCAACATTCTTTACCAATCGGTATGCATTATTAATCAAATTTGAAACTTTAATCTTCAAGGGAAGTTGACCAGATCTACATTGGTCATGATTCCCCTCAAACTTGTTCAAGGTTCTCAGCTAGAACTTTAGGTAGTAAACTGTAACTTGTTAGTCAACTTAGGTAACTTTAGTGTTTAGAATAAAAAATTTGTTGGCATGTTTATGCTCAAATTTTGGGCATGACATTTTGGTATAAGAGCATGGTTTCGACACTTGAAACCTTGAACCATTACATTTCCCATTGAAAACTTTTGCATCAAGCTGTAAAAGATACTTGCAAGGAGAAGGATATTGTTTCAGCTACAAGAATTATAGTGATGCTTAAATACGATCTGTGATGGAACGTTGTTCAATGTGTGTATGTTGGGTATGTTCTTTAAGGTTGGTGAGGAGTGGTTTCCTCAGCATTCAGTGTTGGTTTCTCCTTTTACGTGACTGATTCTTGTCACAATGTTTGTGAATGTTTCATTTGATTCTTTCTTTTTTTTCTTTCGAGGTGGATCTTTCCACATGTTGTATGGATTAGAATTTTATTTATTTAGTTATTTCCTTTACGTGGGAATTAGTCATCAAAAATATCTCTCTATGTCAGTTGACACGTTTAATTTATTGTTGAATTGAGCTTATTTTTTAATTTACTGATGAAATTAACAATTCCCACATTTGGGTTTAATTTTTTATCTTGGTGACTATCCCGAATGTTCTTATTCTTTGTATTATTGTCCAGTCTAATGTCTGTGACTCTATCATTGTGGACCAATGATAGTACATAAATGGGAGCACTAGAGAGAACATACTATTTTTTGTCTATGTATTAGAAAAGATGTGGTGTAGGATTTTCATTCCGCTTGATCATGTTGACCCTACGATTGGAATTTTAGAGGTGTCCTATTTTGGAAGTAATCTTGCTTGCATGAGAAATATTTTTGGGTGTATTCCTTAATAGTCTAAAGTGGGGTGTAGTAATTCCTTAGAAGAGTACAATTTTGGTAAGAGGATTTTGGTTCCTCATTCCAAGTTGATGACTTGGAAGCTCTTGGAGTTTTGACCCTAGTGATATCTTGGAGGATGGTGTCTACTATTGGGCGCCTCATAGTGAAGTATTAAGGGTGGATTAACGTCTTAAGTGGTGAGGACCATGATTATATTTGTTCTCCTAGCATATGAAGGACCTAATTTAAGGGGGTCTCGTGAGAGTTATCAATGCTCTCTTATGTATATTGGATTCCTTCTGTAGTGGTCAGACCAAGTGGTAGGGAAATTTTATGTTGGGTTGCAATGCTGTCTTTTGGCATAAGCCTTGTCCTTTTTAGAGGGAAGATGTAGAACTTCCCTAGTTCCCCTTCTATATTTAACACCCTAAGGGGTGTGGAATGGATTTATATTTCTATGGATTAGACTAGATTCAGATGCACTCTATGTTCCCCTTACTCATGTTGATAATCCTATGGTACATTATGTTGCATTAGGACTAATTGGATAACTAATTATTATAGCAATGTAGTAAGTGTTTATATTGTCTGTATTGGTTGGAATAAGGGAGTTGTATTCACCATAGCATGAGATTTTATTCTAACAATGTTAGGTGATTAAATGTTAATGATCAATCAAGTTGAGTCATAATTGGATATGTGGTGATAACAAGAAATGATTAATAGATAATGCGATTAAGTATTAGATTGGTCAAACTAAGTGGTTAATGTGACAAGGATTGATTTCATCCAATTTTGACACATCTTTTCTGAAGAATATCTCTGTATTTGAATAAATAACCCTATGAAGTATTATGTTGCAACAAGACTATTTGACTTACCTATATACCATGATTATGCCATGTCTCTTGTGTGGATAATGTAGGAAATGAAAAATGATGCAGTTATGAAGATTAATGATCTTATTAAGAATCTAAAACATTAAACCATTTTGAACTTATAGGATGTCACCAGTTACATGATAGGCTCATGCACATGGGCAAGGCCATAGGCATATCCCTTATGTTCATAAGGGGATTAGGAAGGAGAAATAGGTTCCTAGAAGGACTCAGAATCCCCCTCTCGAACCACCTCCTAATTCAAACTAGGCCATCTTGTTGGCTTTGCAAAATTTAGCTGAAATCATCCTAGATAGGTTGTCTCCTATAACATAGCAAGAATGGTACCAGGATGCTAAGAGACATAGAGTGTCATCCAGAGAATGGAGTAGGATTCCTCCTCTGAGACTTGCTGTGAGGCAGGAAGAGCATGACATTGACTCTGTACATGGGCCAAATCCTCCACTAGGTTTAGTGGCTCAAGTGGTTGAGAGGCCCATGATAGCTAAGGACATAAATGGAGGATCTTATGATAGGTCTCAAAAATATAATTTTGCACATGTATCATCAGGTTATCTGAAACCCCCTTGGAAGGAAATAAGAGGAGCTCATTGGGGAGATTTATAAATCCTTAGCCTCAGTAGTAGTAGCAGTAGAAGACTTAGCAAAGCCAAAAATAGAGGCCACCACAGGGATGGCAGGGCTCTAAGCCCAAATGGTGGCAGTCAGTCGGTCCTAGGATGGGCAAGAGACCCTAGGCACTTTTTACACCTCTCACAAAAACTCATTAGTCCTATATGGGTGGTTACAATAGGTCTAATAGGATAGGAGGTTCACAGTACTCTGAGCCTTAAGGAGTTCAAATTTAGTCATGAGGGCCTTGCTACACATGCGAAGACATGGGGCACATTTCTTGAGAGTGTCCTTAGGGAGGTAGTCAGTGAGTAGCAATGTTAGAGCCTATAGTTGAAAATATGGGAAAGTCCCATAGAGTATTTGTAGTGCTTGATGACTACTAGGAAGAGCATCAGGCTATAGTCATTGAGGTCACTATTGCCCAAAATTTCTTGTTCCATACAGTTTTGGCCACAGGCTGGGCTCTATCCAGCAATTTCCATTAAACCATGTTGAACGCCTTGAGAAATTTTTATGGTTTCCATCTCCCCTTCTGGTCTCTACAAATCTTTTAGATCTCTCGTTTGCAAGCCTTTCAATTCAAAAATATGACCGTTGGTGCCAAAAAAAAAACCCTAAAAGCCCTATGGCCTTTTCTATTTCACTATTACCTTTTTGGTCACTTAAGGGTTCATTTCCCATGCACGCTTTATATTCTAAGGCTAGTTGCAAGATCTCTAAGACCCATCAAAATATTCCTTTCTATCTCCCGACCCTACAATCTCCTTTGTTCGTGAGATCTCCCAATCATATGGAATATTCCATTTCCATTCAGCGACCCAGCGATTTCTCTTTAGTCGAGAAATCTCTCAATGAAACCCAAGGTCAACAATATTCTTTCCTATCTGGCGACTAAGTGATTTTCCTTACTACAGTTATAACTCATGCCAGCACCGAGTTAAGGATTTCTCTTCAGTCGGGAGGTCGCAAGAGTTAACCTAGGGTTAGCAAAGGTTCACATGACTTTGAGTTTCTTCAGTCGGTCATTCGCTAGATATACCCTAGTCAGAAGATAATTGAGTTAAAGATTGAACAGTTGGGAGTTGTCAAAGCTAAGGAGGCAGCTGAAAGAAAATAACATAGTGACACTTGGCAAGGCGGGCCTAGTTCTTCAAAGATGCAGTCGCTAGGTTTCCAATTTTTGAGGTGGTTAAGACATTATTCAGCGACTAAGCGACTATGTGTTCGTGAGATCTTTTATTCCTAGCGGTCAAGTTCTTAGCATCCAGTGATCTGGCGAGTGGTTATCTTATGTTTCACGGTCTCAGGTCTGAAGCAATTAAAGTTTGAGCATGATCTACGGCTATCGTTATACCATTGGGTAAAGATGATGCCTTTTTTAAGCATCGCGGTATAGAGACAACCATCGATCCTCTCTCCAGCTTAGCACTCTTGTCAGGTGGGTCCTATGCCAGATAATCTGAGGTGTCTGTAAGTTAAGCGAATAATATCATGACAAGTGGTAGGATGGGCCCAAGTTTGTGAGTTTAGTCGGGTGATCACCCAATGAAAGAGAGAATATTCTTTTTCATTTAGTGACTATGAGATTTCTCTTTAGTCGGGCAATCACTCAATTGGAAGGAATATTTTGAAGACCTCAAGCGATTCAGTGACTATCAAAGTGGGATCAGTTCTTGTCGTGTAATCACTAGATTAGGCCAGAGTTAATGAAAAGTTCAAGAGATTCAGCGACTAAAGGGAAAGGAGAACCTGAAATGAAAGCCTTAGTCACCTATTCACCAGATGAGTTAGGGTTAAGAACAAAAGTGGTGCCCAGGTAAAATGAAAGATCTACGACCATGTTTTAAAATGAGATCAACTTCAAATACTAGCCATTGATAAAGATAAAGGCTTGGCGCCACCTGTGACCGTTTATATTTTAAAATTTAAAATATCTGAAGTACCAAATTTGAATAGTTATGTGAGCCCGAGTTGCAAAGAGGTAGATGGATCAAGGCGGCTTGTCTGCAGGCAGATGTAGTGATGAAATAGACATGCAGGTATAGAGATCTGATTGGCCAAGATATTTCAGTGATGCATTTATGGTCAGACTTGACAGAGTTAGGGTTTTGATTATTCTATGAAAATCCATGTAACCCTAATTAGATATTTTTGATCCTGCCTGTGTGTAATAAAGGAGATGTATATATTAGTTTTTTGGAGCTTTTAGAGCTCAAAGTTTACAATTGTAAAAAGAGAGAATTTCTTTTTGAGGAGTTATCTATGGTATTCTTTCTGCCCTCTGGCTTTCTGCAATTTGTAACCTTTCATTGAGGTTTAGATATTGCAAAGGTATTTTATGACATTCTTTTTGTCCCTATGCCTTCTTGTCTGAATTTTATCTTAATGAATTGAGTATATGTATGTTTTCAGTAATATCTTAGGGTTCTTGATCCCTCTTTCTTTCTACAATTCATGTGTATTCATGTGGATGATTTGATTTGAATGGTCTTGTGGGTATACTTCAACCCCCTGACAATCTGTCTCATTCCTATACCTAGTTGCAGAGGTGAATGTTTTTTTGTAGGTTATAGATTGTGTCTAAATTCTTAGGAATGCTATTGTTTGTGAAATTCTCTCTTTCCTTGAATAGCCTCTTTCTATTGCAGACCCTTCTATGAAATATTGATGCAAACCTCTTCAGTAAGTTGTGATATCCTAGACCTAAGTTTGTGTGTTGATTTCATCCTCCATACTATAATTCATACCATCTTTTCGGTAATTCATACCATCTTTTCGGTGTACCACCTAGTAGGATAGTTTGCTTTTAGTTATTTCCCTTTCATGAATTCCTTCTATCCTTTTTCCCTCAAGAATTTACTTTCCTATCAAGAAGAAAATTAAGGTCATTATCCAAGAGGAACTAGCCTAGAACCTGGAGGTCTCATCTCAGTTAGCATAGGTCCCACAACCTGGAGATGATTCCCATGTTATACTAAATTATCAAGACCAAGAGAGCTTGAAACAAGGGTGCAAAATTAGTGCGTAACAATTCTAGCACGCTTGGTGGGACTAAGATCAGATTTAAATTCAAAAGACACCCCACCTTGGGCGTAATAATTCTGGCACACCCGGTGGGACCAAAGTTTAGATTCATGTTCAAGGTATGCTATCTCTGATATGCTGATAGCATCCTATAGACCTAGAAGAATTCATTGTGCTACATATCTGGTGACTCTGGAAAGTCTACTGGTTCCAAAGATTAAGTGCTGGTATGTTTTCAAATCTTTTACATTCAAATTTTGGCTAAATACATGAGTAGACATGTCAAGTTATCATGGACAGTCAGGTTACTCACCATCCTATTATGAGGACAATGCTCAATGGGCTAGTTATCAGCCTTATCAAAGCCACCTAAAGCCTACTTTTACCCCAAGCTTTCATAGTATACAAGGCTATCAATATATCCAGCATGCCCCAAATGATTATGCCCTTGTACAAGATTATGAGTGGGCCCTCCAACAAGAAAGATCATGGGCACAAAAGGAACAACAAGAAATGCAAGGCCAACTACCCCATCCTGCTCACCACCCAGTCATCCCTTCTCAACCTAATTGGCAGTAGATTCAGAGCTTAGACTTAATGAAAGAGCAAAGAAAGACAAAGAATCTATTTCTTGATTTGATTAAGCAAGTGTCTAAGATCAGGGAGCAATAGGAGATGGAGGCTCAAAGTTATGGACAAGGGTTAGTTCCCTACCAAGTGGAAGAAGCTCTTGTTGATGAGAAACAAATAAAAAAATTTCAAGAAGAGATCAATCGCCGAGCTAATATTGAGTCAGCAAGGCTAAGATCACAAATTGTTGAACAAGAGGCTCCTAAACCCAGGATCCCAAGCTGGAGGACCCATTTGTCTCAAGAGGCTACACATGAAGAGCCTACAAAGCATTCATTTCCAAGCTTTAGGAGCACCCTTCAAGAGTCTGAGCCTATTTTGGAGCAGTTGCAACCTTATTATGGTCTGTAACAACCTAAGGACTATATTGAGATAGAGCAACACCAAGATGAAAAGACCTTTAGTTTTCCAAGCTTCAAGATAGGTATGCCTTCTATGTCTCCCCCTGAGCCCCCTCAATTTCACATCCCAAGTTTTAAGGCAAAAAGTTCTTTCCAAGAGCCTATACTTGAGAGTCAATCTACCACTCTACAAGAACAATCTATTCAAGAGAATTTTTTGTCTCAAGAGGCCCCTTTGGTCTCTCAAGATGATGAAGTGTTGTGGATACCCCAATGAACTCTGCCTCCTGGTTGTCCGATGCCAAGTCTTTTCAAGGATACTAGTCTAGTGTCTGAGAAAGGACCTGTGGTAAAAGAGCTTCCATGTGATGAGGAGGAGAGGAAATCTGAGGTATCAGTGTTCAATGATGATTGTGATAAGGTGAGACAGCAAGGAGAAGAAGTGGAGATTGATGCCTAGCCCAAACTCTTGGTTGGTTTGTTTGATGAGCTACCCCTCTTTGTTGATGATGAAGAAGAGACCATGCCATTACTTATGGCTGAGGGTCAATCAAAACAAAAGGTTCATCATCAATGTGAGGTTGATATAGAAGAGGATGCCATGTCCTTGTTTGATGAGCTACCTAGTTTTGTTGAGCAAAATGATAAGGTTATGATCATAGCCACCTCTGTAGATTTGCAGCAACTAGAAGAGATTGATCCTGAGGATATGCTAATTCATGAGCTTGATCTCATCTTCAAGGAGGAGACTTCCCAATATGAAGAAGATAACCAGAACCTCAGAGAAGATTGTTTGGAGAACATCATAGGAGGCTTGTGTATGAAGCTTGATTATAAAGAGCCAGTCATTCCTGGAGATCTTCAAGATATTGACAACTTTGATGAACTCTTTGCTAGTTTAAAGGGAGAGGATGATAGTTCCCCATCCATGGAGGATGAGCTAACATGGCTATCCATAATGGCAGGCAACCACAAAGATGAAGAAGAATCCATCAAGGAAAGTCCTGCTTTCAGACTTTCAAGAGGCTGCCCTATCAGATACTTGGCCCAGAAGGAGTTTACTGAGACATCTCCACATGATCAATTTGAGGTGAGTAAACTTGATCCTATCCTTGCAGAGGCAGATCACCATTGTTTGATAAATATTTATATGCCTCATATCCTTGTGGCTATCCTTATGCATTCAATGCAAAATATCCTAATGAGGAAGGGTAGTTATTTTAGCCTACCAGTGAATGGCTTTGTTTGACCAGTTTTCTGTACTGGTTAGTTTAGGTTAGGTTAGTTTTCCTTCTTTTTGTCCCTTTTTTTTTTCTTTTTTTTTTCTAGGTTAGCTTTCCTATTTTCCAAGAAGTGCTCGTGCATAATTTTGTCCCTCTTAGTTCCAGGTCTATCTCTCTGTCAAGGTTTTATGCTCATATGATGAATCTTATGCCCAATGGATCATTTTAAGGCCACTAGTTTCCATGTCTAGTAGGCTGACATCCAGCAGAAATCACCAAAATGTTACCCAAAATTTCTTGTTCCATACAATTTTGGCCATAGGCTAGGCTCTATCCAGCAATTTCCATTAAACCATGTTGAACACCTTGAGAAATTTTTATGGTTTCCATCTCCCCTTTTGGTCTCTACAAATATTTTAGCTCTTTGGTCTGCAAGCCTTTCAATCCAAAAATATGACCGTTGGTGCCAAAAAAAAAAAACCCTAAAAGCCCTATGGCCTTTTCTATTTCACTATTACCTTTTCAGTCACTTAAGGGTTCATTTCCCATGTGCGCTTTATATTCTAAGGCTAGTCACAAGATCTCTAAGACCTAGCAAAATATTCCTTTCTATCTTCCGACCCCATGATCTCCTTTGTTCGTGAGATCTCCCAATCATATGGAATATTCCATTTCCATTCAGCGACCTAGCAATTTCTCTTTAGTCGGGAAATGTCTCAATGAAACCCAAGGTCAACAATATTCTTTCCTATCTGGTGACTAAGTGATTTTCCTTACTATAGTTATAACTCATATCAGCACCAAGCTAAGGATTTCTCTTCAGTCGGGAGGTCGCAAGAGTTAACCCAGGGTTAGCAAAGGTTCACGTGACTTTGAGTTTCTTCAGTCTGTCATTCACCAGATATACCCTGGTCAAAAGAGAATTGAGTTAAAGATTGAACAGTTGGTAGTTGTCAGAGCTGAGGAGGCGGTTGAAAGCAAATAACATAGTGACACTTGGTAGGGCGGGCCCAGTTCTTCAAAGATGCAGTCGCTAGGTCTCTAGTTTTTGAGGTGGTTAAGACATTATTCAGCGACTAAGTGACTATGTGTTCGCAAGATCTCTTATCCCTAGCGTTCAAGTTCTTAGCATCCAACGATCTAGCGAGTGGTTATCTTATGTTTTGTGGTCTTAGGTCTGAAGCAATTAAAGTTCAAGCATGATCTATAGCTATCATTATACCGTTGGGTAAAGATGATGCCTTTTTTAAGTGTCACGGTATAGCGACAACCATCAATCCTCTCTCTAGCTTAGCGCTCCTGTCAGGTGGGTCCTATGCTAGATAATCTGAGGTATCTATAAGTCAAGCAAATAATATCATGACAGGTGGTAGGATGGGCCCAAGTTTGTGAGTTCAGTCAGGTGATCACCCAATGAAAGAGAGAATATTCTTTTTCATTCAGCGATTATGAGATTTCTCTTTAGTTGGGCAATCACTCAATTGGAAGGAATATTTTGAAGACCTCAAGTGATTCAGTGACTATCAAAGTGGGATCAGTGCTTGTCATGTAATTTCTAGATCAGGCCAAAGTTAATGAAAAGTTTAGGAGATTCAACAACTAAAGGGAAAGGAGAACCTGAAATGAAAGCCTTAGTCGCGTATGTGCCAGATGAGTTAGGGTTAAGAACATAAGTGGTGCCTGGGTGAAATGAAAGATCTACAACCATGTTTTAAAATGAGATCAACTTCAAATACCAGCCATTGATACAGATAAAGGCTTGGTGCCGCCTGTGACCGTTTATATTTTAAAATTCAAAATATCTGAAGTAGCAGATTTGAATAGTTATGGCGAGCCTGAGTTGCAGAGAGGTAGATGGATCAAGGTGGCTTGTCTACAAGCAGATGTAGTGATGAAATGGACATGCAAGTATAGAGATCTGATTGGCCAAGATATTTCAGTGATGCATTTACGGTCAGACTTGATAGAGTTAGGGTTTTGATTATTCTATGAAAATCCATGTAACCCTAATTAGATATTTTTGCTCCTACCTGTGTGCAATAAAGGAGATGTATATATTAGTTTTTTGGAGCTTTTAGAGCTCAGAGTTTACAATTGTAAAAAGAGAGATTTTCTTTCTAAGGAGTTATCTGCGGCATTCTTTATGCCCTTTGGCTTTCTACAGTTTGTAACCTTTCATTGAGGTTTAGATATTGCAAAGGTATTTTGTGACATTCTTTCTGTCCCTATGCCTTCTTGTCTTAATTTTCTCTTAATGAATTGAGTATATGTATGTTTTCAGTAATATCTTAGGGTTCTTGATCCCTCTTTCTTTTTGCAATTCATGTGTATTCTTGTGGATGATTTGATTTGAATGATCTTGTGGGTATACTTCAACCCCTTGACAATCTGTCTCATTCCTATACCTAGTTGCAGAGGTGAATGTTTGTTTGCAGGTTATAGATTGCGTCTAAATTCTTAGGAATGCTATTGTTTGTGAAATTCTCTCTTTCCCTGAATAACCTCTTTCTATTGCAGACCCTTCTATGAAATATTGATGCAAGCCAATTCAGTAAGTTGTGATCTCCTAGACCTAAGTTTGTGCACTGATTTCATCCTCCATACTATAATTCATACCATATTTTTGGTGTACCACCTAGTAGGATAGTTTTCTTTTAGTTATTTCTCTTTCATGCATTCCTTCTATCCCTTTTCCCTCAAGAATTTACTTTCATGTCAAGAAGAAAATTAAGGTGATTATCCAAGAGGAACCAGCCTAGAACCTAGAGGTCTCATCTCAGTTAGCATAGGTCCCACAACCTAGAGATGATTCCCATGTTATACTAAGTTATCAAGACCAAGAGAGATTAAAACAAGGGTGCAAACTTAGTGTATAATAGTCACAGGTAGAGTCAAACAGATAGTTGTCTCTAGAGACCATCCATATCTTGGCGTGATAGACCCTAACCCTTCGAGGTAGAGAGCTGGACTAGGTAGGGGTCTAGTGGGGTTTTGATGGCAATGTGAGAGCCTCATGGAAGGATGTAGATTAGATGAGATCTCAATACCCCCACCTCTTTGATGAACTCTAGGAGGATGTTCATTCCTAGAGGGGGAGGATGTGTGGCCTACCCAAGCCTATCATAGCTTAGCACATATTTCCAATTTATAATCTTCTATTTTTATTTTAATTTGAGATATTTTAGACTTACTGAACATATGTTATTATTTGAGGGTTGATAAAACCTATGACGTGTTATTTCATACCTTGATTTGGTTGAATAGTATGATTAGTTGATGCTTTATGAATAGCTGATCCAGATACACCTATGTTTATGATTATAATTTAATGATGTTGAGTGATGGATATATTATATGTTTTATAATGCAAATTGATTAAAAATTAAGTTTATGCTTCTGGATTAGATGCAGATATTGTTTAGATTCCAATAAATCATTGATGCGAATGTGAGTGAGTGAGTGTTTAAATTGCATTATATATCTTGCAATGTTATGTGTTGAATTGTATTACAAATGAATTATTAAAATGCAAGTGCTATGATCTGTGTTTGATTATATCATTTACTTACTATGTCATTGAATTATTGGACCTATTGATGTGTGCAATGAGTGTGTAGAAAGATTGACCATGGTTCTAAATGCAGGGAACACAGAGTGAAGTATGTTAAAAAGTAAATCCAAGGTTATATCTAGTGAAGAGAGATGAACCTCATTGTCTTGTATTTTATCTGTGAAAGTAATGTTGAATGTTTTTATTTAATTTAGTAAATTGATTTGTGCTAGTCATGATATTTGTGAATGGGTTGAAATTTATTTAGTGTCACTTGACACATGGGTGTATGAGGTGTTTTCATAACTAACCATTTTAACCATGATAAGTATGACACCAACCAGAGGGTTAACTTGTAGAGTGCCCATGCTTACCTAGGGTTTCATAAGTTTATATATGAGTCAAGGTTGGATAAACTCGTAGGTTAACTTCAAGTGAGATTTTGGAGGGTCTAGTAAGCTTCTAGATGGTAGTTAGGGTCAAATTTAACTACCCCACTTGGTATACTTTGGGTTAAGGGTTAAATTTTGGTCATTAGGTGGCCCAATACTCATTAATGAACCTTCAAAAGTAGCCCCAAAGTCAAGATCCAAGTTGTAGAGTTTGGAGAATTTGGGCAATCCATCTTCTCAACACTATTTAGTCTTCAAACCTCATTTATGAGGAGAGGAAGATATTTGGAGAAGTGAGGTCAAGGGTACTCCTTCATTTATTGTTGCAGTTAGTTGATTTAGTTAGGAAGCCTATTAGAGGAGGTTTGAGAGACTTTTTGGTTGTTCACCCACTCTCTACTCTTAGAGACTTTCTAGAATTGGAAGGACTTGTTGAAGGAAAATCTTAGGATAAAGGGAGAAATCTCTTCTCAAATCTCATTTCCTTATCTTGGAAATAGGTTGGTGCTCATACTCTTGTGATGTGTAAATGTATTGTAGAAGACTTGGTTATGCTCTCATGGAGTTCTTATAATTTTTTTGTAAACCCCATTGATGTTCATGGGTGTTTTATTTTTCCTTCTTGTTATATGTTTAACTTAGTATTGAGTTTTATTCTGTTGTTAAGGGAGTTTTCTAGGCACACTCGCCCTTGGGAGGGCTGAGTAATCTTGAGGGGTGAAGCAATTAGCGACAACCCTTGTAGTGTAGAGTCTCCCCATATGTGGGAGGGGTAAACATGGATGTTATGGGCTCCATGATGCCAAGATTTGTCCATGTGTGGCATTTTTTTCTCGTTATGCTCTTGGATTGAAGCCATGATATCTGTTACTTGTGGAAAGAAAGATGTTTTGAGCCATGAGTGACATTTGATACTTGTGGAAAGAAAGATGTTTTGAGCCATGAGTGGCATTTGATACTTGTGAAAAGAAACACATTTTGACCATATGTGTGGCAGCCCATGGGTGGCATTTTTTCTTGTGGAAAGGACTATGTTTTGAGCCCATGTGTGGTATTTTTTCTTTTGGAAAGGACTCTATTTTAAGCCATGAGTGGCATTGGTTACTTGTGAAAATAAAGATGTTTTTTTTTCCATGAGTAGCATTGGTTCTTGTTATAATCTTGTCTATCTCCTCTTGGGTTTTTGGTCCACTTTCACCCCATTTCTTATGGTCTTTGTAAGACCTATGTCTATGCCTTTTTATGGGATTTTTTATGTGTGTTCTTGTTTTGAAAAGTTGTTGCAAGTTTTCTTGTTTGTTCCTATTCACACTTTGTTCCCCTAGCTTGGGGGTGACCTTATAAAGGTATAGGTTGAGAGATGAGCCTCCATGGTCAACCTAAATTTTTCTTGCAGGTTCTATGTTTAATTCATATGGAAGGCTTTCGATGTAGATTCTTGGAAGTTCTCCTATATTATGAAGTTCTATATTTTATGGCCTTATGGCTAAGTGTGTATTTCAAATATTGTAAATGAGGGAATTATAATAAAATTCAAAAGTTGTAAAATGAGGTTTTCATCAAGTTATCTTACATGAATATGCGAAGGAAAGTTTTACTATATCTTGTGTTAAATGTATGTGGACTTAATCTTTATTTTTTAAAAATATAGATGTAGATTTATTAATGCTAAATTCATTATTGGTACAAATAAAAGTTATCCTTCATGTTTTCTTATGTGAGAAAAACTTCATTTTTATTAAAAGAATATTAGAATAAGGAAAGAGTTTATTTCAATTAAAAGATATAAATCCTTTCTAAAGTAATACATATTCTTACAAGATTAGTATATGCATATGTTGTAATAAAATTATTTATATATGTGTGTGTATCCAAGTATATATATATATATATATAAGTATATATATATATATATATATAGAGTGAATAAATACATTTTTATTAAAAATAAATCATTATTGTTAAAACCTTAATTCTCTTAATGGGTTATGGCATATGTGTGTGTGTTTATATATATATATATATAAACATATAATATTCAGTTTACAGAAAGAGAAATTTTAGTTTACATCTCAAAAATATGGATAATATTATTAAGCCATTAAGAAGATTCAATATGTTAAGAAAAACATGTATAAAATGTAAAGAAAATAAAGACTGGTGAAACAGAATATTCTTTGTGTTTTCGATAGAGTTTAAACAAAGATAAACTAAAATAAAATAGCGAGATGAACAAACAACAAAAGATAAATCTAGCACATCGAGTGCCAACCACAGGGTTGTCAAACTATAAGCTAGCTTTCTTTGAATGAATCTCATGTAGTCTTCATCCATTCCCCATCGATGAAGAATCCAATACCTGCAACCTGTGATAAGAAAATAAAAAATAATAATAACAAATCAAATTTGAGAAACTTGCAGAAAATGGAGTTAATAATAATACAAGTAGAGTAGTAAATCAATAAGAGAAAGAGACATGATATTTATAACATTTAGAGTTTCCACAGAACTCTTATCTCTTCATTGTGCACACAAAGCATCTTTTTTGAATTAACTATCCTATTGCATCAGAGAATAAAATCTGATCTTGAGAAGTATCAGGAATGTCCCATTTAATGTCTTCAGCCAATAGAATTCATCCCTTACCATAGCAAGTGGCAGCAAGACATGTTCTACTATTTTCCTAGAGTGTAGAAGTTAAAAACTAAATTTTAGCATAAATCTCTATGCTCTCGGTATGTGGCATAGACAAAAAATAATTAACGTAAGGTCAAAAAAACATAACATTTTCAATCCGCGCACTTGCGCACTTAAACTTTCATACACCAATTAATTAAACGTGCAACAATCAGTTTGACCTTAACTGTTAATCATAAAATAAGTAATAGACTCTTAAATCTCTTTGTAAATTCAATTGGGCCCCACTCAAATACACGCATCAATATAGCTAAGCCTATCAGATCCAACCCAAGGCATCCCTTTGATCACATGTTCCTTCACTGATGGTCGAAAACACAAAGTGTTTCAATGTCGGTATAGCAGAAGCTAGGCTATGTCGATATGGTGTATCGACATAGATAGGCTTATTAAAAACAACTCAAGTCATCATTCTAATCACTCATCTATCACCGATGGTGGCAAATTATGTTGTTTTTGACCATTAATGTATGTCAAACGCATGGTGTAGAAAACTTATAATGTTTTCAACCATCTGATTGTGCAGAAAACACAATGAGCTTAACTTTGAAAGAGCCTTAAGTTCGAAAACATCCAGAACTTAACTTTTAAAGAGCCTTTAGTTAAACACAAATGAGATTATTACTTACTTAAAGGACTTTTATTCTTATGACTTTTTATGTGTGAACTCATGCTTGGGTATGTCTTAACATTGTTTCCATGTTTAGAATTATTGGTATTAATGGATTTATTTATTCACTTTCTTTAGACAATTTGAACATTTATGCAAGTGTCCCATACTTCTTTTTAGTTATCCGTTCAAGCATAATAAAGCTTAACTCAACCCTAGAGTTTGTATTAACTTATCGAATTTAGTCAATGTTCTTTACCAACTGGTACACATTTTAATCATCTTTAAAACTTTAATCTTCAAGAGAAGTTGATCAGATCTACATTGGTCATGATGCCTCTCGAGCCTATTTAGGGTTCTCAACTAGAACTTTAAGTAGTAAATTATAACTTCTTATTCAACTTAGGTAACTTTAGTGTTTAGAATAAAAAAAAATTTGGTGTGTTTGTGCTTGAATTTTGGGCATGACAATGTATGAAGGAAGATTTATTCTATCTTCTTGCAAGCTTATGATATGAAGTTTGATTCCCTATAATTTACTAGTATTCTGATAAAGTGATTTGAAAGGTCCCAAAATCTTTTACAAAAAAACCATAAGATATACATTACTAATCATCTGAAAAAGGACTAGACACACATAAAATAGGGGATCACAACCCTACAAAGAAAAGTAGAGAAATACAGCACAACGGATCCAAATAACAAAACAATGCAGTAGACCTAGACAACAGAAAAGATAGCAAAAAGGGAGAAGGGAAACAACTAATTAGTTTCCATTATCTCGTTAGCCTAAATGACTAAGAGCTCCATGTTGCCCATTGAGACTTTCAGATCTTCTAGATCTGCATCTTTTTTCTTGGTACTGGCATGGGTTCTAATACCAGTCCCCGTACTCTCTTTGGTCTCCATGATCTCCTCACCCTTATTAGTTTCAAGCTTCTCCACAAGGATCTTGTTGTGGTCTACATAAGCTTTCAAGATGTGGAAGCTTTGTTCACTAATCTTCTTAAGTGTCATTTCTAGCTTTTGCACTTTGTTCTCTAGGGTAGTGATTATGTCTTCATGTCAGCTTCTTTCTGAGTCTTTTTTGATTTTGTTCATATTTTTTTCCAAAGAAAGAACCTTCCTGCCAAGCTCCCCAAATGCCTCCCCTTTTCAAATAGCTTCCATCCAGTCATTCAAACAAGTAGTTAGGGGTTTATCACCAAAGGTAGCCTTCTTAATCATGTTAAAAATTTTACCCCATTCTTTGAGGTCAACCTTCATGACCTCATTTTCATGAGCAATGGTAGTCATAAATCGACCAAAAGAAATGATGCTTTCCTTTTGACCCGACCCTATAGTTATACCATCATTCTTGTTGGTCAGTTTATTACTCACCTGGGTAATGTCAACACTATCAGTCTACTTGTTGTAAGGACTAGTATCTCCAGGCACATTGTCGGTGATAAACTTGTTATCCTCCTCCTTGCCTTATTGATAATTTACTGGTGTTATTATTGTCATATCTTGTTATTTTTGTTGTGCAATCTCTAGCTGCAAGGTTGGACATCTCCTTCGGGGATTTCTCCTCCCTAGACTGCATTCTCCCATGTCCATTATAGTATAGGTAATGGATGATATAACCCTATATTTTGTCTAGTTCATTTTTCCATCTGACATATTCTACAACTCTGCACAAAGTTTCTAACATCCTATTGTATTGTGGCCTATAATAATGCTCACTAACTAGAGCAATAGTTTTATCTTGACCAAAGTGTAGCCAATCCTTCACTATGCTTCTCTTTGACTAGGATCTCCCTCATGGAAAATAACAAGAAAATTGCAAGATAAAGGGTAATTCCCTTATTTAATAAAAAATACACAATACAATAGGAAAATACATAGAAAATTGCAAGAATAGATTACTAGAAAGATCAAAAACAATTTATTTCTATTATCCTTAATAAAACTACATTACAATATGTGTAAAAACAAATGCTACAACCACATGGGCATTTTCATTAAGATAATATGCAAGAAAGAGCCACAATTTACACTTATGGAACTCTTTGGAATGCACAATTATCTCTCTTTGAATAACATTCGATATTGGACTATAAAATCAAACAATATGGGCCTATTTAGAGTAATAGGTTATGTGAAAGCCGTCTAGGCCTTGCAAAAATTAGGATCCTTAGGATACAAACTCTTGAGTTATTGGAACCCAACAATTTCAATTTGTATCTCTATCAACAAATTTTGTCTCGTGCTTAGGGCATCTGTAACCCTATTAGACCTTCCACTTCTATGCTTCCAAAAATGTGTAACTCTATAAAAACTCAACCCATTTCAAATGCCTCTGATTCAACTTTTTCTTGGCTATTCAAATACTATAAAGCTTGATGATCAATAAACAAAACAAAATCTTTAGGCAAAAGGTAATGTCTCCACTTCCTCAATGCCTAAACTATAGCATAAAACTTGTGATCATAAACAGAATATTTTCTTTTGGAATCATTCAACTTCTCACTAAATTAAGCAATGATTTTACCTTCCTAACTAAAAAAAGCTCTAATGGCATTGTCACTAGCATCACAGTCTACTTGAAATACCTTATTAAAATTTGGAAGTGCCAAAACAAACTATTATGTAACTTTTCTCTTCAAAAAATCAAAACTCTTTACTACTCTTGCAGTCCACTTAAACTTGTTGTTATCCCCCATCATAGTTTTAGTTAAGGGTCCACATATACTACAAAAATTATTGATAAATTTTCTATAAAAGCTATCCAAACCATGAAAATATCCTACCTTAGTAGCACTCTTTGGAGTAGGCCATTCAAGGATAGCCTTCACTTTATCTGGGTCCATTTTAAGATCATTTGTTAAGACAAAACATATTAGGTACACTAACCCCTTCTTCAAAAAATTGCACTTCTCCAAGTTAATCAACAACTTTCCTTCCCTTAACTTCTCAAAGACCATACAAATATGCATCATATGCTCCTCTAATGTATTACTAAAGATCAAAATATCATCCAAGTAAACAATAATAAACTTACTCATAAATTTTTTCAATACATCATTCACGAGTCACATGAATGTACTTGATGCATTGGGTATCCCAAAAGGTATGACTAACCACTCATACAAGCCATCCTTTCTCTTGAAGGTTGTCTTCCATTTATCTCCTTCTCTAATTTACATCTGGTGATATCCATTCTTTAGATCTATCTTTGGGAAGTACTCATCTCCACTCAAGAAATCTATAACGTCATCCATCATTGGTAATGGAAACCTATTCTTGATATTAGTCTTATCGATAACTCAAGAATATGTACAAGTCCTTCATTCTCCATTTTTCTTTTGTGATAGTACTAATGGTACAACACATGATGTCAAAATATCTTGAATCAACCACTTCTATAACAAATCCTACACTTTTTATTCAATTCTTCACTCTCTATTGGAGCCATCCTATGGGCTTCCTTATTTAGAAAACTGGCTCCAAAAAGCAAGTCCATTTGATGACTAATTTTCCTTCTTGGTGGAAATCCATCAAGTACATCATCAGATACAATACCTTGAAACTCATCTAACAAATCTGCAACTTCTATGGGTACATCTTCTACATCATCTTTATCAACTCTTTGTATTAAATAAAAATATATATGTTCATGCTTTATGCCTTCTAGAAACTTCCTTGCATCAACTAAACATATTCTAGCATTACTACATACCTTTTTCTGTGTTCCTTCAATGGCTTCATCTTGTGTCAGACTCCATCCTTTATCAAAGAATAGGTATTTTCATACCCATCATGTACTGTATGATGATTAAATTGCCATGCTCTCTGTAACAACACATGACAAATATCCATAGGCATAATATCACATAATACCTCATCATGATAGTTTGCAACTTTGAACTTTACCAGACATTGTTCATTGACCAAAGCCTTGTGATCCTTCTACAAACAAGCAATCTGATAGGGATTTGGATGCTTTCTTCTCTCTAACTTTAATTTTTTAACCTTTTCCTCTAAAACAAGGTTATCTGTATGTTGGAGCTCTAAATTTTGGGCAACATTTGGAGTCCTATATAGTGATAAAACCCAAAAAAAATGGCCTCTTAAACTCCATGCCCAATAATTAATAATGGAGTACATGAAATGGGATAAAAAATTGTATTAATTTTCAATTAAAATTTGATGGATTAAGAAAGGAAGCTATGTGACAGGAACAATCAAAATTATATGATCAAAGCCTTTAGAAAATGCTGAAATTTTGACCTCCTGCAAAGATGATGTCGACAGAGGCTGAAGATAGTTGAATTTTAAAAATCTAAAAATGACCCAATTCGGGGAATCAAATTTCCTATCTCCATTAAAAATCTTAGCTTTCCATGAGGTGTTTTTTGTTTTTCGACCAGACTTAAATCAGAAAGTTAGGTAGTTATTTTTTAGTTAGTTTATTATTTTTTCAAAATAATTTGTAATAAGGGTTGTGTCTTTTCACCCTAAAGAGGTGTGAAAGCCACTCAAACACATATATATATACATAATGTAAAGTGTAAAGAGAGGAGACAAGACATATTTTCATAGGATATAATTTGATCACAACTACAACATGAACTCTATACTATTTTTTCAATATTAATAAAGAGAAGTTCTTTTTCTCTCACCTATGGTAATAGTTTTCAATTCTTTTCAGTTAGTCTTTTAGATATTCTGTTATAGAATGTCTCATTGTGTTAAATTCCATGAATTTTATAACTCAAAATAAATATACAGCTTGAATATCAACTGAAAGATTTGTGAATCTTCCTTTGTGTTTGTCGGTCTCTTGAACAGAGTTAAATTCGATAAGACTAATTGTGTAATCTGGTTTGAGTTATATTTTGAGTGGAAGCCCTTGAGATGATAGTCTTGTCTTATTAAAAGAAAGTTTTTTAAAACAATCTCTGAGATGTACGTAGGATTGATATAGAATTGAATCCATTTCGCAAGTAAGAGAAATGCACTGATCTTATTAATAATTAGAATATAGTCATTCCATTCATTGTTAAAAGTTTGTTATATTAAATTCCTTTGATATACTTTATTTTAAATACCTTTTAAAAAATTTACTATTAACCAAAGCATTGTAGTTTTTGCAGCATTCAATATACTATTGATTGAGATACTTACAATTTGATTCCTCTCAAGTTTATTTTCCACCTTGAGAGAATCCACAAGTTTTATATTTAGTTATCTGCTATAAAAAGCCTTTGAACCAATAGATTTGATAAAGGTACAGGCCTACCAGCCTTGGTTTTGCAGAGCCAGAATTGCAAAAGTTCAAACCTCCATTTGGTTGAACTTGTTAGTTGGCAAAAATAATTGGGTTTCCTAGCATTGGATTGGAAAGTCCATAGGAAATCTAAACCATCATTTTTGGGCACCAACACCATACTACCACTATCAACAATGGCATTTCATACTTTACTATTACACTTACACCTTGAACAAAACAAATTATTTCTTTTCTTAGGTTCCTTCTCATCATTTAGTAAGGCTCTTCTAGTGACAAGGACCTCTCCTCTTTTAGCATCTTCAAAATGTCATGACTTGGCATCTTAATCTACATGTTCTACTTGTGCATTTCCATTTGATCTTCTATTTATTCCACCTTGATGTTGGGGACACTCATGAGCTCTATGTCCTTCACCGCAATGGAAACAAATCCCACAAAAACCTCCTCTTCCTCTTCCTCTCTGATCTCTATTATTTTGATCACGAGGGAGATAGGATTTATTCCCCCTTCAATTTTTTATACTACTAAAGTCTTCATTCTTCTTCTAATCTTCATTTCAGCCTCTATAAGACCGCCCACCAGACTTTCTACCATGACCTCTTGAAGTTTGTCTACTCTCAAACTTCTTGTTCAATTTTTCTTCTACCTTTAAAGAAAATTGGTATGCATCTTGTATGGTATACATTCTTATCATTATCATTTCTTCTTGAATACTCAGCCTCAACCCATTTATAAAATGAGCAACCTTCTCCTTCTTAGCTTTAGAATGATCCATTTTGATAAGAACCTGATAGAAATCCTCTGTATACTCCTAGATATATTTTCCTACTTTCTTCAACCCTTTCATTTTCTTCACTAGACCAAGCTCATGATCAAAAGGAATGAACTATCTCTTTAATTTTTCCACCATTTGATCCCACCTTGTTATATTTTGCTTCCCTCTTCTATTTCTCTCCATTTGAACCTCTTTCCACCAAATTTTAGAATGACCTTTCAACTTGGCCTTTTAAAATTTGACCCTCTAAGGATATTATATTTCCTCAATCTCAAAGTAATCCTCTACATCATTGATCCAATTTATCAACTCTTCCAGATTAATATTTCCATAAAATGTAGAAACTTCAATCTTTGGTCTATTTCCAAGCTTGGAAATAGCTCTCAAAAACTTAGCTTCATTAGGATCCCTAGTCATTTATTGCTCCTCTTCAAATTCTCCTTCTTCTTCAGATTCATCCTCACTCGGACCTCTTTCCTTAATATTGGTCCTTTGCGCAACTCCTCTTGTAGTTTTTGCACTTGCCTCTATAGGGCTTTAAAACCCTCTTTTGTCACACTCACAATTATTCTACAGTGATTCCTTTGTAGAGGAATTTTTTTGTACTTATCTCTCAGACCCACAACCACATTCCTAGTGCAAACTTCCTCACATTTGGTGATCTATCTACACACTTAGGAACTTCTTCTCTAGTAACACTTGATGAAGGGTACTCCCCTTATTTAATCAAAACACACAACACAATAGGAAAATAAATAGAAAATTGCAAGAACAGGTTACTAGAAAGAAAAACAATACTTTAGTTCTATTATCCTCAATGAAATGACATTACAATATGAAAAAAAACAACATGCTATAGCCACATGGGCATTTTAATTACAATAATATGCAAAATAGAACAACAATCTACACTTTTTGAATTGACCCTAAAATTCCCCTTTAGCCATATTTAAGTTGTACAATTAGTCACCTAAGAATATTATAGAAAGTGAAAAATTCATTTTGGTGTCCAACAATTTAATTTCCTTAAGTGATTTTTATCCCTCTTTTTTTTGTATTGAAACTAGAGTCTTCAAGGCACAACTTCCCAAAATCATAACTTGTGAACTATTGAGTTGTTTGGCTATTATAACCCCCATTTTGGAAATGTCATGGAGTACTCTATGCCCTATGCTAGTAAATTGCAAGGAAATGAAAGCTTGACCCCTTTTTGGATCCTCTAAAGCCTTCAAAACTACGTCCAAAGTTTTTGTTCCACTCCACCAAAATAGAAAATTTAATATCTTCAAAACCAGACTTGATCTTTCCATGAAACTTTATCAGAAAGATAATAAATCCAAAATGAACCTCCAAGGAAGTAATTATAATAGTCTATGCTCAAATGAATAACCTACTAAACATAGTAACCCTATCCAAAGATAGCCCTTATTGAAAACTAAATAATTTTTTTGGCTGATGCAAGATTTCTCTTTCACCCTCGATAATCCTACATCATGGAGCTGAATCCAGTTTAGAAGGTCAAGTGGTGATGTATGAGTTTGTGGGGAGATAATGTACATAGGTTAATTACCAAAATGCCTCAAGAAATATAGTCCAAAATAAAGTCTCGGTCTTGGGAATATGTAGTGGAAGCTTTGAATCGGGCCTTTCACCATTTTACCAACCACAAGAATGTTCGATAAGGTTTATAAGCTCTTCTCTAGACCTGATGGATATTACTAAGAGATGCTTTAGAAATATTTGAAATCTATGCAAGATTGGGAGGTCAAAAGCTTTTAGAAACTATAGAACCAAATAAAATCCAGTTTGAGAGTTCAAGGTTTTTTCAACTTGTCGATAGTGAAGAACAAAATAAGGATTTCTTGGCATGGCTCCAAAAATAATTGAACCCCCAACTTAATGGACAAAATATCATTGGGCCCACAAGAGATAGATAGATTCAAAATCTTTAGGTTAATTCAGAACCAAACAAAAGTACCCGATATGGTTCAATAGTTCAAGAAAATCCTCTACTTCCCAACATAGCATCAGGAGACACTAAAACCACTAACAATGATGAAGAAAATTTGAATTATTTTATGTGAGTCTCAGGGAGAAATTAGTCTAAGAAATTCATCAAAATAATCTCAAGAAAACCATCAAAAGAACATCATGCAGTAGTTGGGGTTGTAAATGTTGCATGGAGTAGTAACTCGTTGGCTAACAAGAATGTGGAAAGTGATACTAGAATCTCTTCAAGCACATAACTAGATAATGAATGAGACTAAATATCTTAGTAGCCCCATTATTTGTAGAATTTCTAGAAAATTACATTGACATAATTCAATTCAAATAATTACAACATACTCATCACCAAACCTTGAGAAACCTACAGATAGGATTAATATTTACATTTGAAGCATTTTCTATAGGCGTGTGACACGGGATTTATTGATTAAATGCTAGTGAGAAACATGGTCTCAATCGGTAGATACAATGATCTAGAAATGCCATAGTGGTTGCAATGAGTTCAATTTTTTACAACATTCATATTAGTGAAACCATATATGTGATGGTTACCAACTCCATCTTGGGTACTAGAGATGACTGCATTTCCATAATAAGTGGCTCATTTAATATTGTGGTTCGAATTGTCACTTGTGGGCCAAGTGGTGCAGGATCACCCAAGTCTTTTCTTTTGTTTGTAGTCATCTTTGTAAAGTTTTTGATTTCCCTAAGTTCATTTTGACCAAGGTGTGTGATCCAATAGGGATTAGAGGTCCAATAAAGTCCTTTGTCTTAGGTCTTGAGGCTAATATGTTATGAGCCTTTTTATTGGTTGAGTATGGTTAGGTGATGTCGCCATGATATCATAGGGATTAGGGTGTGTGAAAAATCATATTTGAGTCTTTTATAGAGTCTAGAACTCCTTTGGACCTAACCAAGGTCTATGGTTGGCAAGATTGTGAAAAGTTGTAAAAATGTTGTAAAAGTTGCATAACAACTTTTACAACTTTTAAAAGTTGCTCAGAACAAAGTTGTCCAAATGCCCTAAATTGGCCTAGGAGTGACCTAAGGCTAACCTAAGACTAACCTTGAATTATTTAAGTCAATCTTGTACCAAATCCTGAGGTTGGACTTTCTTGTGTATGGAGATTTCATTCTGAAAGTGTGAACAATGTGTGGGAATTTTCTATAGCTTTGTAATCATTGAATACAAGAACTATGTTTTGAATTACAAGATGGACTGTGATTAATGGAGTGTGTAGTGTATTGTTTTCCTTTTCAGTGTGTGCCTTTAGATTAGACATTATCTTTCATTTCATTTTTCTTTCTTAAATCTTTTAGTTTATCCCTGTTCATTGGTTCAAACCAAGAGGGTGCAATAAATGGGGATCTAACTCGCTCTCCCACCATTCATTATGTATGGCATTTTGGGGATAGTTAGTAGACTCCATGTATGTAATATTTATAGGAGCATGGGCCCTAGAAATCCTTCCAAGCATTTATGTAGTCTTGCACTAGGTGAGCCTATGGTGAACCCGAATAGGAGATATTGAGCCAAAAACATTGTAACTTCCAGAGGTGTGTATTAAATCATCAAAATGTGATTGGAAATAAAAGGAAAGGAATTTTTGAAGAAATTCATGAAGGGATAAGGTTCCACCAATCCATTTGGTCACCAAACTCTTGAAGACAATCCATGCAATCAGAAAAAGCCTAAAACCCTCCCAAAAGCACTCATTTTTGGTTAGGGGGTTGTACGGCTAGGTGTAACCCTAAAACCTCCAAAATATTTGAGAGGTTAGGTATTGAACCAAGAATCCATTATCAAGTTGCAGGGTTCTTTGGAAGTAATTAGGATTAAATCCCTATTTTCTCATAATAGGACACCTAATTGGGGCTCTTCCTTGTAGCCCTAGTTTGGGAAGAAACTATGAGATTGGTAAGACATGGTATGGAAGTAAGATCTCCAAGACATCAATTTGAACTAAATAAGAAATATTAAATCACATCCTTACCTTTGCAAGAGTCTATGTTAGTTTGGAGGTGGTGAACCCTTGCAACAACATTAAGGGTCATTGTGAACATGAAGCAAGGAAGCACCAAGAATGTTGTTTTGTGTTGGTAAATGTTGATAGTTGGGTTGGATAAGTAGACCAGGGGATTGAACCTCTAGAGGGATCCTATAGGTCAATTGGTGTTAGTTGAGAACACCTCAAGGTCACTAGGTGGACCTAGGCAAGAGCTAGTGATTGGCTCTCCCAACCTCCCTATTACCAAGCCATAAAATAAATATTAGAATCTTGAGAAAGGGGAACATGCATCACAATTTACTTTCATGTAAACTGGTATCAATATTACCGCAACATTTTTTTGGAGAGAAGTATAGGCAACCATGCTTAAGTGTATAGACTTCCTACAAAGTAAACTTGGTTGGTCTTCTTAGTATACAGATCTTACAAAAGCTTTGACAATTTCTTGGAGGTGGAAAAAATACCATCCCAATAGCTATGCAAACTGGTGAAGTGTTCATGTTAGTCACTAGCAAGATCAGTTATTGTTTTGTTGTTTCCTTTACCGAGTTGGTTCAATGGTTCGGTGTTTCTTAGTTCCTAAGTTCACTGAATGGTGGAATTTAATTTTTTGATGTTGGCCGACATATGCAGTTAATTTTGGTCACAATATTAATGTTGGGATCACTCATTGGGAAATGTGTGGACCTAAATCTAGGTTGTTTCTTTCTCCAATGTTGGATCTAAGGATCTTTATATCTGACCTATATGATGTCCTCTTGTATAAATAAGTAGAGATGTTCTAGGGTTAGGAAAACAATTTCAAGGAAATAGAATTTGAAGTCTTGGATCCTCACATGCACAAGGATTGTCTTGTAATTGAATTTCATTGTATTGGTCATAACTGGGAAGGCCTTACATCTTGGCATGTATGAAGTTTGAATGAGTTAATAAAGATTTATGCATTCCTTCTCTCCCTCTCTTTGTTGTTTCTTCCAGGTTATTAACGTACAAGTAGGATTGGTCTTGGGAGTGCCTTAAGCCCCATTTCTTGTCCTTTCTTGCATCAAGTGGTATCAAAAAGAAGGTTGATCTGGAGGTTCCTTCTTGTAAGCCCTAGTAGTTGATATTGTTGTAGGGTGGTAGATTTTGATCTAACCTACAATTGCAGAAGGTTTCAAGATGGTTCAAGGGAGGCGAGATGTAGATTTAAGCTTAGCTGATATGCTAAGACAAATTTCTGATAGATTAGAAGTTGTTGAGATAGCCTAACTCTGAGGAATACATCTTCAAGATGTTAGTGATGATGAAGCTGAAGAAATGTAGGAGGAAGCTGCACATGCACCCCTAATGGATCAAGGAGAATAAAGATTCTTTAAGGCATTGACTAGTTTGAAATATGCACTATAGTTTAACCCTCCAAAGTATAGTAGGAGACTGGATTCAAAAGAGTTGATAGACTAGATAATTGAGATGAAGAAATACTTTGAGTATGAGAACATATCAGAGGAGAATAAGGTGAAAATTGCAAGCACAAATTTGAAAGGTCATGCATCCTTATGGTGGGAGTATTTTTAATTAGATGGAAAGAAGAAAGGTAAAGAAAAAATTAAGGTATGGAACAAGATGGTAAACAAATTGAAAGGCAATTTTCTAACTTGTGATTATCAGATTAACCTAGTGTTAGGCCCATTTCCTGTCATTGCAAAAAACCTTATGAAAATGGCCTATTTTCTTTTCAAGCTTTGTTTTTGCCTCCTGCCCTATGTGCTTCATGTTGTCACCTTGCTCTGGTCCCAATTTCATGTGCTAAATTGCCAAATCCTAAAAGTTATCCAAATTCTAAGCCTGCTGGAAAATTTTAAAAATCTGCCTCAGTGTCGAAAACCCACAATGTTTTCAAAAAGTGCATGATGTTTTTGGTTTATGTGTTTTTGACCTATATTGTTTTCGACCTGCATTGTTTTTGACCCTGTGCTTCCTACTTTGTGCACTTATCCTTTGGCGTCGAAAACTCTATGTGTTTTCAGTCTCCCTCCGTGTCGAAAACATTGTGTGTTTTCGACCTCGCACTGGTTCCTTGTTTGCTGGTGTTTTCTCTAAATGCGCAAGTGCAATGGATGGTGGGGCCCAGTCCTTCAATGTTTCTTATCACTGATTCTCGAGGTCTCTAGGTGGTTACTTTTTCTATCTAGCAACCTGGCAACCAATAGTTATCAGTTGGTCTCCTATTTCTGGTGGTTAAGCGGCTGACATCCAGCGACTGCAGTCGCGTGATCTTTGAAAGGTTGGCAGTTATCTACTAACCTCCAACGACTTGGTTGGTGGTTAGTCACGTAGTCACTCAATGTTTGGCAGTTGGTTTGTGGGTCCCAGCTCTTTTCATTGCCCGGTGTCAGAGATTGCAGATCTACGGTCGGTGTATGATCTCAAGGAATATTCTCAGCCTTTCAGATCATGCACCATCCATTAGATTTTATTCATTGGCTGGCAGGCGCTAAGGTGGCATCGCAGTTGCAGAGTTAGTGGTGGGGCCATTGTTGGAGGGGTCTGTGATGAGGAAGATCTACGGTCAGCGTATGATCACATGGAATATTCCTTACCCATGCGATCCTGCACCCATCGTTTGATTTGGTGCCAATGGTTTGTTCGCTATGGGCCCGTTGGCAGAGGTGATATGGTGTACGTGGGGGTGACGTGGTAGATCATGTGGTTGGTGCATGATCTCATGGGAGATTTCAAGCCCATGTGATCATGCACCCGCCGTTCATTTCTAGGCTTGTGTGCAGATGGGTCAGTGGTCCCTGTGTTGTGTTCTGATTGGTGACTTTTGTGCTAGGTGGCAGGGGGTTTGTGGTGACCAAGCATGTTTGCCTTCGGTGGTGGTGTTGTCTCCATGTAGTGGCGGTCTGTGGGTTGCCACATGATCGCATAGCCCATCTCCAAGCTATGCGATCATGCAACAGATCACCACGTGTCTATCATGGTTGCGGAGTTGTGCGGTGGCAGTTTTCAAGGTGGTGGCGGTGGTAGTTTTCCTACGGTGGTGTTAACCAGTGGCGGTTAATGTAGCAGGCTGTCACTTGTTTGCATAGCCCACTTTTGGGCTATACAATCATGCGACAGGGTGCCACATGTCCGTGGCGGTTGCGGTAGTGGCTCCTATTGGCAGGTGGATCGTGGCAGTTTCTGGTTGAACTGTGCTGGCGAGATGTTAAGTTTGAACGCAGGCTCGGGCTTGGAATTCTCGGCGGTGATCATGACGATAGGTGGGTGCATGGTAGCGGTTTTTTGCATGTTCACGTGGGCCAGTTCCATGGCTTGTGAACATGCGACAAACCCTTTTGCGGTGATGGTCTGGCATTGGCAGTTAACAGAAGGCAAGTAAATAATGGGTGGTCGCATGCTTGCATAACCCATTTCTGGGTTATACGATCATGCGACCAAGCATTTATTTGAGGCTCGTTCCCTGTGGTGGTGAGAATTGATGACTGTGCAGTTGCGCAGCTAAGAGAAAAATGGTTAAAGGCTTATTTCTCACCAAATGCAGGGTAGCTGTTGTAGTTTGATGTTTGATTTTCTGAGCCACAGGGGGTACCATGTTTATGGAATTGAATGCCAGATTTGACCCTGTTTGGTGGAAGCAATTTGTAGTGTGGTCTAGGATGCCTGGTGGTTATTTGCAAAGGGTTTTGTACCGTGAGGAATGATTACACTCTTAGCTCAAGAGGTGTTTGCAGGTGGCTGATTTGACTAGTTTCATGGCAATTCCTAGTTTTTTGTCCTAATCTTAATGTGCCCATAATTGCAGAATCTGTTTGAGATTTCTTTCTCCAGGTTGCTTGGTTTCCTGCCCCTTGCAGCAATTTTTGATGTAATTTTGATTGGTTTGGTGGGTGAAACCCTTGCCCTAGCTATCTGTAGCTTGTTGCAACCTGTCATGGGTTTCCAAGGTAGCTAGTGGTATAAAATGTTGAAGTTTTGTCTTTGTCTAGGTTCCTCTCTTCCACTGTTGTGGGGACTGGTTCCATGAATGTTCTTCCTGCCATGTATTTTCCTTTTTCTCTGCATACAGGGTGTTCCCTCTGTCCTCTCTGGTTATGGGAATATAATGAAATTGTAACAGGTGTCTTATGAGTAAGATTTCAATATATTTGTTCTGCTCCCAGATTGTCTCCATTTGGGTTTTAGATTTATTAGTTGTAGCATCAAGGGTGTTACAGTTTTTCTACTTGCATTTCCAGTGAGTGTCTGCAGTAGAGTTGCTTTTCATAGAGGCAACTGAGTCTAGGACTAGTTTTTAGATATGTATGAGCTGAGGTATCAAGGGTGCATCATGCTTGTCTTCCAGTGGATGCTGGTTAATGTATTGCCTATTCATAGGTCTTTCTTTGGATAGGTGATAGCATATCTAGGTGCACAGGTGGTTTGGTAATGTGTGATCTGGTCAGGGTGAGTGTGTTGTCTTCTTGTTTCATAGCCCTATTGCAGTGAGGTATTTGACTCTACTGCCCATTGGATAAGGCACTGTTCTATGAGAGATTTGGGGTACTTCAGGGGTCCATTCAATCCAACATCAATCATTCATCTAAATCCCTTCCCTTCGTGTTGGTAGTAGTAGTAGGAGGTCCCTTTCTGGTTTTCAGACTCATTGCATGCTGATCAGGTTATTGCATGAGGTCATGGTTCATTGGGGTACAGGATACCTACAGGAGTCTGAGAATCATTCCATAGTAATGCATCTGCAGGCCTTTTATTCCATCAACTCAGGAAGAGTCATGAGTGTGCAGATGAGGCAATACCCACCTGAGTGAATGTGGAGCTCAAAGAAGAAGGAGGATTTCTCTTTGTCCTCATCAATTGGTTTGTTTTTCTTGTTAAGCTTGAGTGCCTAATCTGTGAGTCTAAGCCCAACTATTTGATTTAAGCTTGGTCCTACAAGGAAAAGAGCCAACACCTAGTTAGGAAAATGCAAGGTTTGAAGTAGAAGGATAGATTGGTGAAAGATTACATTGAGAAAGTATACATATTAGATATCAGATCTGGACATATTGAGGATGGGGTAGAAATAATTACAAGATACCTGAATGGGTTAAGGACTTCTATCCAAGAAGAAATTAGTTTGGTTAAAATGGAGAGTAATAAAGAAGCTTATCAGTTTTCCCAAAAGATGAGGAGAAATTTAACAAAATGCATGAGTAAAGACAAAGAGGAAGAGATTAAACCTATGGTGAAAATAGTCAATCTGATCAGGACAAAACAAATCATGACAAAGGCAAGACCGAGTGGAAAGGTGAAAGTTCCTTCCGAGGAAGAGGTAATCACTTCCAAGGTAGAGGCTCTATGATAGAGGAGGATTCTGAGGAACTTGTTACAATTATGGTGAAGGACATAGATCATTTGAGTTTACACATGCAATTAAGAAGGTCATTAGAAATAGAAATGCTTTGGTACATGATGTTTCATTGAATGAGCCTGAGAAGGAAGGAAACTTGATGGTCTGAAGAGCATTGTGGAGTGAAAATACTAAGGAAGATCCGGTAAGGCAAAGTTTGTTCAAGACCAGATGCAGAGTTGTAGATAAAGTTTAGAAAGTAATCATTGAAAGTGGAAGCTCATAAAATTTGGCGTCAGAAGAAATGGTTAAAAAGTTGCAGTTGGAAAGGTTCAAACATCCAAATCCCTATCAAATTTTATGGATAAAAAATGAGCATACACTGATGGTAAATGAACAATGTTTTGTGAATCAAAAAATTGGAAATTATTATGATAAAGTGTTGTGCGATATTATGCCTATGGATTGTTCTCACATTTTGTTGGGTAGACCTTGGCAATTTAATAGACATGCTATGCATGATGGAAGATTGAATAAATATACTATTTGGGCTGATGGAAAAAGAAAAATGTTGTTACCTTTGGGTGAAGAATTTGTTGGTGAGATATGTACATTTGTGAAAGTTTGTTTGATGGAAGGTACATAGTTTGTGAAGGATCTAAAGAAAAATGATGTTTTCTATGCTTTGATTTCTAAAAAACTGAGTGATAAAATAGAAGATAAAATGTAGGTAGAGATTAGGGATTGTCTCACCAAGTACAAAGAGATCATTTTAGATAATGTACCTAATGTTTTTCCACAGATGATAAGTATAAGTCATTGTGTGGATCATGTTCTATTTCGGTGGAGGATCTTCAGATCGGCAGTTACTTCTTGAAAATGTTTGCAGCTTCTTGCTTCAGTGATGTTCTACATGTTCATCCTTGTTCCAATTTTCTAGTGTGTGCTAATATGTTGACACACTTCTATGAGTCATTATATCCAAGATTTCTCAATAATGAGGTCTCAAATGGTGACTCATAGCTCTCTATTCATGGAGTGCAAGGGTCTGTAATGGAGGCCCTCAGTTTAGACCTAGTTTGTGCCCATGCAAGTACACCATAAAATAAGAGTTTCAAAGAGGAAAAGCAAGAGTGCTAGTCTCCATTATCATCAAGTATGCTTGAAAATGAAAATGGAAGCTATTCTATATGATAACAATGCATGAAAGAAAACTAATCTATGAAAGGAAATATGCATGCAAGATTATTCTATGAAATGAAATATGAATCTAATCTAACATGCAACAACAAGAGTAATCTAAATGGATTGTCATGGAGGCATGAGAGAAAAAGACAAGAAAAGAGAAGTTGAAATGTTCAAGCTCAAGTGCTCAAACTCTCCTCCAAACTCATTCTCCAAACCTGCAGCATAACAATAACATAAAATCTGGGATCTCTAAAATTTGGATGCCTAAAATGAGAAGGAGAGGGTTCCTTATAAAAGATTTAGAAATGAAATGGACGGTCAAGATTAAGAGGCAAAAAAAAATGAGCAATGGTGGAGATTAAATCTTGGTTGATCCATGTGCTCAAGATTCTCAAAAGGTAAAATCAATAGGCATGATTAAGAGGCAAAATAATGAGTGGTTGAGATAAAGAGGCAAAAACCTTTTTCAAAAAGTCAAAAGATTCTATCTCATTGGAAAGTGCACTTTTCTTTTTTTATTTTTTATTTTATTATTTTTAGCAAATTGATTTCCATTATTTAATTAAAATATTTTTTATTTAATTAAAAGGGAGCATGTTCTTTTAATTAAATGTGGCTTAGGATAAAGTGGTCAAACTTTAGGAAATATTGAAATAATTGAATTAATTACGATTTGATCAAGGAAATTGATTTGAATTGAAAATATTGCAAGGCATTGATTCAGGAAATTGATAATTGATTCCATCATTTGATAAATTGAAGAATGGTGGCCCATAGTCTAGGCGACCATTTTTGGGTGCATACATTTGCCCCTCTTTGAGTAATGTGTGATCTTTATGGGAACACATGTAGTCAAAGAATGTAGTTGACATGTGAGATCGATTTGGGATATCAGAATAACCTAGACGTGTGATCGACAGATAGGAACACATCAAGAAAAAAATAAGTTGATTGAAAAAGACAAGATCAACACCCCCGTAAATAGGTAATTGACATGTCCAAGATAAGAATCTCAAGCAAGGTTTCCCCAAGCGAAGAAATTGATAGGATTGATAAAGATGAATCAAGGATTGAAGTTTGATAGGTACTATCCCCTCATGATTGAAATCGAAATGAGATAGAGGAGAAACAACAAATTGATAAATTTGATTAAATCGAACTAAAAATAAGGTTCTTGATGTAAGATGAAAGATATAAGGATCACAGAACCAAGGTATATCATCAAGCATGAAAGGTTATGCCCCAAGGTTGAATTAGAAGAAAAGAAGTGGGGTGAAAGTGAATGGAAGATAGAAGTTTGGAAGAGGTGGAAAGAAATGGAGAGAAGAAAGAGAATTTGCCTTAAGAAAGAGAATGCCTCAAAACCAATCGACTGTTTAAGATAGAAAATTTTGACTGAGATCACGAAAGAAGATAAGGAAATGAAGATCAAAACATGACCACAGTTGATTAAAAGTCCAAAAGAAAGATGAAGGAAAACCCTCTCAAACTCATAATGCAACCTAAAAATGCAAATTAACATGAAGTCTAACAATGCAAGCTACATGAAAATGAAAAGGTGTACTTCCAATAGAGAAACTGTAACATAGGATTTTGTGTTCATCATTCATTAGAGAATGTTGAGGAACTTATTTTCATCATTGGACCATTATTAACAGACATCGAAAAATCACACAATCATCACTAGCCACAAGCGCAACTATGAAGATATGAATGTGATTTATATCAGATTGGAATGTGGAAACATTCTAACATAAGAATCAAAGACATAAAGGTCAAGATGACTTTGATGTTATCTTACCCAATTTAAAGTAGCAAAACCATGCCCTCATCAAGGTATAGATGCCAGGATGACCATAAGAATGGTTGTACCAAAAATAGTCAAGGATGATACCTCAAATCTCCTAAGTGTTTCAAGGGGACAACAAGAGACATTCTATAGTTTCAAGACCACACCCACAAGAAACAAGAAAATAAAAACATGCCCCATATCCCAAGCCCTCTAGCTATGCATACCGAAGAGACTTATTAGACAAGGAAACTCAATGAAAATTAATAACAGTCAGCACACAAAGAAAAGATCATGACATAGCTCAAGCATTAAGTGTTGTGTTTAAAAATTTAAGTGTGTTAATTGATACTGAGTTTCAAGGATAAGGATCGAATGCTTGCAAGTAGGTAGATCACATGAAAAAACTAGGTAATACCAAATCGATAAGTGTTGAAAAATACTTGATGTCAGGGGTTGTGTTGAAAAACATAGTTGGGGTGGTGTTGAAAAGCACTGTTTGTGAGGTTTCCTAAAGACTAACACATCCAAGAGACCAAAGCTAATACAGTTATGCCCCCTAGATAAAGACAAAGACCAATTCCAAACCAAGGCAACAAGGACAAGGCATGATGGAGAAAGGCTAAGGGTTGAGGATGCATGCTAAGAAATAGGGGTGCAAAGGCCTCAAGTAGTGCCTGTTTCCAAGTTTTCACCACTTGAATTTTATTGCAATTTTTTTTTCATGAATTTTTATAATTTTATTTGTATTTTTGCTACCAAGGTGCCTATTTCCAAGTTTTTGCCAAGGCACTTGTTCTTTCTTTTTTTGAATTTTTGAATTTTTGAATTTTTTTGGTATTTTTGGAATATATAATTTTTTTTGGAGATACATCAAAGCGCCTATTCCTAGGTTTTCACTAAGATGATCATTTTTTCAGGACATTTTCCGATTTTTAGAATTGTTGACAATATATCATTTTTTTGGATTTTTTTAGGATCAATAAGTATGTACAAAGGATGCCCCCCCAAAAAATGGGCATCACAGATAGAACTTGTTTAGGTGCAATACATTGATAGGATTAGGGAGCTGCTCTCCCGCTGTTGTAGACAATAAATAAGCACCTAACCCAAAAGCTATTTTAATGATGTAAGCTCCAAGCAATTAGGTTCAAATTTTCCCTTTTGATCTCTATGCTGTTGATTCTTAGGATTTTCATGCAGGACAAGATCTCCCTAGAAGTTCTAACTCTTGAAGTCTCCTGGCACGATAGTCTTCATCTATAACTAGACCTTTGAGGGAAACTCTAAGTGAAGGAATCTCAACCACCAAAGGTAACACTACTTCAACACCATATGTAAGGGCAAAAGGAGTAGCCCCAGTAGGAGTATGAATACTCGTTCTATAAGCCCACAAAATTGGATTTATCTGTAAATGCCAATCTCTACCACTCTTACAAACTATTATATGTAGGATTTTAAGAATGGTTTTGTTTGATGCCTCTGCTTGACCATTTCCTTGCGGGAAGTAAATGGAGGACCAATGTTGTTTAATCTTGAATTTCTTGTAGAGTTATTTGGTGTCTTTATTTTTGAACTAGCCTCCATTTTCAGTGATAATCTTGGAAGGCACTCTATATTGAAAGATGATATGGTTGAGAATGAAGGGAGATATTGTCTTTCCTGAGGCAACAGAAAGTGGGACAACTTCTACAGATTTAGGGAAATAATCAGTAGCAGTGATAATAAACTTGTGTCCACCTGATGAGTTGGGATGAATCTGCCCAACAAGATCAAAGGCCCAATGCTGAAATGGCCAATGAGATATAGAAGGAATGAGCTCCCTTCCTAGAGCATGTATCAGGTTACCATATTTTTGACACTTTTCACATGACTTTGCAAAAGCTACTACATCAATCTGCATCGTAGGCCAATAGTACCCCTCCCTAAGCAACCTTTGGGCCATGGAAAGACCATTGGAATATCACCCACAGATGCCCTCATGGATGTCAACTAACTCTTGGTCAGATTCTTCCTTTATTAAGCATCTAAGAAGTGTTCCATCTAGACCCCTCCTATACAAATCACCAGAGATAAGGGAATGGCGAGAGGCATTTTGGGTAAGGTTTCTGCATTCAGATCAATTAAAGGTTTCAGGGATAATTCCATCACGAAGGTATGATTAAATGGCACCATAATGAGATGACTCATGACTAACAAGGGTACAAATGACATGACTTTCTTGGGAGTCATAGATAGGGTGATGTAGCTCTTCCACCAGGAATTCAAATCTGGATTCATGTTCCCCTAACTGAAGGAGTGAAGCAAGTGTAGCCATAGCATCAACTGCTTTGTTTTCCACTCTAGGAATTTGCTTAAACATGACAATTGTGATGTATCATTTCAAGGAATCAACCATTTTCTTGTAAGGTACCATTTTCTCATTTTTGTTTGATATTCATCATTGAATTGGTTGATTATCAGTTGTGAATCCCCATAGATGTGTAACTCTGTGATTCTCCATTCTATGGCCATCTTAAGTCCATTTGTTAAAGCTTCATACTCAGCAATCTTGTTTGTACATGGGAATCATAACTTGTAAGACTTAGGAATCATGTATCCATGAGGAGAAACAAACAACACACCAGCTCCTGAACCATTGCATAAAGGATCTATCAGTCATATATATGAGGTGTTCATCTGGGAAGTCAACTTGAATAGGTACATTATCTTGTATTGGGAAATTAGCCAATTGATCTACTATGGCTTGTCCTTTGATTTCTTTACGCTTGATGTACTCTATGTCAAACTCTGAAAGGATCATCATCCATTTAGCAAGTCTACCTATGAGGGCAGCCTTACCTAGTAAATACTTGAGCAGATCTATTTTTGCTATGAGGTGTATAGTGTGCGCAAGCATGTAATGTCACAACTTTTGGGAAGCAAACACAACTGCAAGACAATATTTCTCAATGCCGGTGTAGTTAACCTCATATGAACCAAGAGTGCGGCTAATGTAGTATATTGCTCTTTCTTTCCCATGTTCATCAAGTTGAGCTAGTAATGCCCCCAAGGAAGATTATGTCATTGAAATGTATAGGATAAGTGGTTTCCCTAGGAAATGAGGCATTAAAATGGGAGGATTTGCCAAGTATTTCTTAATTTGATCTATGCTCTTTTGACAATCCTCATTCCAAACACAGTTGACTCCTTTTTGTAAGTTCTTGTTGAAAGGTTGAGCTTTATCTGCCAACTGTGAAATGAACCTCCTTATGGATTGAAGACATCCTTGAAGACTCCTCATTTGACTAATGTTTCTAGGAGGTGCCATATCTATGATTTCTTGGACCTTTTCAAGGTCTACCTCTATTCCTTTTGTTGAAATGATGAATCCTAGTAATTTTCCAGAGGTGACACCAAATGCACACTTTTTAGGATAACCTTAGTTGAAATTGTTCCATGTGATCTAGAATGACTTCTAAATCATCTAAGTGTGTGTTTCTTTTCTTAGACCTAGCCAAGGTGTCATCCACATAATCTTCCATGTTTTTATGCATCATGTTATGAAAAATGGTTGTCATAGCTTGTTGATAGGTGGCTCTTGCATTTTTTGATCCAAAAGGCATAACATTCCAACAATAGGTACCCCATGCACAAGTGAATGTAGTCTTTTCTTGATCTTCAAGAGCTATCTTAATCTGATTGTATCTAGAATAACCATCCATCAAGGAATAAATCTCATAACCCACAGTCATATCCACTATCATGTCTATATTGGAAAGTGGAAAGTCATCCTTTGGGCATGCTCTATTGACATCTCTAAAATATGTGCAAATTCGAATGGATTTGTCATGTTTGGAAACTGGTACAATATTTGATATCCATTTAGCATAGTCAATAGCTCTTATGAATCCTGCACCAAGGAGTTTCTCTAATTTTGCTTTGACTAGGAGAGCTATATGAGGATGCATCTTTCTCATTTTTTGTTTAACCGGTTTGACACCCAGAGCTATGGACAAGTGATGTGTGATAAGATTAGTGTCTGACCCTGGCATATCTGAATAAGTCCATGCAAAATTGATCTTCTTTTTTTGTAAGAATGTAGTGTAAGCTTATTTTTCTTGTGGTGAAAAGGACTGAGTGAAGTGTACCATCTGTGAAGCCTCATCTGTACCTAAATTGACTATTTGTGTTGGTTTGATAAGCATTGAAGATCTATCTTGAAAGTAGCTAGGGAGACGATCAAGTACCTCATCCTTAGGTGCATCAAAGAGGTTTTCACCCTTGGATACGTCATTTATTTTTACTTTTATTGGTTTTGACACTACCACACAGTGGTTTTTGCCATCAAAACTCTTATTCTTTTGATTTTCTTTTCTTTTTATTTTGTGACTAAGGTACTTGATGTCTGGCTCTGCCATGATGGTAGTCGGTTCACTGGTTGAAGAGACTATGGGTTCAATGGCATTCAAGTAACAGGCTATCTCATAATCATTTGGAAACATTAAGAGCTCAGGTTCTTGATAGCGTTGGGACCAATCAATGAGGTTAGGATGAACAAGAGGTAATTCAATGACTAGTTCAAGGTTGTGAATGTGAATGATATCATCTTTGGTGATCGAAGAATCAGAGTCTGTCAAGTATCCTTCTAAGCTACCCAAATCAGGATTCGTCCTAACAAGTGAAGAATCGTCCACTAGGGAAACATGTGGGTTCAAATCCTCTAATCCTACACATGACTTGTTGGATACCTTGGGTTGAGAACTATATGTGTGGATGACATCAACATCTATGTCAACTATGGAAGGCTCTGAGAAGGAGTCCCATTCATACTCATATGAACTTGTTTCTAAACTTCAACTAGGATGTTTACACCATGAAGGTTTGGGATGTCTTGATGTGGAAGTTCTAATGTCATCAAGGGTAACACCTTCTCTTTCCATCAAACGAACAAGATTATTTTGTTGGCGTTCTCTGATAGGATCTTCTACATCTGATTCATCTTGTTCTAAGGTTGCAATTGTCTCATGAGTGACTAGACTACTTGAATCTCCCCAAAGGAGATTAGTGGAAGGGACCCAATCCTCACACATATCTTTTTGATTTTCCAAATTAGGTATGTATTTTGGTTCATCTTCACTATCTAACTCATTAAGGATAGGAGTAGTGTTGTTGTTGCGATTCAAAAATCCTAGGCCAACCGTCTTCTTATACTTGCATCCAAAAATAACATGATCAAGGGGTTCATCTCTAGCATCCAATCTATGACTAAGAGGGCCATGTCCAAGATAGTCCATTTGTTTGACAAAAGAATACCCTCTTCCATAAGACTTAGGAGAGGGAGAGAAGTTCTCATTATGCATGTGTTTCTCTTCTCTATAAATCTAGTCTTTAACATCCACCTCTTCTTTCTCATCTTGAATAGGCACTGAGGACCCTACAACTATGCCAAATAAAGTCATAGATGAAGAGGAAGGTCTCATTTCTTATGAAGGTCTGCCATAAGACCTAGGTGAAACTCGTAGTTCTGTGAGGGATTTGAGTTGATACCCCCCATGCCAAGGTCTACTAACTTGAACTTGCCTTCACATTTAGCTAAGGTTGCATTGAAGTCTTCTACTTCTCTATTAAGGGGAACATGAGTACATGCTAAAACTGAGTTGACAGATAAAGTGTTATCCCCAGGTATACAAATTTGTACTCCATTGTAAGGGAACTTAACACACTGATGATAGGTATACGACACTACTTGCATATCATGAATCCATAGTCTACCAAGTAATATATTGTATGCTAGGGGGCCAACATCAACTATTTGGAACAAAACATCTTTTTCAAGAGGGCGAATCTTAACACAAAGGACGGCCAACCCCTCGGAACTTCTTTTTGCCTCATCATAGGCTTTGATAGTTATCTTTTTTTTGGTATCTATAACTTTTTCAAAATAACCCAACATCTTCAAAACACTCAAGGAACAAATATTAAGCCCAACACCCCCATCTATCAACACGCACCTAACATGGGTTTTGTGGATCATGACCTCAATATGAAGAGTGAGATTGTGTGGTTGGCTCAAAGCTTTATCATTATCCTCCAAAAAGGTGAGGTAATGAGGGCTGGCAATATGGTTAACCATGTTCTAGAATCGATCAACATCTAAGTTGTTGGGGATGTTTTCTATGCGCAAAGAATCCTCAAGGATTTTCTTGTATCTCGGGGACAACTCTAAGAGCTCAAAGATTGAAATCTGAGTTGGGGTTCTTTGCAATTGATTGACAAGATTATAGCTCAACCTAGGAATGACTGCAGGTTTTGAGGTGACATTCTTGGATGTCACTTTCTTTGGCTTACTTGGTTGACTTGAACTGAGTTGTCTAATGACAAGGGGACCTTGACTTCATGTGACAACATTGAGAGTTTGAGATGACACTCTAGAGTGAGGACCCCTTAGCACCAGGATGAGCTCTTCATCAAAGATAGGAGGAGAGTCCATGTCTAGATCATAACCATAGGGATCTTTATTCCTCATCATGTTGACATTCTCTTCTACAACTTCAAGCATGTTGATGACATTCTCTACATCTATGTAAGTTTAATTGACCTCAGCCTTACCATTCTTAGGTTTAGAGGTTTCCCCCTTCTTATACTTGGGAAAAGGTTCTTTGAATGCCTTTTGATCAGCATTGGTGTTCAATCCATCTACCTTAAGTTTTCCATTCTCAATGAGATCTTGGATGATATGTTTGAGTTTCTAGCAGTTTTCAATATCATGTCCAATGCCATTGTGAAACTTTCAAAAGGCTTTCTCATCCCACTAATGTGGCTCAACATCAGGTATATAATGATTTGCAGGATCTTGAGGATGCACAAGGTTGTTGGCAATGAGTATTTTTAAGACATCCTCATATGAATCATAAAGCTTTGAAAACTGACGTCTCTCTTTCTTAGGCTTATCTTGGTACCTTAGCTTATTCTCTTGTTGATTTGATGTATTGAGTTTCATGGCTTGAACAAAAATAGACAAGTGGATAATAGCTTGATCTTTGGGTTGAGAGGAGTCCACAACTCCATCATTGACCACTTGTTTGTTCCTATTCCAATGTGAGTTCTTTCCTTTATCCTTGTTAGGGTTGTTTTTTTGACCATTGTTGTTGTTGTTTCCATGTTTGGTCAAAATTCCTTGTTCTCTCAAAACATCCTCAATCCTACATGTGGTTTCAACCATGGTTTCAAAGGAATAAAAAACCATCTTCCTAACTTCATACCGCATTTTAGGAACCAAGTTGCTAACAACAATGTCAATCTTCTCATTTTTAGGAATGGTCCTAGAGTATCAAGAGCATTGTCATCTCCACCTTTGCAAGAAAGTGACAAAGGATTCCTCTTGATTTTGCTTTAAGTTGCATAAGTCCAACATGGTGACAGATCTTGAAAGCTTGTATGCAATGTTTTGGACAAATCTATGGATGAGCTCTTTGAAAATCTTAACGGGGGGAGTTATGTTGGTGAACCATTCCATTTCTTGACCCTTAAGACTCCTTGGGAACAATCTCATAAGGTACGAGTTGTCTTAATGGAACTCAAAACTCATGGTATAGAATTGGTGCACGTGATCATGTGGATCTCCATTCCCATCATACTTTTCATATTGAGGGATCTCAACCTTTCTAGGGAAGTCTTTCATGTTAACACTTTTGTCAAAAGGATTATGACAAATTGAATCAAGTGAGAATGAACTCTTGGGTGCCAACATATTTTCCATCATACTCTTAATTTTTCTAATCTCTTTTTCTTGAGATGGACCTTGCTTCTTAATCTTCTTGTCACATCAAAGTTGTAGCGGACTCTAACACCCTTATTGATTAAGCTCTCTAGGAACTTGTCTTTGTTTTTCTCTAAGTATCTCTCCATATACTGCTAGAAGAGTGGTTCTTGTTGTATCTTCATGAATTCTTGGGAGTTGAGGTCAAAACTCAAGCTACTACCCCCATATTCTGAACCATGGTGAGCACATTGTGAAGGTTGTCTTGAGTTCCTAAGAGGTGTTCATCTCCTATAATAATCATGTCATTAAGCCCTTCTTCCTCTAGGACTATGAGACCGTCAACGTGTTCTTGAATGTCTTCCACTTCATTGAGTCTTAGGAGGAGTGGATGAAGGAGACTTGTTTCCACCACCAACACACATGTTGTTAAATTGATCATTACGTTGTTGGGCCAAGAGTCTATCTTGCTCTTCCTAGAAGGCTCTCTTTTCTATCTCCAACAAGGCTTGTCTCTCTAACTCTAGGAGTCTAAACTGCTCTTCCTTTTCAACTTGTTCATCCAGGAAGGCTTTTCTTTCACGCTCAATTCTCTTAAGTCTTTCACTCGTGTATCTTGAAGTTGTTTTGAGCGGTGAACTTGGTCTTGAAAGTCTAAACAAGTCATTAGTGTATGTTGCATTCACATGAGTATCATAGGGTTCATCATCTTGGTTTTCATGTTGTGATTGTTCTTGATAGGCTTGCCTCTTCTCTCTTTCAGCCCTTTGGTGTGCATCCAAATATCTAGTTGAGATAAGGGTTGAGACTGGTCAATGTTCATGAGAGGGATTGCCAAATGAAATGTTATCTCTATATTTTTCAAATATGTCATCAAGGCATTTATCCATTTCTTCCCTCTCCCATCGAGTCATTGTGTAACTCATATCCATATCTGAGTGAGAAGATGCTAAGGGTGTACTCAAATCACTAAGGTTACTCTTGGGATCAAACCAAACTTATGCATTGTTCCCGGGTGATTGATCAAATAGAGGTTCTTTTCCCTTACATTTTTGGTGAGTTTGAACTAAGGGTAATTAGTCAAAGACTACTTGAGGTTTCTTTCCTTGATTTACTTGATATCTTGTTGTAACCGACATAAAAGAAAAGGTACTAGGTGATAGGATGACCCTAAGAAACATTGGTACCAAACTAGGATATTAAAAGCACTCACTTTTCCATAAGAGAGGTGATAAGATAGAATTTTGCAAGAGGCATAAACCAACACTGGCATAGAGGGGCCCACTCAATGGGTGAATACCCTAACACATATGGATCAAGAGGATGATTTACCCAAGTTATATTGATTGAATTTGAATTTGTATAGAAGTGAATGGACAAGAGATTACTAAAACTTTCCAAGTGTGTTATCAAAGGATCCAAAGGTTTATCTTCTCAGCAAGGATAGTTTCTAGCTCACCGACTCCAAGCAAGGTCACTCGTGAAATCAAAGATTACTAGTTCAAGAGATCAAAACACAAGAATCCAAGGTGCAAATAGGCTTCTAATAGCGGGGTAAGTCACCTGATCTGACCTGAATTGACCAAGAAAGACTAGAAATGACAGGATAGAAAATCAAGCAAGTTATAAAAAGTTAGTTTTTTTACTCGGGAACTCAAATTTTGTTCGGTTTAATTGACCAATCAGATGCATTAATAGATTCTTATCATTAATCAGGTACACAAGACAACAATCAAGGAGTTCAAGCAAACAATTGTATTTAAACAATGAGCAAGGGACAAAGAAACCTTGCGCATAAATAAGAATAGTGACGTAGTATTCTACTCCTTAAGGACTCTACTTGTGTATGTTCTCAAAGTGTTTTTCAGTCACGCACATAGTCCTACAAAAGAAAATTTTGGTTGCACTAAGGTTCGTAGTAATGGTCAACTCTACAACTCTTGCAATCTCAAGTGGGTGAAATCCAATCCCGGCGCACCTTGGTTTTGACACAGTCTGAGAATTTAATTAATCAAGAGTTGTTGAGGAGATCTAATAGCCCAATAAGAGACCACACCTGTGGAGATTTCTTCCACAAGGACATTTATATAGCATTTTTTGCTCCACGGAAGGAATGGCTAATACCGCTTGAGGTTCCATCCATGTGGTTTACCCAATAAAGGGAGTGTCCACTATAGTTAACCCTCTCTAACAAGGAAGACTCACAAAATGGACCACATGGGGACTTAGCTCAGATTCAAGGGTTCTAAGTTTCTGATGTGCCCAAAAGGGAACAGAGCATACTCCTCTAGCCTATTCACCTCACCCAAACACAGCAGGCAAATTAATTGACACGCTAAGTTGAAATCCCCTCACCAAGGTTTGTATACCAACAAAAATGACTACCGATCTCTCTAAATGGGACCAAGAGATAATGTACCATCAAATGTTGAAGACTAAACCAAGTAGGAAAATGAGATGATAACAAGTCCTTCCCTACCTACAAGGGGTTCTATCATCAAGAAGAGCTTCACATGTAAGACAAGTGAATGAAGCCCACTCTCTCAAAAATTCCATAAATAGTATTCATAGGGCCTAATTACTATGTGAAACATATATGCGAGAAAGCAAATCTAAATTCATTCTTTCCTTTAGAACAAAAATTGGAAGTGTGATCTACGAAAGTGAAAAACACTCACGTCAGACACGTGAGAGGTTTATTTTTATTTCCAAAATCAAAATGTTATAGAGATGTAAAAAAATACCTTAAGTCCAAAGCAACGTGCTTAGTAGATCTTACCTTATTTTTATTTTTGTTGAGTTTTTTTGTGCAAGCAAGCCACAAACTCTCCAACAAGCAAGACAAGCAAACAAGATATGTAACGTATATTCAACTTATGAAAACCATAGGGTTAGATCTAAAAATCAATTGTTAGGAGCAATAATAACCAGAAAATAATCCAAATGACAACTCATATCATGCATTGAACCATGTGAAAAATAAGTCCATACTCATCACAATTTTTTTTTTTTTTTTGCATTTGACCTAGTCAACAAGATCTGATTTTTTTGATATGATTTCAGAAAAAAAAATAGAAATACAAAAAAAAGACCCCTACTAAAAAATAGAGAACATTCCCAAAATGTAAAAATTTTGGAAAAATTCCTTAATTTGTGCCCTAGGGACATGATTTATCAAAACAGGCCAGTTTTCAAAAATTGAATTTTTGAGCCATATTTGTGAATCACAATAAAAAACAAAAAGAACATGCCATTTGTAAAATTCTTAGACCTTTCTGAAAATGCTAAAATTTTCAAAAAATACAGAGATTTGTGACCAAAAATGAATTTTCATCAAAAATCATAAAAAAATCATAACTCGTAGGAAAATGATCAGAAAAATTTGAGCTTCGAACTGAGAGATACTATGATAACCCCCCAACTGCAAAAACAAATTTAGACCCAAAATTCCAACCTTTTGAAAGATATGATCAAATCTTTCAAAAAATCATTGGTTTTTGTCTCCAAGCAAATATACACAAGGATGTCTCCTCTCTCGTGGATCAATGCATTCAGGCGTCCATAGATTTTACTTCTCTCTTTTTGTGATAGGTGTTTGCATGCAGGTGTTCTTGGGAGCCATGGGTTGTTTTCTCATCAACTCCAACAATTTCTCCTCATTTTGACTCCAACAATTCTGTATCAAAGCATCCTCACAGTCTTCAAGCATCCAAGTCTTCAAAGCATTATTTTTCTTCATCAAGAATTGTAGGAAGCTCAAAAATATACTACACAAGGCTAATATTTCATGATTTCCTTTTAGGTTTTTGTGGAGTTCAAGATATTACATTAATACTTTTGATCACATCAAAAGAGGCATTACATCATCAAGACATGAGGCAATTCATGATTCAGATCTAGTTTTTATCTCATCTTTCCTGTATGCAATTTCATCATATTTTTTAGGTTCATTCATAAATAGGAGGTTGACCAAGCAAAACCCCTTTCCACAACCTTCTTCCCCATTTTTCTATGTGCGGGAACACGTTATGCAACTTTTGGAACTTTTCTTGGAAGATTGGGAGCTTTCAGTCAGAACCTAAAAATTCCAATCAAAGGTACCAAGAATATAACATTTGAAACATTTTGTTCCTAGGTATAGAATGTTTGAAATTTTTTGTACCTCTCAGAATAGGCTAAAATTCATTCTGAAGACAACTTATTTCCTCAGGACATCAGATTAGCAGCCACAAGTGTTTTTAAGATCTCAAATATCAAAAATTCAAATTTGTGGCATCGAAATTCCTATTTCATTCCCATGTGCACATAAATCATCTTCTACCTCCATATTCAACTTGTTATAGCTTTGAAAAATTTATAATTAGATGTTTTTCACAAGGGTTAGGCTTGAAAAACTTCAATAAAATAACAATGTAAAGATTAGAAAATCTGAATAAAATGAAATAAAATCAGGAGCATCAACCCCACGGTCGCCGCCAAACATGTGTGCTAATATGTTGACACACTTTTAGTAGTCCTTATATCCAAGATTGCTCAAGAATGAGGTCTCAAATGGTGACTCATAGCTCTCTATTCATGGAGTGCATGGGTTTGTACTGGAGGCCCTTAGTTTAGACCTAGTTTTTGCCCATGCAAGTACACCATAAAATGAGAGATTCAAAGATGAAAAGAAAGAGTGCTAGTCTCCATGATCATCAAGTATGCATGAAAATTAAAATGGAAGCTATTAAATTATATGATAAAAATCCATGAAAGAAAACTAATCTATGAAAGGAAATATGTATGCAAGATTATTCTATGAAATGAAATATGAATATAATCTAACATGCAAGTGGGAAGAGTAATCTAACTGGATTGGCATGAAGGCATGAGAGAAGAAGACAAGAAAAGAGAAGTTGCAATGTTCAAGCTCAAGTGCTCAAACTCTCCTCCAAAATCACTCTCCAAACCTGCAGCATAACAATAACATAAAATCTGGGATCTCTAAAATCTGAATGCCTAAAATGAGAAGGAGATGATTCCTTTTAAAATATTTTGAAATGAAATGGACAGTCAAGATTAAGAAGCAAAAAGAAATGAGAAATGGTGGAGATTAAATCTTGGTTGATCCTTGTAATCAAGATTCTCAAGACGCAAAATCAATAGGCATGATTAAGAGGCAAAATAATGACTGTTTCAGATAAAAAGGCAAAAACCTTTCTCAAAAAGTCAGAAGATTCTGTCTCATTGGAAAGTGCACTTTTCTTTTGTTATTTTTATTTTATTATTTATTTATTATTCATAGCAATGTGATTTCTATTATTTAATTAAAAGATTTTTTATTTAATTAAAAGGGATTTTTATTTAATTAAAAGGGAGCATGTTCTTTTAATTAAATGTGGCTTAGGATAAAGTGGTCAAACTTTAGGAAATATTGAAATAATTGAATTAATTAAGATATGATCAAGGAAATAGATCTGAATTGAAAATATTGCAAGGCATTGATTCAGGAAATTGATAAATTGATTCCATCATTTGATAAATTGAAGAATGGGGGCCCATAGTCTAGGCGACCATTTTAGAGTGCATACATCTGGAACATTCCCTAGTTTTCGAGGCTTCTTCAGTCCTTCAGACTAGTCTTCATCTCTTTTTGGAGTAGATTTTTTCCAATGTAGTTTTCTCTATTTCGCCACTTTATAAATACTCTATTATGTACTTGGATACCTGATCAAAACTTTTTTTCTGGGACCCATTTGATTTCATTTTTCTTTCTAGATTTTCAGCTACGCCCAAGATTAATCTTAAGGGAGGGTGTTACAGTAATAAGTCATTTTACTTATTAATTAAATCATGTTGATTTAATTACTAAGTCACTTATTATATGTTTATTACTTAAGATAAACTTTGGCATATAATAATTAATTACTTTATTAATTATTATAATACAACTTAGGTCTCTCCACCCTTTTAGGCTTTCAAATCTCCTTTATAAGGATTAATATCCTCTATTTTCATAACAGATTTTAACATCATTCAACATAATAATAATTTATTGTGATTGCTATAAATTTTGCTTTTGCAACCCAAGGATATCTCCTCTCTCGTGGTTCAATGCATCAAGGCCTCCATGGATTTTTCTTCTCTCTTTTTCTGATAGGTGTTTACATGCAGGTGTTCTTGGGAGCCATGTGTTGTTTCCTCATCAACTCCAACAATTCTGCATCAAAGCATCCTCACAATATTCAAGCATCCAAGTCTTCAAAGCATTCTTCTTCTTCATCAAGAATTGCAGGAAGCTCAAAAATATACTACACAAGGCTAATATTTCATGATTTCCTTTTGGGTTTTTGTGGTGTTCAAGCTATTACATTAATACTTTTGATCACATCAAAAGAGGCATTGCATCATCAAGACATGAGGCAATTCATGATTCAGATCTAGTTTTTATCTCATCTTTCCTGTATGCAATTTCATCATATTTTTTAGGTTAATTTTTAAATTGGGGGTTGACCAAGGAAAACCCCTTTCCACAACCTTCTTCTCCATTTTTCTATGTGTGGGAACACATTATGTAACTTTTGTAACTTTTCTTGGAACATTGGGAGCTTTCAGTGAGACCATAAAAATTCCAATAAAAGGTACCAAGAATATAACATTTGAAACATTTTGTTCCTAGGTATAGAATGTTTGAAATTTTTTGTAGCTCTCAAATAGGCTAAAATTCATTCTGAAGACAACTTATTTCCTTAAGATCTCAGATTAGTAGCCACAAGTGTGTTTAGGATCTCAAATATCAAAAATTCAAATGTGTGGCATCAAAATTCCTATTTCATTCCCATGTGCACATAAATCATCTTCTACCTCCATATTAAACTTGTTATAGTTTCAAAACATTCTTAATTAGATGTTTTGCACAAGGGTTAGGCTTGAAAAAATTCAATAAAATAACCATGTAAAGATTAGAAAATCTAAAAATCTGAATAAAATGAAACAAAATTAGGAGCATCAACCCCACGGTGGGTGCCAAAAATGTGTGCTAATATGTTGACACACTTCTATGAGTCATTATATCCAAGTTTTCTCAAAAATGAGGTTTCAAATGGCGACTCATAGCTCTCTATTCATGGAGTGGAAGGGTTTGTACTGGAGGCCCTCAGTTTAGACCTAGTTTGTGTCCATGCAAGTACACCATAAAATGAGAGATTCAAAGAGGAAAAGAAAGAGTACTAGTCTCCATGATCATCAAGTATGCATGAAAATGAAAATGGAAGCTATTTTATATGATAACAATGCATGAAAGAAAACTAATCTATGAAAGGAAATATGCATGCAAGATTATTCTATGAAATGAAATATGAATCTAATCTAACATGCAACTGCAAGAGTAATCTAAATGGATTGTCATGGAGGCATGAGAGAAGAAGACGAGAAAAGAGAAGTTGAAATGTTCAAGCTCAAGTGCTTAAACTCTCCTCCAAAATTGCTCTCCAAACCTGCAGCATAACAATAACATAAAATCTGGTATCTCTAAAATCTGGATGCCTAAAATGAGAAGGAGAGGATTCCTTATAAAAGATTTAGAAATGAAATGGACGGTCAAGATTAAGAGGCAAAAAGAAATGAGCAACGGTGGAGATCAAATCTTGGTTGATCAATGTGCTCAAGATTCTCAAGAGGCAAAATCAATAGGCATGATTAAGAGGCAAAATAATGAGTGGTTGAGATAAAGAGGCAAAAACCTTTTTCAAAAAGTCAAAAGACTCTATCTCATTGGAAAGTGCACTTTTCTTTTTTTATTTTTATTTTATTATTTATTTATTATTTTTAGCAAAGCGATTTCCATTATTTAATTAAAAGATTTTTTATTTAATTAAAAGGGATACTTTATTTTCAAATCTTCTTTTTCTCTCATCTTTCCTGTATGCAATTTCATCATATTTTCGAGGTTAATTTCTAAATAGAGTGTTGACCAAGGAAAACCCCTTTCCACAACCTTCTTCCCCATTTTTCTATGTCTGGGAACACGTTATGCAACTTTTGGAACTTTTCTTGTATGATTGGGAGCTTTCAGCAAGACTCTAAAAATTCCAATCAAAAGTACCAAGAGTATAACATTTGAAATATTTTGTTCCTAGGTATAGAATGTTTGAAATTTTTTGTACCTCTCAGAATAGGCTAAAATTCATTCTGAAGACAACTTATTTCCTCAGGATCTCAGATTAGAAACCACAAGTGTTTTTAGGATCTCAAATATCAAAAATTCAAATTTGTGGCATCGAAATTCCTATTTCATTCCCATGTGCACATAAATCATCTTCTACCTCCATATTCAACTTGTTATAGCTTTAAAAAATTCATAATTAGATGTTTTGCATTTATATTTAACTCGCTTTATTCATTCCAAGTAGCAAAAGAAACCAAAACCATGAGAGCATAGATATTGTATTGTCATCTTTTCCATAAAGGGTTTGTCAATCATATTTTTATTGAGGATGTTTTGTATGCCTAAAATTTTTCATGCTTACTATGTTCTAAATGCTTGAATTCATTTGGTGCATATCCTACAATAACTAGACATTGCACGTAGACACTTCTCCAAGGTATTGTAACTAATATATTCACATTGCTTGGCCAACCTCTTTTGATTCCTCCATTGGAGAAACTTGCCTTATCAGGTTGCTTCTTAATCTTCTTGTCCACATCAAAGTTGTAGGGGACTCTAGCGCCCTTATTGATTAAGCTCTCTAGGAACTTGTCTTTGTTTTTCTCTAAGTATCTCTCCACATACTGCTGGACGAGTGGTTCTTGTTGTAACTTCATGAAGTCTTGGGAGTTGAGGTCAAAACTTGAGCTACTACCCCCATATTGTGAACTATGGTGAGCATGTTGTGAAGGTTTTCTTGAGTTCCTAAAAGGTGTTCATCTCCTATAATGATCATGTCGTGAAGCCATTCTTCCTCTAGGACTAGGAGTTCTTGAAGGTGTAATCTTGAACATCTTCCACTTCATGGACTCTTAGGAGTGGATGGAGGAGAGCTATTTCCACCACCAACACGCATGTTGTTAAATTGATCATTAAGTTGTTGGGCCAAAAGTCTATCTTGCTCTTCCTAGAAGGATCTCTTTTCTATCTCCAACAAGGCTTGTCTCTCTGACTACATGAGTCTAAACTGCTCTTCCTTTTCAGCTTGTTCATCCAGGAAGGCTTTTCTTTCACGCTCAATTCTCTTAAGTCTTTCACTCATGTATCTTGAAGTTGTTTTGAGTGGTTAACTTGGTCTTGAATGTCTAAACAAGTCATTGGTGTAGGTTGCATTCACATGAGTGTCATAGGGTTCATCATCTTGGTTTTCATGTTGTGATTGTTCTTCTTGATAGGCTTGCCTCTTCTCTCTTTCAACCCTTTGGTGTGAATCCAAATATCTAGTTGAGATAAGGGGTGAGACTGGTCAATGTTCACGAGAGGAATTGTCAAATGAAATGTTATCTCTATATTTTTCAAATATGTCTTGAAGGAATTTATGCATTTCTTCCCTCTCTCATCGAGTCATTTTGTAACTTATATCCATATCAGAGTGAGAAGATGCTAAGGGTGTACTCAACTCACTAAGGTTACTCTTGAGATCAAACCAAACTTCTGCATTGTTCCTGGGTGATTGATCAAATATGGATTCTTTTCCCTTACGTTTTTGGCGAGTTTGAACTAAGGGTAATTGGTCAAAGACTACTTGATGTCACTTTCCTTGATTTACTTGATATCTTATTGTAATTGACATAAAATAAAAGGTACTAGGTGATAGGATGACCCTAAGAAATGTGGGTACCAAACTAGGATAGTAAAAACACTCACTTTTCCATAAGAGAGGTGATAAGATAGAATTTTGCAAGAGGCATAAACCAACATTGGCACAAAGGTGCCCACTCAACGGGTGAATACCCTAACATATATGGATCAGGAGGATGATTTACCCAATTTATATTGATTTAATTTGAATTTGTATGGAAGTGAATGGACAAGAGAAAACTAAAACTCTCCAAGTGTGTTATCAAAGGATTCAAAGGTTTATCTTCTACACAAGGATAGTTTCTAGCTCACCGACTCTAAGCAAGATCACTCATGAAATCAAAGATTACTAGTTCAAGAGATCAAAATGAAAGAATCCAAGGTGCAAACAGGCTTCTAACAGCGGGGTAAGTGACCTGATCTGACCCAGATCGACCGAGGAAGACTAGAAATGACAGGTTAGCAAATCGAGCAAAGTTGTAAAAAGTTGGCTTTTCGACTCGAGAACTTAGTTTTTGTTCATTTTAATTGACCAATCAAATGCATTAATAGATTCTTATCATTAATTAGGCACATAAGAAAAAATCAGGGAGTTCAAGCAAACAATTATCTTCAAACAATGAGCAAGGGACAAAACAAACTTGCCCATAAACAAGAATAGTGACATAGTATTCTACTCCTTAAGGGCTCTACTTGTGTATGTTCTCAAAGTGTTTTTCAGTTACGCACATAGTCCTAGAAAAAAAGTTTTTGGTTGCACTATGGTTCGTAGTAATGGTCAACTCTACAACTCTTGCAATCTCAAGTGGGCGAAATCCAGTTCCAGCGCACCGAGGTTTTGACACAGTCTGAGAATTTAATCAATCAGGAGCTACTGAGGAGATCTGACAACCCAACAAGAGACCACACCTGTGGAGATTTCTTCCACAAGGACATTTATATAGCAGTTGTTGCTCCATGAAAGGAATGGCTTATACCGCTTAAGGTTCTATCCATGAGGTTTACCCAATAAAGGGAGTGTCCACTATGGTTAAACCTCTCTAACAAGGAAGTATCACAAAATGGACCACATGGGGACTTAGCTCAGATTCAAGGGTTCTAAGTTTATGATGTGCCCAAAAGGCAACAGGGCATACTCCTCTAGCCTCTTCACCTCACCCAAACATAACAAGCAAATTAATTGACACGCTAAGTTGAAATTGCCTCACCAAGGTTTTTATGCCAACAACAATGACTATCAATTTCTCTAAATTAGACCAAGAGAGAATGTAGCATGAAATATTGAAGACTAAACCAAGTAGGACAATGAGATGATAACAAGTCCTTCCCTACCTATAAGGGGTTTCGTCAAGAAGATCTTTTCATGTAAGACAAGTGAATGAAGCCCACTCTCTCAAGAATGCCACAGATAGTGTTCATAGGGCCTAATTACTATCTGAAACATATATGTGAGAATGAAAATCTAGATTCATTCTTTCCTTTAGAGCAAAAATTGGAAGTGTGATCTACAAAAGTGAAAAACACTCAAGTCAGACACATGAGAGGTTTATTTTTATTTCCAAAATCCAAATGTTATAGAGATGCAACAAAATACCTCAATTCCAAAACAACGCGCTTAGTAGGTCTTACCTTATTTTTATTTTTGTTGAGCTTTTCTATGCAAACAAGCCATGAACTCTCCAACAAGCAAGACAAGCAAACAAGCAAACAAGATATGCAACATATATTCAACTTATGCAAACCCTAGGGTTAGATTTGAAAATAAATTATTAGGAGCAATAATAACCAGCAAATAATCCAAATGACAACTCATATCATGCATTGAACCATGTGAAAAATAAGTCCATACTCATCACAAAAAAAATAAATTGCATTTGACATAGGCAACAAGATCTGATTTTTTTGATATGATTTTGGCCACAAAAATAGAAATGCAAAATAAAGACCCCTACTAAAAAATAGAGAGCTTTCTAAAAATGTAAATTTTTTGGAAATTTTTTTTAATTTGTGCCCTAGGGACCTGATTTATCAAAACATGCCAGTTTTCAAAGATTGAATTTTTGAGCCATTTTTGTGAATCACTATAAAAAACACAAAGAACATGCCATCTGTAAAATTCTCAGAACTTTCTGAAAATGTAAAAAATTCTGAAAAATACAGAGATGTGCAACCAGAAATGAATTTTCATTGAAAATCATAAAAAAATCGTAACTCATAGGAAAATGATCAAAAAATCTGAGCTTCGGACTGAGACATATTATGATGATACCCCACCTACAAAAACAAATTCAAACCCAAAATTTCAACCTTTTGAAAGATATGATCAAATCTTTCAAAAAATCCTAGATCAATGTGTTCAGGCCTCCATAGATTTTGCTTCTCTTTTTTTGTGACAGGTGTTTTCATTCAGGTATTCTTGGGAGCTATGGGTTGTTTTCTCATCAACTCCAACAATTTCTCCTCATTTTGAATCCAACAATTCTACATCAAAGCATCCTCATAGTCTTCAAGCATCTAAGTCTTCAAAGCATTCTTTTTCTTCATCAAGAATTGTAGGAAGCTCAAAAACATACTACACAAGGCTAATATTTCATGATTTTCTTTTGGGTTTTTGTGCAGTTCAAGATATTACATTAATACTTTTTATCACATCAAAAGAGGCATTACATCATCAAGACATGAGGCAATTCATGATTCAGATCTAGTTTTTATCTCATCTTTCCTGTATGCAATTTCATCATATTTTCGAGGTTAATTTCTAAATAGGGGGTTGACCAAGGAAAACCCCTTTCCACAACCTTCTTACCCATTTTTCTATGTGTAGGAACACGTTATGCAACTTTTGGAACTTTTCTTGGAAGATTGGGAGCTTTCAGCCAGAACCTAAAAATTCCAATCAAAGGTACCAAGAATATAACATTTGAAACATTTTGTTCCTAGGTATAGAATGTTTGAAATTTTTTGTACCTCTCAGAATAGGCTAAAATTCATTCTGAAGACAACTTATTTCCTCGGGATCTCAGATTAGCAGCCACAAATGTTTTTAGGATCTCAAATATCAAAAATTCAAATTTGTGGCATCGAAATTCCTATTTCATTCCCATGTGCACATAAATCATCTTCTACCTCCATATTCAACTTGTTATAGCTTCAAAAAATTTATAATTAGATGTTTTTCACAAGGGTTTGGCTTGAAAAACTTCAATAAAATAACCATGTAAAGATTATAAAATCTGAATAAACTGAAGGAAAATCAGGAGCATCAGCACCAAGGTGGGCACCGAAAATGTGTGCTAATATGTTGACACACTTGTATGAGTCATTATATCCATGATTTCTCAAGAATGAGGTCTCAAATGGTGACTCATAGCTCTTTATTCATGGAGTGCAAGGGTTTGTAATCGATGCCCTCAGTTTAGACCTAGTTTTTGCCCATGCAAGTACATCATAAAATGAGAGATTCAAAGATGAAAAGAAAGAGTGATAGTCTCTATGATGATCAAGTATGCATGAAAATGAAAATGGAAGCTATTAATTATATGATAACAATGCATAAAAGAAAACTAATCTATGAAACAAAATATGCATGCAAAATTATTCTATGAAATGAAATATGAATCTAATCTAACATGCAAGTGCAAAAGTAATCTAAATGGATTGACATGGAGGCATGAGAGAAGAATACAAGAAAAGAGAAGTTGGAATGTTCAAGCTCAAGTTCTCAAACTCTCCTCCAAAATCACTCTCCAAACCTGCAGCATAACAATAACATAAAATCTGGGATCTCTAAAATCTAGATGCCTAAAATGAGTAGGAGAGGATTCCTTATAAAATATTTAGAAATGAAATGGATGGTCAAGATTAAGAGGCAAAAAGAAATGAGCAATGGTGGAGATTAAATCTTGGTTGATCCTTGTGCTCAAGATTCTCAAGAGGCAAAATCAATAGGCATGATTAAGAGGCAAAATAATGAGTGGTTGAGATAAAGAGGTAAAAACCTTTTTCAAAAAGTCAAAAGATTCTATCTCATTGGAAAGTGCATTTTTCTTTTTTTCTTTTTATTTTATTATTTATTTATTATACTTAGCAAAGTGATTTCCATTATTTAATTAAAAGATTTTTTATTTAATTAAAAGGGATTTTTCTTTAATTAAAAGGTAGCATGTTATTTTAATTAAATATGGCTTAGGATAAAGTGGTCAAACTTTAGGAAATATTGAAATTGATAAATTGATTCTATCATTTGATAAATTGAAAAATGGGGACCCATAGTCTAGGAGACCATTTTAGGGTTCATAGATCTGGAACATTTCCTAGTTTTGGAGGCTTCTTCAGTCCTTCAGACCAGTCTTCGTGTCTTTTTGGAGTAGAGTTTTTCTCATGTGGTTTTCTCTATTTTGCCACTTTATAGAGACTCTATTTTGTACTTGGGTACCTGATCAAGACTTTTTTTGTCGGGACCCATTTGATTTCATTTTTTTTCTAGATTTTTAGCTACTCCCAAGATTCATCTTAAGGGGGGGTGTTACATTAATAAGTCATTTTACTTATTAATTAAATCATGTTGATTTAATTACTAAATCACTTATTATATGTTTATTACTTCAGATAAACTTTGGCATATAATAATTAATTACTTTATTAATTATTATAATACAACTTAGCTTTCTCCACCCTTTTAGGGTTTTAGATATCCTTTATAAGGATTAATCTTCTCTATTTTCATAACATATTTTAATATCATTCAACATAATAATAATTTATTGTGATTGCTACAACTTTTGTTTTCGCAATCCAAGGATGTCTCCTCTCTCGTGGATCAATGTGTCCAGGCTTCCATAGATTTTGCTTCTCTCTTTTTCTGACAGGTGTTTGCATGCAGATGTTCTTGGGAGCTGTTGGTTATTTTCTCATCAACTCCAATAATTTCTCCTCATTTTGACTCCAACAATTCTGCATCAAAGCATCCACATAGTCTTCAAGCATCCAAGTCTTCAAAGCATTCTTTTTCTTCATCAATAATTGTAGGAAGCTCAAAAATATACTACACAAGGCTAATATTTCATGATTTTCTTTTGGGTTTTTGTGGAGTTCAGGAATTACATTAATACTTTTGATCACATCAAAAGAGGCATTACATCATCAAGACATGAGGCAATTCATGATTCAGATCTAGTTTTTATCTCATCTTTCCTATATGCAATTTCATCATATTTTCGAGGTTAATTTCTAAATAGGGGTTTGACCAAGGAAAACCCCTTTCCACAACTTTCTTCCCTAGTTTTCTATGTGCGGGAACACGTTATGCAACTTTTGGAACTTTTCTTGGAAGATTGAGAGCTTTCAGCCATAACCTAAAAATTCCAATCAAATGTACAAAGAATATAACATTTGAAACATTTTCTTCCTAGGTATAGAATGTTTGAAATTTTTGGTACCTCTCATAATAGGCTAAAATTCATTCTGAAGACAACGTATTTCCTCAGGATCTCAGATTAGTAGCCACATGTGTTTTTAGGATCTCAAATATCAAAAATTCAAATTTGTGGCATCAAAATTCCTATTTCATTCTCATGTGAACATAAATCATCTTCTACCTCTATATTCAACTTGTTATAGCTTCAAAACATTCATAACTAGATGTTTTCACAAGGGTTACGCTTGTAAAACTTCAATAAAATAACCATGTAAAGATTAGAAAATCTTAAAATCTGAATAAAATGAAGGAAAATTAGGAGCATCGGCCCCATGGTGGGTGCCAAAAATGTGTGCTAATATGTTGACACACTTCTCTGAGTCATTATATCCAAGATTTCTCAAAAATGAGGTCTCAAATGGTGACTCCTAGCTCTTTATTCATGGAGTGCAAGGGTTTGTAATGGAGGCACTCAATTTAGACCTAGTTTGTACCCATGCAAGTACATCATAAAATGAGAGATTCAAAGAGGAAAAGAAAGAGTGCTAGTCTCCATGATCATCAAGTATGCATGAAAATTAAAATGAAATCCATTAAATTATATGATAACAATGCATGAAAGAAAACTAATCTATGAAAGGAAATATGCATGCAAGATTATTCTATGAAATGAAATATGAATCTAATCTAACATGCAAGTGCAAGAGTAAACTAAATGGATTGACATGGAAGCATGAGAGAAGAAGACAAGAAAAGAGAAGTTGCAATGTTCAAGCTCAAGTGCTCAAACTCTCTTCCAAAATCGCTCTCCAAACCTACAGCATAACAATAACATAAAGTCTGGGATCTCTAATATTTGGATGCCTAAAATGAAAAGGAGAGGATTCCTTATAAAATATTTAGAAATGAAATGCATGATCAAGATTAAGAGGCAAAAAGAAATGAGCAATGTTGGAGATTAAATCTTGGTTGATCCTTTTGCTCAAGATTCTCAAGAGGCAAAATCAATAGGCATGATTAAGAGGCAAAATAATGAGTGGTTCAGATAAAGAGGCAAAAACCTTTTTCAAAAAGTCAAAAGATTCTATCTCATTGGAAAGTGCACTTTTTTTTCTTTTTTAAAAAAAATTATTTATTTATTATTCTTAGCAAAGTGATTTCTATTATTTAATTAAAAGATTTTTTATTTAATTAAAAGAGATTTTTATTTAATTAAAAGGTAGCATGTTCTTTTAATTAAATGTGGCTTAGGATAAAGTGGTCAAACTTTAGGAAATATTGAAATAATTGAATTAATTACAATTAGATCAAGGAAATTGATTTGAATTGAAAATATTGCAAGGCATTGATTTAGGAAATTGATAAATTGATTCCATCATTTGATAAATTGAAGAATGGGGGCCCATAGTCCAGGTGACTATTTTAGGGTGCATACATCTGGAACATTCCCTAGTTTTGGAAGCTTCTCCAGTCCTTCAGACTAGTCTTCGTCTCTTTTTGGAGTAGAGTTTTTCCCATCTGGTTTTCTCTATTTTGCCACTTTATAGAGATTCTATTTTGTACTTGGGTACCTGATTAAGACTTTTTTTGCCGGGACCTATTTGATTTCTTTTTTTTTTATAGATTTTTAGCTACTCCCAAGATTCATCTTAAGGGGGGGTGTTACAGTAATAAGTCATTTTACTTATTAATTGAATCATGTTGATTTAATTACTAAGTCACTTATTATATGTTTATTACTTAAGATAAACTTTGGCATATAATAATTAATTACTTTATTAATTATTATAATACAACCTAGGTTTCTCCACCCTTTTAGGGTTCTAGATCTCCTTTATAAGGATTAATCTCCTTTGTTTTCATAATAGATTTTAACATCGTTCAACATAATAATAATACTTTATTGTGATTCCTGCAACTTTTGTTTTTGCAACCCAAGGATGTCTCCTCTCTCATGGATCAATGCGTCGAGGCCTCCATAGACTTTGCTTCTCTCTTTTTCTGACAAGTGTTTGCATGCAGGTGTTCTTGGGAGCCGTGGGTTGTTTTCTCATCAACTCCAACAATTTCTCCTCATTTTGACTCCAACAATTTTGCATCAAAGCATCCTCATAGTCTTCAAGCATCCAAGTCTTCAAAGCATTCTTCTTCTTCATCAACAATTGTAGGAAGCTCAAAAATATACTATACAAGGCTAATATTTCATGATTTCCTTTTGGGTTTTTGTGGAGTTCAAGATATTACATTAATACTTTTGATCACATCAAAAGAGGCATTACATCATCAAAACATGAGGCAATTAATGATTTAGATCTAGTTTTTATCTCATCTTTCCTGTATGCAATTTCATCATATTTTCGAAGTTAATTTCTAAATAGGGGGTTGACCAAGGAAAACCCCTTTCCACAACCTTCTTCCCCATTTTTCTATGTGCGGGAACATGTTATGCAACTTTTGTAACTTTTCTTGGAAGATTGGGAGCTTTCAACGAGACCCTAAAAATTCCAATCAAAGGTACCAAGAATATAACATTTCAAACATTTTGTTCCTAGGTATAGAATGTTTGAAATTTTTCGTACCTCTCAAAATAGGCTAAAATTCATTCCGAAGACAACTTATTTCCTCAAGATCTCAGATTAGCAGGCACAAGTGTTTTTAGGATCTCAAATATCAAAAATTCAAATTTGTGGCATCGAAATTCCTATTTCATTCCCATGTGCACATAAATAATCTTCTACCTCCATTTTCAACTTGTTATAGCTTCAAAAAATTCATAATTAGATGTTTTGCATTTTATATTTATCTCGCTTCATTCATTCCAAGTAGCAAAAGAAACCAAAAACATGAGAGCATAGGTATTGTATTGTCATATTTTCCATGCTTACTATGTTCTAAATGCTTACTATTGTATTGTAAAAGTTTTCATGCTTACTATGTTCTAAATGCTTGAATTCATTTATTACATATCCTACAATAACTAGACATTGTGGGTAGACACTTCTCCAAGGTATTGTAACTAATATATTCACATTGCGCATACCCCCTCTTTTGATTCCTCCATTGGAGAAACTTGCCTTATCAAGAAGGTTTTAATTTTTCCTTTCAATAACGATAGCTTAGTTGAGAACATCAAGCATCGAAGGGACATCTTAATTATCTTGTCGATGAAAATTTTGTCTTCTCTTCTCCAATCAGAGAAACATAGGGCTTTGGGGAGATTTTAAATTTATCATCGATGACACTTCTTATCCTAATGAGTCGTTCTTATAAGATATTTAATTTTTCCCTCCCACAAAGTTATCAAAAATTAAAATTGAGGGTCCAACCATAATGCCTATGTGGGGAGCATTGAAATTAGACATAACTTGCTCAGAACGTCGTATTTTTTAAACGTTTAATCTAGAAAACAAAGACCAAATTTCTTTCCAAACACTTAAAGAGTTGTTCCAAATTCAAAATAGAGAAGAAAATTAAGAAGATTGAAGAGAAACATCAAAGAATATTATAAGACCACACAAGAATAGTCAACTTGTGTAAATAGAATAAATTTTTCTAGCACTCAAAATGATCATTTACATCCAAAGAATGTTGTGAAAATGCAAAAATAAAATTCCACAAAAGACTAAGAACGAAGATTGGATTAGAGAGTAGCTAATTGTGATAATTATGGAAAGGATAGATAAGTCATTTAGAGGAAAATAGTGAATAGAAAAATATGTAATTTAGAGGAAGATGGTGGACTATTGATTGAAGGAATGTTTAATTAAACAACAAAATTCACAAAACACTGATTTGATAGAATGATTTGATAGAAATTTGGATTGATAATTAGGATTGGCTTTCATCTACTAAAAAAAGGAAAGGGTTCTATAAAAGGAAGCCTTAGCCATTATAAGATAAGACTGATATTTTTGAACATTTGTTGCCATTACACTAGTTTCAAAATAGGATGATTTTTTTGCAGTTGTAACATACTTCTTTTTTCCAACCTCCCTTCTTTTCTTTCAATCACTTTCATTTTCCCTCAACTGCAATCACATCTTTAATTGCATTCCTAATAATACTATTGAGTAAACTCCTAGTTTAGTATAAATAATGAAATGTACAAATATAAATAAATAAGTAAATCTAAATATAATTAAATAGATTTAAAAAGTTAAATTTTAAAGGAATGCAAAAAAAAATCATTACATAAAAAGATAGCAAAAATTAAACCTTACAGGTTTTTAAGCAGTACAGTGCCATATCAAGTTGTCTTTCATCAAATATTCAAATTAAATAACTATGTTTTATGAAAACAAAAATTCATTAAAACACTAATATACTAAGCTAAACATAATCATAATATTAAAAGGGAATAAAGCCTATGAAACTCAACCCTAATCCCTGACACATCTAGCAATATTACAAAATAACAAAAAAGATTAGAAACCACGATCAGTGAATGCACTTAGGTACTTACAAATATCATTGAAGCTTCCATCACCATGTTGATTAAATGAATAAATCAAAACATTAGGATAGTTCCATTGCTTTCTCCAATGAAGCAAGATATTTAAAATCTGCACACTTGATTACACACAATAAATACACCAACAAATTTATAGCCAAAGAAATTGATTATGTTAAACTATCATCATGTTTTATGAAATTTATGTATGACAATTTAGATAGTATCAACCATCCAACTAGGATATGGATTATTTTCAATAAAATTATAACATTTAACATTCTAACAAATCAACCTAAAATAATGATGTAACTAGAAATGAATGTGACACAATAAAAATATTCTCTTAATTATAAGCACTATTATATAAATTATTTTAAAATGAATAATAAATAATTTATGCTTTATACTCTTTGGCCATGTGTTTTTGATGAATGTTGAGTCCTAGGTGGGCTTGACTATTTTTTTGGAACTAAAACAACTTTTCATCACAACTTCATAAATGTGGCCTAGTGTACGCCTAGAGTGAAAATATTAAGTGGATTCTTATCGAAATCTGGTTTTTGGTATCTCTACATTTTGACCTGAATAGAGCTTTTATCTTTCAAAACTACCTCAGAAAACACATAGGATGCCCTCCTAAAGCTATAACAATAGAAAGGGATGTTGACATCTAATATGGGAGCATGGTCATCAAATGGATCTTCTTGAGGACATTTGGGTTATGAGATATTAACAATCAAAGGGGGTCATTTCATTTATTCTAAAACAAGACATAGAAAAGATCACCTGACAACCTTCCAAAATGCATCTAGAAAAAATACTAAATTTCATTCTCAGAATCTACCATTGGTGTTCATTAAAGTATAGTGAGCATGTTTCAAAATGGAGGTTGTTGCATTCCATTTTGGGTGCTAAATATCAATGGTCAAAGTTAAGCATTTTGAATCTTTCTAAAATTGCACATATCAAAACATAATGAACATCATTCAATTTTGACCTTTCAAAAATAACAAAACAAACTTTGAAACTTTGTGAATGAAGAGGGTAGTACATTTTCATGTGAATAATCTAAGGAACCAGCTCATTCATCTTAAATATCAACTAGCATCAAAAAATTCATTTGTGAAAATAACCATGTGAAATGAAAAATATTGTGTATACTAAAAATTAAAACCTACATTTGGATTGGGATTGGAAAATTTATCAAACAGGCCCTAGTAAAATTTAGTGTAATTTTCGACGCGCATTAGTCAATTTTTCAATGCACATTGGTCAACCAAACAACCATTATTGTTGTCAAACTTTCTTTGTCGATTATTCAACACATTAAATTATTGTCAAACATTCAAACCACCTAGTGGTCGAAATGTTGACTAATCCAACATTGAATTAACCAAAGGGGTGGTGAAGAATGGCCAACATATCTTTGATCATTTTTTACCAACATTGGTTGAACATCTGACCAATTGTGGTCAAAACAGCCAAATGGTTGGTGAAGAATAAGTGACATATCTTTGATCATTTCCGACCACAGTTGGTCGAGCCGTTGACTGCTGAATACGTTGAGAGTATGGCATGGGCATTGAACAATACAGTCTTTTGGGTCAAAAAATCAATGACATATTTAGCTTTTTAATATATATATATATATATATATATATATATATATATATATATATATATATATATATATATATATATATATATATATATATATATATATATATATATATATATATATATATATATATATATATATATATATATATATATATATATATATATATATCATCTATTAATATATTATTAATAATAGGACATCATATTATTACCACTCCTTAAATAAATACTATTTCTAACTAATCATTGTTATCAATGATATTTAACACTATCCTAAATCGTTCCCTTTAGGATTATTATTTATATTTCCTATTCACTATATCACATCATTGCCTTAATGATCATCATCATTCCTTGCTATAATTCCCTTAACCATATCTTTATTATCTTTCCACCTTGTAATAACAAGGTAATGAACATTAGTTATCTTGAAACTAATATGATTAGTGCAGTTTTGTACTTCTTAATAGTATTGATTTGATCTAATTAGTAATTAGATATTCACAATATTGATTACCAACCATAGCATAGATGCAAACATTTGGAATTTCTCTTCATACATCAATGATGATTTACATATTATTGGGTCTCTTCATTCCACTTAAAATTGTTGGTCATCATGCCACTTCATTACTAACATATCCTCTCTATACTTATGTGGAATTTTATATTATTTAATAGTGTATTACTTCCAATTGAATTTGAAGTAATAATTTCATTGGATAATGATTGAATGATGATCTTCTGATGAATTAATATTGATTCCTATTTAATATCTCACAAAGAGATTGGAAGATGAATGATTGCAATGCTTCATTACAACACTTTAGTATTTGTCTTTTCATGGTAATCACAACTTTTAGATAATTAATCGGTGATTAGTTAACGGAATTCTATAGACTTCATTTGGGCAGTCATAATGATGACATGAATGTTTATTTTTCTTGTTCTTGTTCTTTGATAAATGAAGATTGTTGTTTGTTGATTATCCTTTTTTCAATGGAAGCATTGATGAATTATTTAATGCTATATTTGATCCCTCTTGTTAGTTATTATGGAAGCTTGTTGACGATCTATCTATGCATTTTTAGTTTGACACAATAATTTTGTCTTGTGGGAATATCGATATATGGATTGTAATATGAGATTAAAACTTGATATAATTAAGAATATTATGTTTATTAAACCTACCTAAGGGATAACATATGTAAATAAGGGATACTTATGAGATTGACGCGGCAGCCTCTATTTTTTCTGAGCATGGGTTGATTTGTAGATTCAAGGGTTTCTGGCCCTCTTTGCCTGATCTTCATTCCTAGATTTCCAGTCATTGGGAACCTCTAATCTCTAGTATAGATCATATCTTCCCTATGGAAAAAGGCTTTTTCATGGCTAAATTTGATGATGCTGAGGATAGAAATATTATTTTGTGTGAAAACTTCTTTAGCTGGGAGGATAGTTTTATGCTATTGCTAAAGACATGGCATTCTAATTTTTCTCCATCTTCTGAATCATTTGATTTGCAACCTATCTGGGTTAGGCTTCCTAATCTTCCCCTCCATCTTTGGATTGACTCCATTCTGGAGACTATGGGGGATGCTATTGGGGAAATCTTAATGGTGGATGAGAAATCTTCAGATTTATTCCATTCTACTTATGCTCGTATCCTAGTGGATATTGATACTTCTAAATGCCTGCCTTCGAAGATTAAAATTTTTTCTCCCAAGGGTAGAAGTTGGATTCAGTAATTGGACTATGAAGGCCTCCCCTTTAGATGTATAAGATGCTTTAAGACTGGTCATATTGCCTCTCAATGTGATCTTCAGAGACATAATAAGCCTACTTCATGGTGGAAGGGGGCCTCTTCTCAGCACTACACAATGGAGAAGGTTCGGAGCTTCGTGCATGTGGTTGAGTAGGTCACTGGCCCTGTTTCTAGTCCTATGGATGTTCTTGTTCCTTCTCCTACTTTGTTTACTGGTGTCTTTACTACTGGAACAGCTGGTTTGTCTGCTAGCAATTCTTTTGATGTTGGGGTTTCTCCAGCTGGTTCTATTCTTGCTGGTGTCTCTATGTCTAATGGTTTCTCTGTTGGTTTTGTTCTTGCTGGAAGTAATACTTTTATTGCTGGTTCTTCTTGTTACTTCTGGTTCTATTGGGTGTACTCTTCCTTTTTCTGGTAGTATAGGTGTTGGATTGTCTACTAAGGCTACTAGGTCTATTGGTCTCCTTCCAGCTAGTTTTGTTTCAGAAGCTCCTGCTAGTGCTGGGAAGTCTGGCACTGGCTGTGTGGCCATTGTAGGTTTTGTCAAGACTTCTCATGCTGGTTCTATTGTGGTTGGCTCCTCTCCTGCCTCTGACTGGCAGGAGAAATCTTCTTTGGTAGAGGAGGGATGGACTACTATTATATGTAAACATAATAAAAAGTCCCCTCTACATTTTGATATGACTCTCTGCTCCCAGAAGAAGGGAGGCAAAGGAAAATCCTAGAATTGTTTAGGGTGCCTGTTTACCCTAGATACTTGATGTTGTTGTAAAGCATTGGCTTTAAATGTTTGGCTTCAGTAGTTTGAGTATTTCTATGTATGATCATTTGGCTGCTGTTGTTTTGCTGGAATTGTGTTGTTGGTAGTTTTACTGGCATTATGTGTTGGGGGGCGTAGTAAGGTTATTCTTTTTCCCCCAGCTGTTTCACTTAGATCTAAGCTAATTCTTCCTATATTCTGAGGGTTACAGTTCCTTTCAAAAACTAATTGTATATGGTTTCGGGGTCCATTCAAAACCTATTTTTACCATAATAAAAAACATATGTAAATAATTGTCTGGTCACTATATAGACTCTAAGTACAATATCTTCCCTTTCCTTCTGAATCAAAGAGCAATGAATCCATTTTTTCATCCATTCTCCTCTCTTGTGACCTCATGACTTGACCTAGATGATTGGTGAGTTGAGAATCCACACATCACTACCACATATTTACTAAGATGTTTTCACAATGCTATGAAATCTCCAAAATTGAATTATCACTCAGAATATGCTTGATTACAAGATTAATGATATGAGATGTTATTATTATTCTCAATGATTCCTATTTAAGATGTAGTCCAACTCTTTTATAGAGACTTATTCTCCCTATATAATCAATACAAGAACAACTATCAAATATCAATTATAAATTAAATGTACTAACAATGTATGCTTATCAATGTGCAATGAGTAACCTTGTGCTCTTAATTGAAAATATTGACAACAGATATACATATATAGATATAAACACTGAAAAAAAAAAAGATGATTAAGCTAGAAGTTCCAAAAAAATAAAGAATTTATCTGAAAGTATCACAAATCATATGAATGGAAGAAAAAGTTTCAAAAAGGATTGTCATCATTCATTGCTCACTGTTTGTTCACTATTCTCAGTCAAACCAGAGCTATTTTTGAATGTAGATCCATTTTACATTTGTGTTCATTTAAGTCCTTAGGATTGGTTGTTGTATTATTCATCTCTAATCATCTAGATCAGGGTTCCCAAAGGATTTGTCAAGTCTTGTATCCTATCCATTTTCATAACTAGGATAGTCTTATACTAGACATTCCATTTGTCAAGGTTGATGACCACATAGAGGTATGGTACTATTTAGGGTCTCCTTGACATTAGAGTGCTTTTGTTAAAAATAAACACCAATATTGAAAGGTCACACCTTCTCAACGCCATTAGAAGCATGAAGAGTAGTGCCATGGAGAATAAGGTCACCCAAAGGTTAGGCATGTTGGGTCAGAATGCCAAGAGAGATTGGTGAGATGTGTTGAAGGATCCTATAGTTGAAAAGGAAGTTTCTTGAGTTTAAGGAATGTTCCATGATAGAGAAGACCTATGGAGGGCCAGGACTTGTTGTTGAAGCATTGAGATATGGTGATGATCTGTGTATCTAAGAGGGCATATAAGAGTTTTTGTGGGAAACCACTACTTCCTCTACATCACATATTCAGTCCTATGTGATGGAAACAAAAACTCTAAGAAGATGGTAGTCCAAGAGATAGGAATATGGTTCAGAGTAAACATACCATCTTCAAAGAGCATAAAGTTTGCAATAATGGAGCACTCAACTAAACCCGAATGTAAAGCTTCCCCAATGGTGAAGGCTAGAAGCATACAAGAAGTGCCTACAAGCTCAAAGTTTGCAGATCATTTATTCTTGAATTGTCCATTTGCATAGTAATGTTGGTTATTTGTACTTGGGAAATTGTACTATCTCACACCATTGCCAAACAAACTATGGGACCTATTCCAGTCATGGCCATAATTATACTCCAACTCCCTTTTCTCTACTATTTGGAAATGTATACCAGTGTTGGTCATGTGGGCATTATGGTGGGAGCACAACAAAAGAATCTTTCGCAAGGTTATCTCACCTATTCAAGTTGTCCTTGTAAACTTGGAAAGATCAATATCTAAAATAGTGAATGCTAGCCACTCTAAACTCAAATATAATCTAGTCATGTCAAGCTGGGATAGTGTGATCTTGTGTAAATGGAAAGGCATACATGTACCAATTGGATGGAGCTAGCATGCATCATCAACAAAGGTAAAAGATAGAGCCTCAGTCTATTAGATCCCACCTTTCTAAGGGGTCATTAAAATCAACTTTGACAGATCATCAAGAGGCAACCCGAGGGAGTCGGGAGCTAGAGTGTGCATTTGAGATCACCAAGGTTTAGTATTGGCATTAAAATAGTGCCCTCTCCCCCAAGACACAAACAATATGGCAGAGGCTCAGGCCCTTTTTGCTAGCCTAGTACTGGCTAAAATTGGAGGATTTAACCATATTCAAGTGGAAGGTGATTCGATGATAATAATCAACACCTATATTAAGCGAGAATCACACACTTGGTGGCTAGCATACACCCTACAACAATTTTGGCATTTCTAGATACCTTTCCTGAAGTGTACATATCTCATACACTTCATGAAGGCAATGCACTGGATGATCACTTAGCCAATAAGGGTTGTGATGGCCAAGATGCGATGTCATTTACACCTGATGAAATCATTAAACAGGACATGAAATTACAAGAAATGATCTGAATGGACATGAAAAATAAAGGTAGCATTAATTCGAATGTGCGGATATGAGCGAAGGTGTTGCTAGTTATTCCCACAGGTTGAGTGTCAAATCAAGCATCAATGGAATTTGTTGTGCTCCTATGGTTCATGCTGTCATCCACAAGGATGTGGCATAGGACATTTTTTGCCCACATGGAGAGGTACAGAAAGGCGATGACGTGGGGGGTATAATTGTGTGGTACATGATATCCGCACACTGGGGCATAAGTTCAAATTAAACTCCTACGGTTGAGAGCCATCAAAATTTTATTTCTCTCTCTAGTACATAGACGTGGCATGAGTAAGTATAATCACATGGGCGACAACAGGTGAATTTGTGTGAAGCACTATTTTCAATGATTAGAAGTGCATCATTGCTTCACAAACCAAAGATCATGTGGGTTTTTCTCTAAATGGCATGTGTACTGGTGGTAACTCAGTGCCTTCAAATACCATGCTCTCACATCAATTTCACATTCCTATTTTAAATATATAATCTAGTAAGTATGGTGTCGGTTGCAGAATAGTGTTTAAAATGTATGCAGTGCAGAAGATACCATTATGAAATTCTGTCGAGAAACTTCAGAATTTGCCTGCATGCTGACAAAATAGAGGAAGCCTTGCCCAAGAAGATAGATGATACGACATTAGCTACCATGTTCATTTGTCATACACACGAGATTAGGGCTACTATTAGGCATGTCATCGGTGAAGATATTCTTCTACCACAGTCAAGACATCTCATCTACCCAGCACAGATTGTGAACATATTCCTGTCCAATGCTATGGACCTTTTGCAATCAATAAAAAATGTGGGTCAAATGTACTAGTGAGGGTCACTGGGATCTCAAAATATATATGGGGGCTCACTTGTATATTTTTAATATAGGGTAATAATAAATTTAGCATGGTAGTAGTGTGGATCTAAAATGTAGGCCTCCAAAATTGCCCACTTTGATAATTCTAAACATGTGCATAATCAAAAGTTTTGTTGAGGCCTCAATGACGTATCTAAAATACTCATCAAAACTGAGAGTTAAGGACAAACACTTTGCAAACAAACTTACTTATAAGTAATGAACATGGCCCCAAAAGTATTTTACATGATAATCAACATAATTGAAGTTATTAGCTTGCAAAGTAGGTCACTTAGATAAAATTTCACATGGTTGCACCTAGGGCACAAATAGATTTCATCTCAAAACTACTTCAAATTCCTTTAGAATTGGAAGGTTCCAATAGAATGATTAGAATATTTAAAGATACATACTACGTTAAATCTATACATTTATAGGCTAGTAAAACTAGTTTTGAACACTTCTCAATGTTGGGGATGAATCAACATATATTAAAACTTAAACCATTAAAATGCTAAAGTAAATAATTGAAAAAAAAGTGCAACACAAGGAAAATAAGATTTAATGTGGAGAAAACCACGATGAGAATCGCAATCATTATATGAAAATTGATTACAATATTTTATGCCAAAGACCAAGGAATCTCACTATTCCTAATTTGGACTTGTAGGCTAAGGCACACAACCTTGGGGAAAGATATAATGGACTTATAAAAAATTGAAGATCACTTATTTAGGGAAAGATATAATGGAAACTATTATACTAAATTAATATTGTTAAACCCAAAACAAGCATATGCAACAATCAGAACCATAGAAATGATATTCCAGTCAGTTACCATTGCACAAAATCCTATACTCATCAATAAATAGATCTTTATGTGTCAAATTAACACTCACTTTGCATATTACTTGCATAATTGCATCAAATATAATCATCACTTTCTTAGACAATGTCATGTTATCATAAACATCTAAATCGACCTAATACAATTTGAAATAGGTAACACTGAAGTATTCTCGCTATGGTAAGTAATGAAACATAGACCACAAAGATCTTTCTCACTCATATCAACATGTATATTATTCACAATGATATTCCAAACCAAGAAATAGGATCTATATGTTACAATATAAACACTTGAACTAAAACATAGTAACCACTTTCCAGGCAAGACAAGACCCAAATAAATGGACCATAGTATGGTGCAAGATGAATGGGACCATGTCAAACATGGCTCAAGATAGATCTTCACAACACATCATTCATGCCACAATACACCAGATCACCAAAGTAACAAATCCATATCTAAACATAAGATATGTTGACATCAATGACAACCATTAATGACAACAATAATAACATCAACATCACATTCAAACAATTTCTATCCACCTTTTTTAGAATTTGGAAAAGAATAGAGGTTACAATACATGCAACAAATGTTTGTAAAAAAAACAAATGGATTATATCATGACAATGATTGCACACAAACAACCTATAAATGCTTTGATAGTTAATGAACACACTAGTACTTGGGAAAGCCTAGAAGAAAATTCCACATATTTTAAACACACTATAAAATAATTCACAGATCATCACCTATCCTAGGAATTTGATGCAATATAGTTTTAAAAATCATGGACGAATTTGATGCAATATCTTAAACTTCATTATAAAATGGATAAATTGACGCATTAGAATAGTTCCATTGCTTTCTCAGATGAAGCGAGATATTTATAAAGAAAACTACTTGTAAAATGAGTAGTTGAGTAAGACGAACAAGATGATAATAGAATACAAAGAAAATGCTTAGTCCAAAGAACAATGGTGCAAAGATGATCTAACAAGGCAGACCTAATAGTGCATGACAATAACCTATAGGAAAACAATGGATAACAAATCTAATGTCCCCTAGTCGATCCAAGGGAGTTTGAAACTAGTTTAATTTGATTTGGTTGCAAAAGTTCTTTTTTATTTGTGACTTATATTCAAATTTTAGTTTTTCTGAATGTATACTAAAAATATTCTTCAAATCATTAAATAAATATGTAATATATTGCTTGCTATGTATGTCTTGATGTGTCTGCAATCCCTTAATGATTTCGTTGTCCTTTATCTCAACTGAATCAATATTTAATGATGGCTTTCTAAAATTAATGGTTGGTTTGATGGTTTGGAATGAGAGTCGATTCTCCTATTCAATCCCCAAATGCTATATGCAATATGATCTGTAAATATAGATCTATAATCTCCCAAGGTACTAAGTGTAAACTTCAGATAATTAGAGCGATTGTATACTTGTATTAAGAAATTTGGTTATATTTGAGGTCAAAACTTCTTAGATGTATTTTAATTGTGAATGTTATTACAACAACCTCTCGAGATGGGCTATCATATGACTATGAGTGCTGACCGTAAATGGAAAATTGAAAGAATGTTGTATCTCCCAACGTGAATGAAAATAAGGAATGGAAAATATTTGAAAGATATAAAACTCTGTCCCTGTTCGATAGTTTTTAGATTGGATTACATGTAAGGGTTTATTGATAATGGTCTTTGATGATTTACTATTGAACTAGATTTGAATGTATTTAGTGTTTTATCGCTGAGACCTCTACAAAGGTTGCTTACGTTATGATTCCTTGCTCCCCTGAATTGAATGGATGTTGAATTCTCTTTATACTTCACAAGGGATGGGATTTCTCTAATAGATGTGTCCATATATTCCTAACTAATTCAGTATTACGTTATATCTGAGTATCACTAATCCATGTGTTACTCGTTATAACCTATGTCAACTACCTTGTTCTATATATATCTGACCGCTTATAATTGTAATACCCCAAAAATGGGCTATAAGTTCATTAATCTTCTATATCAACAATTCGAATGAAATCAACATCGAAGTCCTAATCTAAGGCACATCTAAACATCATCGAATCACAATTGATTATCTCAAATTTTGCATCGGGAAATATTCCTAGCAATATTCCTAATTATCTTAATTATCTTTAATTTAATGATTATTTGGCAATAAATCACATTTATCCTAATTTGGATTAATTGAATATTTTCATATTTAATTAATTAGATTTAATATCTTGCCACTTAATTGTGTAATTAAATTTAATTCTATCTATTATTAAATGTATTATTTAAATTTTGACAATAAATCTAATATCTTATGAATAATTGATTAAATTTTTATTTAATTAATTAAAGCAAGTTGTCATTATTTAATAATATAGTTTTTAATAAAAGTTTGATTAAATAATTGATTAACCCATAAATCAATTATTTATTTTCAAAAATCAGTTAAGTTGAGCATAAATCACTTTATTTATTAAATTAATTCATAAATAAAACATGCACAATCATAAAAGCAGACAACTATCAATTATCAATTAAAGCTAAACTCTATTTTGAGTTAAAACTTAGCTTTTGCATGTTTTTGTGAATTAAATTATCTTTATTATCAGATAACTCAAAAATCAAGCTAAGTTAATTTGAGTGATTTTTGGCTTTCTTCCATGCACCTCCAAAGCCTTAGATTTCTATAAATCAAGGCCTCAGCTCATCTTAAAGCATCTCATAATTTTGCATAATCACGCTGAAGAATTGCTATCTGGAGAATCAAAGCTTATTGCGAATCAAGGCTATTGTGAGATCAATTTGGTTTTTATTCATATCATATTGTTTCTAGATTAGCATATCATAGATCAGTTTTTACATATCATAGATTTCATATCATTGCATAGGAAAAAAAAAAAGAAAAGATTAATTGCATTCAATTCATATGCAGATCAATTGCATTCAAATCCTTCATTTAGGTGTCGTCTAGGTCACTGATCTCGATAACAATTTGAGAACATCAATCTCGCACCTACTAGAAGGCAGTAAATCGCTTGGTTAAATTAGATTTCAATTTTGCATGATTTTGATTTTTGCTAACCTCTAATGTTTTACTGAAGTGTTGTGTCTACAGATTAGGTACAATTTTCACACACACATTTCTAGCACCCATCGTGGGGCCCTGAAATGGGTTTCCAATTCAATTCTATCAATTTCTATCTTTTTCTCCTCGGTTTCTGTGCAAAAATATGATTTTTATTTTTTGTCCGTACAATCTTCGTACGAGTTTTTGACAAAAGTCGTATGAGTTTGAGCCTATTGTCGTACGACAGTTGACCGAGTATCATTTCATCAGGCACCCACTGTCATTTGGAAGCTGGATTATCATTTCATCAGACACCTAGTGTCGTACGAGTTTCCAGACTGTCGTCTAGGAGCATACCCACATTCATACGAGTTTCTTACTATCATCTGGTAATAGACCCACTATCATATGAGTTTAGGCATCAGATTTCAATTGTCGTTTCATTTTTGCAGGTAGTTTGTCAGATTTGATTTTCAGATTTTGACTAACAGCTAATCTTAACAGTTGGAATTCTCTATTTTTGATTGACTCTTGCTGGTTTTGATTGGAAAAAGTGTAAAGTTTGCTAAAATCAGGTAAAAATCTACCAAGCACATTGCGAGGATCTCAGGTATTCCACTTGTGCTGATAATATTTTGATTTGGGCTTAAAATAAATCTCTCGTGTGTCTAGCTTGGGTGATTCTTTTCATGCTTTTGTTTTACACACTTGCATAATTGATACTAGGTTGTGACACCTTAAGTATTTATTAGCAGTCTTAGATTACTTGTGATTGATCTAGATTGCTATCTTGGGTTATTAGACTCACTAATCCACTAGCCCCTCATTCAGCCCTGTGGTTGCAAGCTCAGCACCACATTAAAGGGGAGGGGTCAACAGGAAAGAAGTGTTAAATGCTCCACTAGGAAACCCTTGTGTGCTTTTTGGAACTCACTTGTTTTCTAGGTTGTGGACTCATTTCTAGCTTGTGTGAGGTGTTAAGTGCTCCACTTTGTGGACTCACCTCATATTTTTTTTAAGCGTTAAGTGTACCACCTTGTGCTTCTGAATACTTTTGGATAGATTTGCTTTTGGGAATATATCTGTACTCACATAGTAATTAGGCCCTATGAACACTATTCGTGATTCTTGAGAGATTAGATTCCCAGTGAAATCCTTCTTGATGATAGAATCCTTGTAGGTAGGGAGGATACTTAGTGCGTTTCACATTCAACTCGGTTAGTGCATCTTCTCTTATTGATCAATACATTCTCTCCTAGGAGAGGTTGATAGATCACGTGGGGTTGACATCACGAGCTTTGGTGAATCAAAATTGGTTAGTGCGCCTTCTCTTATTGATTGATACATTCTCTCCCTGGAGAGGTTAATAGATCACGTGGAGGTTACATCATAGACCTTGGTGAAGCAAAACTTTGTCTTAGTGTGTCGGATTAATTTGCTTGCTTTGTTTGGGTTAAAAGTGAAGAGGCATCAAAACCTTGGATCTGGAGCCAAGTCCCCTTGTGGTATACTATTGTGAGTCATCTTTAGAGAGGGTTAACTATAGCAGACAATCCCTTCACAAGGAAAATTGCGTTGACGGAACCTCAAGCGGTAATAGCCATTTTCACCGTGGTAGTGACAGCCGCTATATAAATGTCCTTGTGGAAGAAATCTCCATTGGTATGGTTCATTGTTGGGTTGTCAGATCTCCCTAACAGCTCCTGAAGATTAAGTTCTCGGACCATGTCAAAACCATGGTGCGCCGGGATTGGAGTTCACCCCTTTGGATCATAAAAGTTGCAGAGTCAAACCATTACTAAAAACCCTAGTGAGGCCAAATTTTCATTTTATAGGGTATATGTGTGTTATTGCAAAACATTTTTGGAACATACATAATTAGCGCTTCTGAGGATTAGAACAAATAAGTCACTTGATTGTTCATGCGCAAGGTTGCTTTTGCCCCTGTTCATTGTTTTTAGACATGCTTGAAATCATGTGCTTTCTATTTTGTGTTCTTGTTTATCTATCTGGTTACTGAAAATGAACAAATTTGTTACAATCCTCAAATTTGGACATTGAAATTTGCAAACAATCTGAATCTGCAAACTCAAAATTTTGCAAAAAATTGACGTAAAATCCTTTTTGGAGTCAAAAATCATTTCAGGAAGTCAAAAGTCATACGAGTTTTTCCAAGTGTCGTTTCATTATAACCCATATGTCATATGATTGAGTACCTGGTGTTGTACAAGTTTCCATGGCAGCAAATTCTCAAAGTCAAAATCTTGCAACTATCGTATGAGATTTTCAACTGTCGTTTCATTGCTACCCAGCTGTTGTACAAGTTTTGCAACTGTCATTTCATAGCATACCCATTGTTGTACAAGTCTGTAGAGTGTCGTTTGGGAAATTTTTGAAAGTTGTCAAAAAATTGTCAGAATTGCCAGATATTTAGCTTTTTCAGCCTAATTTCAAAATCTATCGAACGAATCACTGTGTCAGGAATAGAGTAGTAGCTATTGAGAACCAGTACACATGTCTCAAAGAATCAGTACACAAGAGGAAGAAGCTCTAATCACTGCTATGATGAAGTAGCTACAAGCTATGCAAGTTGAACTTAACAATCTTAAGAAAGAAAAGGAACCTAAAGAGTTCTCCATGGAATCTCTATACTCTTTTCCATTTGATAAAGACTTGTACATGTCACCATGCCCCCGGATAGAATTTGAGAAATGTGATAACCCTTATGATACCTCTTCCATGGAGAGTGACACATCCAGCTTTGGAGACTATGATGACTATGACGACAGACAATGTAATGATACCTATGACACCTCTGTTCCTAAGAGTCCTCCTCGTCATGTGTTCCTACTTACTACAAATGGGACGTCACATTGGATAGATCGTGATGGTGATCCATATGATTCTAATTTTGAAAGAGATTTTGATGGCTTTTGTGGACAATACCTTGATTATGATCCATCTACCATTGCTAAGGACTATAAAATGCATCATGCTAGCTTGAAGCATCAATATTATAAGAATCCTTCTCCTAAGGACTCTCTTGCTGAGAATAAAGATTATCTTCTCAAGCAAGATCATGTTAATGCTGAACCTTTGTCTGGTGATGGTTCCCTTCCATCCCCTACTTCCTCCAATACCTGTACATTTCCTAAAACTTTTGAGTCTTTCAAATCTTTCACAGAACCTTCATCTGACACAAGCCCTAATACTTTTCATATGATTCCCTATAGTTATCCTCTAGGGATACCTCTTCAAGAAATTCAAGCTAACCTTCACTTGGCTGCTAATACTTTCAATAATGCCAAACCTAAAGATCCTAAGCCTTCATACGCTACAATGCCTACTTCAACTGGTGCTTCACCATCTCTGCAATAGTCTTCCATACAATCCCAACATGCTTTCCTATCCTTAGAAGTGGCTCCATGTCAAGAGGACTCTAAAAATGATGAAGAAAAGAACATAAAGAAAGATCAAGATCAAGAACCCTCCATGTCATCCAATCCTTTTCATGATGTCTCTTATCCGCTTCAAGGTTCTTTTGATCCTGTACACCCTTTTTCATGTATTCCACCATGTCTTAAGTCTTCTCCTAAGCAAGATCAAGTTACTACTTACACTATTGAGCTTATTGACAATCAAAATAACCTTACTACACTTGCACTTTCCAAAGATGATACTTCCATTAAGGTTGGTACAAATGGTGTTGTTACTTCCAATGTTAAGCCTATTGAAAATCAAGAAAAAAATTGTACGCTTGTCCTATCCAAAGATCCTTGTCAAGATCAAAGTCTTCCATCTTCTTATTCTACCACTCCATGTTCACTTCCACTTTCTACTCTTCCTAAGTCTTTGCAAGCTTTGAACAATCCTATCAAAGAAGGTGCTCATATTCAAGATGTCCATGATTCTATTGAAAATTTTAATGCTCACTCTAAAGATGCTGATGTCCTTGGTTGTCATATAGATGTTGATGAACTTATTGATTATCCTTTTGCATCTTCCACATCCATCCTTGGACCTCTTCAACCACTACTAAGGGCTTCATGTCTACCTTCCATCTTGGGTCCTTATGTCTCTTCACTTTCCCCTCCTAACTCTCCTAATTCGCCATCCATCTTGGGTCCTTACATACCTCCATCTCCTATCTTTTCTCAAGATCAACATAGATGCACACCCTTGAATCCTTTTCATCCACCCACCCATCTAAACCAGTCATATCCTCCTTCTTCTTCCACAAGTCCCAAGTCTTTTGGAATTAACTTGAATGTTCAATACAAGAAAAAGAAGCAATACAAGAATCCATAAAAAAAAGAAGATCACCATGTCTCCTCTAATAGACATGGAAACATAAAGTCAAAAGAGATATCTAAGAAAAAAACTACAAGACAAGTATGGGTTCCAAAATCCATCATTGAAGATATTCTCTCTAGATCATCAAAAGGAAATAAAAAGCCTATGACTATATGGATTCCAAAGTCTCTCTTGAAAGAGTTCGGTGTTGAACAAAAAGTGAAGTTGACATTCAAGCTTCCAAAGGCTTCCACTTCATCTCCCTCCAAAAATATTCTTCCATTCCACGTGCCTAAACCACAACCTCTGCTATCCATTCGCCATATTCCTTCATTCACATTTCCTCCATCCTCTCGCCACCCTTCAAGGTGTGTGTTGATGTTGATCTTGCCTTCCTTTCCATCTACCCTTTCACGATCCTTCGATTCATTATCGTTCTACCTTCTATCCTTTTTCCTCATTTGCCTATTCCTCCTATCTTCCAACCTCACTCGCTTTACATAAAACCTTATCCTCCATTTTTCTCTTCCATCTCCCTTGCCCTATCAGCATCTTTGAGCATATCATTTTGAATCCTGGCATATCATGGTTTATCCTTTCAAGGAGCATTATCTAAAAAGCTTGCCTTCTTCCAAAAGAGAAAAAAGAGAAATGAAAAAAAATAAAAAAAATTGAAAATGTGCCTTGGTGGAAACCTGGAAACAGGCGCCTTGGTAGCAAAAGTAAAGAGAAATAAATTCATCCTATGGTGAAAACCACTCTCTTGTGGCACCTTTGATAAGTACCATGATGAAAACCTGGCAATCAGGCATCATGCGTAGTTCTTCTACATATTTCATCCATTTCATCCTCTCTCTTTGATCTTGACAATGTTGATCTATACATGAACATTTGACTATTTTGTGAGCTATCTTACGATGATCTTGCTTTCATTCTTTTCATGTTTAGCCTTCATATCCATCTTCCTCCATTCATTCTAGCCTTTCACCATCCTTTTCCCCTTTGGTCTTGATCTAATAAAAAAAAAAAAGAGTAAAGCACAGTGCTATGAAGCCTCTTGACATGTCTACTCCTTTGGACTGCATCCTTTCCTACTCTGGCATTACACTTTTGTGACTTATCCTATGCTAGCCTTTCATTGCTTGTCCAAATGCACTTTACATGACAATTTTTCCCTAGCTTGGGTATTCTTGAGGAGTTTTCCCTTGAGAATTTCTTCCCTTCATTATCCTTTATTCTCTTGTCTTCCATCTCTTCCACCAGCTTGTCAATCCCTCTTGTTCTCCACCTTGCTAGACATTGGGATTGCACGATATGATCTTGTTTGGGAGTTTTCAAATGAAAAAAGATGCTATCAAATATACCAAGTATCAAAACTAGTATCAGAACAAGTATCAGAACCACTATTAGAACAAATATCAGAACCAGTATCAGAACAAGTATCAGAACCACTATTAGAACAAATATCAGAACAAGTATCAGAACACCTACTGGGGCTACACCTTTTTCTTTAGTTTATGGGTCTGAAGCGGTACTTCCTATTGAGGTTGAAATCCCATCACTTAGAATTAGAATGCATGGTCTAGTAATTGATGATGACTACAGAGTGTCTAGGTTACAAGAATTGGAACTACTAGCTGAGCGTAGACAAGCAGCGTATGATCATCTTAGAGTATACCAGAAGAGAATGTCTAGAGGCTACAACAAGAAAGTCAGACACAGAGAATTTCAAGTTGGTGATCTAGTCTTGAGAGAAAATCCTAAAAATCAATCCCATCGAGAATGCAAGGGGAAGTTTGAACCCAACTGGTTGGGTCCCTTTGTTATCACTGCTACTTTTGGCTCTGGTGCCTATCAACTCTCAATGACTGAAGGAGAACAGCTCTGAGAACCAATCAACGTTCTCCATCTGGAGAAATTCTACGCCTAAGGCATTCAATCTATGGTAAAATGTCCTGAAAAAATTATAAAAATCAGAAAAAGTCCTAAAAAAATGAACATCTTGGTGAAAACCTAGCAATAGGCACCTTGATGATTCACAAAAAAATGAAAAAATATCAAAAGTACAAAAAAAAAAAATGAAAAAAAGAGAAAAAGTGCCTTGGTGAAAACCTGGAAACAGGCGCCTTGGTAGCAAAAATAGAATCTCTGCCAAGATGGTGAAAACCCAGCAAACGAGCGCCACTTGTTTCAAAACGCTCCATCTATCAGCACAATCTTGGTCTTTCCTAGCTTTCAGTCTTGCTTTAGTTTGTACATATCTCCTAGTTTGTTTTCGCATTCCTATTTTCAATAAGTTGATTTGTACACCAATCTACAATAGTGTCTGTATCCTATCAATGCTTAACACTTGGGGGCAATCAATGTTATATCCTATGGTCTCTAGTATATCTTAGACGTATCATATCCAGTCAGAGTCTTTTGAAACTTCATGTGAGTGAGTGAGTCAGTCTCGTCTCCAGAAAGGATTTTGCATCTACAACAACGCAATCAAACACAAACTGAAAATGATCTGTGCTTCATGCTTTTATCTCCTTGTATGCTTACTAATTCGCATTGAGATTTTTGCATATTGTGTCCCTTCGAGCTCTTCGATGATGTCCTTTATAGGATTTAGAGAGTGATGACTGGGGGCATAATCTTTTCTTTGTTTTCTTCTTGTATGTGAAAATCTAACAACCTTGGAAATTCTAGATTGAAATGGTGTCTGACTGTAAGAGCCTCTATCTCGAATTGGATGGCCATGTGTACCTCGACCATTGATACCCAAAAAATTCAAGGAAGTTTGATCTAACTATTGTCTTTTTGAGTGAGTTCTTTCTCCTACTATGAAACATGATCTTACCTAAGGATGTGAATGCTAAAGGGTCACTACAGGTAATTCACACTGGATTTAGAATGATCTCTTGACTGTTTGATGTGTTTGAATGCAAGGCGTATTCAGGTCATCATGACGTTTATGTTTTGATGCTTATACAAATTGCTATATCAAAATGGACATGATATTCAGGTCATCCTGGTGTTTGTGCCTTGGTGCTTATATCTAATTCGACATTCCAAAAATAAAATCAATATTCATATATCCATGGTTGTTGACCAATGGGTGTTGTATTGATTCTTGTGCATACAAATTGATATTCATATGTCTATGGTTTCATAGCTAGTGGGCATTGTATTGATTTATTCGGTTACCTAAAAGTTCAATGATGATAACAAATCGACACATGATCAGTGACTAGGTCCTAGGTCTTAGGTTGCATTTCATTTTGCATGTATCTTTGCATTTTGTATGTTGCATGATCTCACAATGGCTAAATGAACTTTAATGCTTAAATAATTCTCCACTTGTCTCTTCAAGAGCTAAATCTCACATGAAGGTTCCTCCAACGAAACAACAAGTAGAATCCTTTTTCGGGATCAAAATCAAAATCTGAGATCATTCATATTATTAACTACTTGCATAATCAACCTTCAATCATCACAGAAATCTAGTATTCAACTTAACTAATTATCTAACATCAAACTATCAAAATTTTAACTTGGTCAACTATGGTCAACTCATGGTTTAACCTAGTCAAACTTGGTCTTTTGGGACCTTCCAATGATGTAGAATGCATTCTTGAACGTGTATAACCACTTTTCCAATCAATTAGCATGCTTCTAAACTATCAACGCTGACTTTTCTTGTCAGATTTCAATTTTAATCCCGAAGGGGGCATGGTATTGCATATCATTCAAAGTTTGTAAATCAATTTCTATCAATATCTTTCATCAGTGATCAAGACAAACAATCACGTCTAGTTACTGATTCATCAAAAGACCTCATCACTCAGGGCAAATCTATCATCACTTGGGGCATATCAGATTCATCAAGATCCATATCAATCTGGTATTCTCCTAATCTTGTAAACTGTATCAATTTTTGCAACCATCGGATCATAGTGTTCTTTCCTTAGTTCTTCGGCAACTGAAGGATTTAGATGTGATACCTGCTAGTTCTGCTAAAACAATCGAGTCTAGAACTGGTCACTCACTTCTTTGCAATCCTAAGGTTTGGAATCAAGCATTTTGACACTTTTTCGCAATCATAGGTTCATTTGCTGTTATAGTGAACATTATCTTTGGTCATTCAGGACCTATTATCTCCATATCAAATCAATATCAATCAACTTCTGTCTCATATCAATTATCAATTTCAAACATCAGTTTCATATCTTTATCAAACACAGACTATCTTTGAACCACTGCGCTTCGCACAGTAATTCAAAGAGGGGCAAAATGTAATACCCCAAAAATGTGCTATAAGTTCATTAATCTTCTATATCAACAATTCGAACGAAATCAACATCGAAGTCCTAATCTAAGGCACATCTAAACATCATCGAATCATAATTGATTATCTTAAATTCTGCATTGGGGAATATTCCTAGCAATATTTCTAATTATCTTAATTATCTTTAATTTAATGATTATTTGGCAATAAATCACATTTATCCTAAGTTTGATTAATTGAATATTTTCATATTTAATTAATTAGATTTAATATCTTGCCACTTAATTGTGTAATTAAATTTAATTCTATCTATTATTAAATGTATTATTTAAATTTTGACAATAAATCTAATATCTTATGAATAATTGATTAAATTTTTATTTAATTAATTAAAGCAAGTTGTCATTATTTAATAATATAGTTTTTAATAAAAGTTTGATTAAATAATTGATTAACCCATAAATCAATTATTTATTTTCAAAAATCAGTTAAGTTGAGCATAAATCACTTTGTTTATTAAATTAATTCATAAATAAAACATGCACAATCATAAAAGAAGACAACTATCAATTATCAATTAAAGCTAAACTCTATTTTGAGTTAAAACTTAGCTTTTGCATGTTTTTGTGAATTAAATTATCTTTATTATCAGATAACTCAAAAATCAAGCTAAGTTAATCTGAGTGATTTTTGGCTTTCTTCCATGCACCTCCAAAGCCCTGGATTTCTATAAATCAAGGCCTCAGCTCATCTCAAACCATCTCATAATTTTGCATAATCACGCTGAAGAATTGCTATCTGGAGAATCAAAGCTTATTGCGAATCAAGGCTATTGTGAGATCAATTTGGTTTTTATTCAAATCATATTGTTTCTAGATTAGCATATCATAGATCAGTTTTCACATATCATAGATTTCATATCATTGCATAGAAAAAAAAAGAAAAGATTAATTGCATTGAATTCATATCTAGATCAATTGCATTCAAATCCTTCATTTAGGTGTCATCTAGGTCACTGATCTCGATAACAATCTGAGAACATCAATCTCGCACCTACTAGAAGGCGGTAAATCGCTTGGTTAAATTAGATTTCAATTTTGCACGATTTTGATTTTTGCTAACCTCTAATGTTTTACTGAAGTGTTGTGTCTATAGATCAGGTACAATTTTCACACACACAATAATATCTTTCATTTGCGTGGGCATGACTCTTAAAGGCTAATATGCTTTGCTCTTGTATGTAACATTTTCTTGACCATAATTCACTGTTAATGTTTGCTAAGTTATATTGTTTCCATCTTGCATGCATTTCATTTGTATCGGGTTCAATATGAATATTTCCCTTTTAACAGTTCACACTTCAAATGCCCCACATAAACACGTAGATTGTCTAAGTGTTACTTGTAATAGCTGTTTATAGTTTATTTACTATATGATTTGTTATTATATTAATAGTATATTATATTATATTTATCATATTAATAATATGTGATATTTTATATCTATATAATTTAATTTCGTATATAATTAGAATTATTTATATTTTATTATAATCTCAATTATAATTATATTTTATTACTTTTCTTATTATTATTATTTATTATTTATTATTGAATAATAATATTATTATTTATTATTATTTATTAAATCATATATATATATATATATATATATACCATTAATTTAATTTTATCAACATAATTATAATTTAATTATAATTATATGTATTTATTTCTTTAATCTTATAATTTAAAATTATTATCATTAAATTTCATCTCAGAGAAGGGGATATTAGAGTCCGCCCTTCCCAAATTTGTTTGTCCTCAAGCAATGTGAACCTTCAGTATAAATGGTGTCTTTCCATGTAACTCCCACATCCAATTTGACAATCCTGAAATGAGAATTTCAACTTGAGGTTAGAACTGCAATGTATTCACAAATATAATTTATCAAATATTCAATTTAGGAGTAATTCAATTTATGGAACTTATCTTCATGTACGCTATTACTTTATTTCCCTTCTGATAGATGTTTCTTATCTCTAAGAATGTCTTTGATAAAATCTTCACACTCACCAAGAATGTCTTTGATCAAACCTTGACACTCACCAAGAATGTCTCTTGATCAAGCTCTGACACTCACCAAGAATGTCCTTAATCAAGCTTTGACAGTCACCAAGAACATCTAAATCAATTTTTGACACTCACCAAGCATGTCTCTTGATCAAGCTCCGATACTCACCAAGAATGTCCTTGATCAAGCCTCAACACTCACCAAGAACATCTAATTCAAGTTTTGACACTCACCAAGAATGTCTCTTGATCAATCTCTGACACTCACCAAGAATGTCCCTGATCAAGCCTCGAGGATCACCAAGAACATCTAATTCAAGTTTTGACACTTACCAAGAGTGTCTCTTGATCAAATCTCAATGCTCACCGAGAACGTCTAAATCAAGTTTGACACTCACCAAGAATGTCTCTTGATCAAATCTCGACGCTCACCAAGAAAGTCTAAATCAAGTTTGACACTCACCAAGAATGTCCTTATATAGTTCATTATAAACTTTTGCACTTGTGGCCAGATTGGAAGGAGTGAGAATTCTACTTGCTTATGCTACTCACAAAACCTTCAAAGTATACCAGACAGATGTAAAGTCTGCATTCCTGAATGGTATACTAGAGGAGGAAGTCTTCATTAAACAACTGGAAAGCTTCTCATCCACAGAGAAGAGTGGTATGGTCTGTAAATTGAAGAAGGCTCTTTATGGGCTAAAACAAGCTCCAAGGGCATGGTATTAAAGTCTGCATTCATACCTCCTGACAATAGGATTCACAAGAACTAGAGATAACAACAATATGTATCTCAAGACTGGAAAAGAAGGGAACGTGATTGTTGATTTCTTTGTGGATGACATCATCTTTGGAGGAGATGACAAGATGAGAAAAGCCTTTGTTGAAGAGATGAAGAAATAATTTGAAATGTCCATGATAGGAGCCATAAAGTTCTTCATTGGACTACAAGTCCACCAGCTAAAGGGAGGTATTTTTATTTCTCAGACCAAGTATGTAAAAGAAATTCTTAAAATCTTTGGGCTAGAAGATTCAAAACCCGTTGGTACACTTATGATAACTAAAATCAAGTTATCAAAGGAAGATGATGCAAAAGAAGTGAATGAGACACTGTATCAGTCTATGATAGGCAAATTGCAGTATGTAGTACATAGTAGACCGGATATTGCACATGTAGTAGGCATCGCAGCAAGATTTTCTGCAAATCCAAAAGAGACACACCTAATAGCGGTGATAAGATAAGATAAGATAATTTATTAATGTCCAACAAGAGACCATAAACCAGCCTAAGGGACTAAGAGTACAGACAGGGGCCAAAAGGCAGTAGGACCACCAAACGGTGTCCGAGAAAAAAAAAATAAAAATAGAACCAACAAAGCAAGAAACAAGGGAAGAAGAGTATAATAACAAAGTAGGGAGAATACAAAGCCACACAACTAGCGGTTCGTATTCATGGAAAAGTAACTCAAAACAGAAGGGTAGCTAGCTGTGTGTGGAGAAGTCTAAATCCAGTGCTAGGGAGAAGATGTTTGCCAATGCTAATGGTGCAAGTGTGTGTGATTGTGGTCTCTGCATGGTCTCATCGACCTGGAGTGAATATAAGTGGATTGGCACTGGAGCCGTTTGGTTCCTCTAGGAGAGGTAACCGGGAGTGAAAAAGGAAGTGATAAGCGAATGTCGAGATACAAACTTAGGGGATTAACTCCCTAAGAGTGCGATCCCAAAGACGGAAGGCCTCCTAAAGAAAAAGAGCAAGGCACCGCTGGTCATCATACCTGAAGAAAGAAGATAGGGACCTGCACACTTCGAATAAGCAATCGAATCCCCCTCTAAGCTCATAGTATATCGGACAATAAAATAAGAAGTGCATCTCCCACTCCACCACACCCATGTCACAACACTAACAAATCCTCTCATCTCTACTAGTCTGATGATCTGTCTAAATATGGAGCCTGTGAGAGCCCGCTCTGAAAGAGCCAAGTTGGATACATAGGGTGTGGGGCCACCGACAGGAAGAGTAATAAGGCTGAACAATGATACCATCCTGAATTTCAATGAAGTTCTCCGCATAGAAGGCCATACAGGGACGGAGGCCACCCAGCGGGTCCACCCATGTAATGTGGATAAACCTCCACATTATGGCTTAGAGAAGAGAATTTTTAGATACCTGCAGGGCACAGAGGAGTATGGCTTATGGTTTCCTCAGAAGCGAAGCTTCCAAATAAATGTATACACTGATGCGGATTGGGCTGGTAATATTGATGATAGAAAGAGCACAAGTGGTGGTGCATTCTTTTTTGGAGAAAGGATTGTGTCTTGAACAAGCAAGAAACAAAACTGTATTTCAGAGTCCACAACGAAAGTTGAATATGTTGCTACAACAATCAATTGCACATAGGTAATGTGGATCAAACAGATATTGGAAGGAATCCAAGAACAGATACCTGAACCGATTGCAATTTACTGTGACAATACATGTGCAATAAACATATCTAAAACTCTTGTCATGCACACAAAAATAAAGCACATTAAATTAAAGTATCACTATTTGAGAAAGCAGGTGAAAAATAAAGAAGTTAGATTGGAGTATGTTCCTATAAAAGAATAGATTGCTAACATATTCACAAAGCCATTACCAAAGAGTACTTTTGAGTATCTCAGAGGTAAATTAGGGGTGATACCCCTTCCTGATCATTAGTAAATAGGCAAAAGTGTTCATCAATTCATTATGCTTCAACAAAGGAATCGACGTCATCTTAACTAGATTGATGAATAAGATTGTTGCTCATAGGGGGACCAGATCTCATTAAGGTAGTCTTTCTGACTAGCCTTTCGCATTATTGTCAAAGGGGGAGAGTATGACCAATAGAGGTAGAAATTCGGTATGACATGTTTTGTTATGGTTTTTCCATCAATACCAAAGGGGGAGATTGTTGGTATTAGGTGATTAACTAGTAATATTGTAATCGGTACATGGAAAAAGAGGTATTGTCATTGATTGGCAAAGAGGTTTTGTCATTTATGACTAAGGATAACAGTGTTCGATCTATGAAGCAAGGACCGACACAGTTGACTACAGTAAGGTGAGGAGAGACTAGTCTGGAAATCGGTGACACTGTGCAAATAAGAAGACACTGTATCTATTACTAATACTGCTCTAACTGATCATCAGAGCAACCAGTCACTGAGGAAGGATACAACTGATAACCGGTAACAGGAACCAAGGAAAGGATGCCACCAGTACAACTAGAGAAAAGGAAGGTGATAGGTTAAAGCTCTTACCTATGAGAAACCTAAGGATCTTAACCGATCAAGTGAAGACTTCATCATGATTGATGAACTGGAGAAAGTCATAGTCAACAAACAGTTATCTAACTCTTTGATCAGGATTTACTACACAAAATATGGTAGACTTTGATTTATCAAGATGATCGGTACAAGGCATGATTGAAGGTTTTAATGCTGGAGTTTGTGGCATTAAAACATGTAAATATCTCTTGTGAAGGAAAGCTTTTGACACACATCTGTCGGTTTCTTTCATAAAGCAGATAAAGCATAACATGCATTGGATGTTTCCTTAATGAACTAATAATCCACTGGGTGATGGATCTGAAGGTGATCTTTAAACAGGCCATGCATGTAAAAAACAAATAGGGCAAGAAGTCTATATATTCCTCTGCCTGACAAGAATATAGTTTGCCCTTATTCTGCCAAAGTAAACAATGAACCTATACCCTAAAGAAGCTAAGCTAAAGAGAGGAGAAGAAAGTAGAGTGTGCAGAGAAGCACAACAACAAAGGAGAACATACCTGTAGTGACTGGTGACGATTCTTAGTTGAACAGAACATAGATCTTATCAAGCTCAACAAATCCATCATCAAAAGATCAAACCCTCTATTGCTCTTTGATAATTGCAATAGCAAAATCTCAGTGTTTTGGGTGGACATTATCAGGTCTCTTGTATTAAATACTTTAACCAGGTGACATTTGATTAGGTGTTTTAAGTCCTCTAACCAGACAAGCTCTACCAGGCCTTATTGTATCAAATTCCTTAACCGGGTTGCATCTAACAGTGTGTTTCTAATCCTTTAACAAGGAAGCCTCCTAACAAGGTGCACATTAGAAGGGTGCAAAATTTGTGAAGTTTCCTCACACCGTGGTTTTCTCCCAATTTGGGTATCAACGTGATAAATCTGGTGTTGCTTATCATTGTTTGTGTGATTGCTATTACTGTTCGAAAAGTTGTTCTACTTATAGTTATAAATACATTATATAAGATTTATTGTGAAGTTTTAGTAGGTGTTGATACACCCCTCCCCTCTCAGCACCGGTTGGGACCATCAGATTAAATCCCTGTCAAATGTTGCACTAACTTAACAATAAGGGTAGAAGTTGTAAATAAGTCTCCCACAATTGTCAGCATACTAGAAGACATGCATACATTTTCCAAGAAATGCTACTCAAAGATTGTTTGCAGCTTTTAATGACTCTCTAATGGATTAAAAAGTTGCAAGGTTTGATTATTATACACTAAGAATTCAAAGAAAAGGATGAATGAGGGATTTAGATGAAAATATTTGATAGCTATTTGAAGAATTTTTTTGTTTGAGAGACATTTGAATGGATAACTAGCATTGGATTTTGACAGAAGAGTACAAGTACAGAGAAGTGTAAGAAGGAAAGAGTTCAATCAAAAAAGTGTTGACCATAATAGGAGAAGATGGCTATTTTTAAAAGGTTTTTAAACATGACATAGGTTCAAATATGCTATTATTCTTAAAAGTTTATAACATTTCTATTTATCAGCCCCCCTTTTCCTTTTCTTTCTTTTATTTTCCTATCCAATCAATGCAATTGCTAACTTAAATTCTATTCCTCTTTAATTTAAAAATATAAAAACAAAACAACATCGTATCAATTATTTTAGAAAACAATTTGCATAACAAGACATGAATAAATTTTTGGTTTATTACAAAATTTTAAAAGTGCAAATACAAATAAATCTCAATGTTATTATTTCAATTCAAAAGATACAAAATTTAAAGCAATGCAAAAGATTTAAAATTGTAACAAAAAAATTTTTAGAAATTAACTTTACAAGTTTATTAACATTGCAGTTCGACTTTACTTAGGGTTGGATCAAATGTCTAAATGAAGTAAAAAACTATACTTTATCCAAACAAAAATTAATTTATATACTAGCATATCAAGCTAAACATAGTCTTAAAAGAGAATAAAGCCCCAAAGATTTAACGCATCTGGCGATATGACAAAACTATAAAATAAATTGGAAAGAACAATTAGTCAATGCACTTAGGCACTTATAAATATCAATGGGGAAAGGTACTACCATGTGTAACCACTTGAGGTAACTACCTAGTAGTTATTTGAGAAAAGTTCTTAGACTAACCACTTTTGGAACACAAGTTAAGATTTACCTAACTTTTACAAAAATAAGACCCAAAATCTAACATTCAATACAACAAGTGACACAAGTCACTTTTAAAAAGGATAATATTAAACCTGTCCAATTTGAAAATATGACCAGATAAGAAATGTTACCAAATACATATGCTTATGTGGAAAATTTAATGTGGAGAAAACCACGATGAGAATCACAATCATTATATAAAAATTGATTACAATATTTTATGCCAAAGACCAAGGAATCTCACTATTCCTAATTTGGACTTGTAGGCTAAGGCACACAACCTTGGGGAAAGATACAATGGACTTATAAAAAATTGAATATCATGTATTTAGAGAAAGATATAATGGAAACTATTACACCGAAATAATATTATTAAACCCAAAATAAGCATATCCAACAATCAGAACCATAGAAATGATATTCCAAATAGTTACCATTGCACAAAATCCTATACTCATCAATACACAGATCTTTTTGTGTGAAATTAACACTCACTTTGCATATTACTTGCATATTAGGATTTACCTAACTTTTACAAAAATAAGACCCAAAATCGAACTTTCAATACAACAAGTGACACAAATCACTTTTACAAAAGGATAATATGAAACTTGTACAATTTGAAAATATGACCAAATAAGCAATGTTGATCAAGTGGGCATTGAGTCTTTCCTTGACTCAAAAATCATTTGTTTACCATCAACTCACCTTAAGGAAAATGTTCTTCATTTGCATTTAATAACCACCCTTTTCTTTCACAAAACTTATCAACTTCACAAAATGCTTTGCCTTCTTCTCATATAATCTTTAACTCTTCAAAGCCTCTTTAACAAGGTATGGTGTACGAATAAGTAGTTACCAAATACATATGCTTATGACCACCCTCATTTTTTATTGGACCAGATCTTCACAAAATACTCATTGCCATATTGAAGGTGTGCATCTAGCAACAATGTATTCCATCAGATGACATCTTTTTGAGGCAAACTGTCAAATATTCTAGGCTATTATCTTTGATTCCTTTGCATTTTTATACATACTTTTTATACACAACTCAATTTTTAGAGAACTAGTAACTCATGCCAAATACATTGACCAATCTCACATGTAAACAATACATGCAAACTAGTAGGAAAAATGTGTCAAAAAAATCTATGTCATAGTGTTATGAAAGCTCTAACTATGACCAAAGCTTTCATTTTCATTTTGTTAGACAATTCACTAGCTTGAATATTCTACCTACTATCAACATCTGATATATTAGTTAACCACATTAAACACTCGTATCAAAAAAAATATTACCATGGTTAGAGAACAATTGAACACATATGGACCTATATTTTTATATTTACACAATGCACTTGATTTCTTATGATAGATTCTGAATTCAATTGTGTTGGTTTTTACCATTAACATTTCAAACCACAATCTTACCTCCATAAATAGGATATGAGAGAGGGCTAAGAGATGTAATCATATATGGACCTTCCAAGATGAGAGGGGAAAATGAACACAAGAGTACATCCAAGATCTAGTATGCAATGAGAACTACATTGAATTGAAAGAGACTAGTAGAAGAGTTGCACTTAGATTAAGCTTATAAAAGCATAAAAAGCAATAGGTCTACCTTTAATATCTTTCACCTTATGTATAAACACATTGTAGATTATTCCTTGACCTAATTTTATCATAACATTTTGTATTACAAGGATATAAAGACATCATAAAGGTTAGCAATTTTTATGAAAAATCTAACAGTCCATTTGCCTCATGCATACCTAGTAACAAATATATATTTATTTCCTCACTATATCACTTAAAAAAATCTAAAACCTCCGTTAAAAAAATTTCTTGTGGTGAAAAATAAATCATTTACTAGTATTTTTTCTTATATATAGTATTATACATACTTTTTATACACAACTCAATTTCCAGAGCACTCATAATTCAAGTCAAATACACCTACTAATCTCACCCATAAACAATGAATGCAAACTGGTAGGGAAAAAAGTGTCAAAAAATCTATGTGATAGCGCTATGAAACTATTTGGCGCAACGATACTTACAATTTTACAAAACGTAAGAGTATAGCCAAAGCTTTTTTTAAAACAATTCACTACATTGAATATTCTTCTAAATAACTCATTGCAAGTAATACATATTATAAATATTAAAATACTTTATTTTTTTGGCTTGTAGGATTTGATACATTCATGTGTGTTTAAAACAATCATATTAAAAGATTGATTTGTGTTAGTCATAAATTTTACAATGATATGAAAGAAGTATCCACTCTCTTAATGACTATGGTGCTATAGAAAATGACACTATCAACCTTACATAACGCATTGAAGCTACGTGCAAAACTATCTCAAAATTGACATGTCAATATGTTGTGAAGCAAATCCACATAAATGTAAAGCTTGATTATACATTTTGTAGAATGATACTATTATTATTATTCTTCCTACATAATTGTTAAAGAACTTTCCACACCTAAGATAGAAAAAAAATTCCAAAACAAAAACAAAAACAAATCATGTATAAAGATTAAGCACATTTATCCAATTAAGAAATCTTCATTGCACCAATAATATGTGAAATCAATCTTATTCAAAAGCCTAAGACAAATAAATTCAACAAAAAAAGCATTTAGGAAAGTCATTGAGTCACTTAAATTGATTCCACAACCAAAACTAAGCATTTATAGAAAACACAAACACAAATTACAGTTGTTGTGTGACAATAGCTCAAAAATATTTAAAAGTTACATTGTTTTTTTCACCTATTTTATATAAGAGTTACAATTTCTTTCTTTATCTGTAAAAATATTACGAATTTCTTATTGATGTCAAAATACTAGAAATTTCTATAACAACCCTCTTTTTTCATCATTAATCTTGCTATTTTGACTCTCCCTATATTTTTATTTTTATTGCGGGGCAATAAGGTTACAAAGTATTTGTAAAATTTAAAACACGCTTGAAACTCTCAACCAATTGCTAATAAAAATATTACTAACAACAAAAGAATTGACTCACTTACTTGTTTTCAACCCTAATAAAAATACCACAGAAAATTAATAATAATAGAATAAATTGTTTTAATGACTGACTGCCTTCTTTTTTCTTAACTATATATGACATATAGATTTCATTACAACTAAAAGAGGAATACAATACAAAGGTAAATTTGTAGTTATATTAACAACATATCACAACTTTAATCATGCATTACAAGGCTCTTCAACAAACAGGTTGATATTCATAACACATTGTTACAACCATACATTATGATTCGGTCACAACTTCTGAACTGTCCTAACTGTCCATGGAAAAAATACAACCTCATTAATTAAAGAAATAGAGCTATCTTAACTGAAACTAACTCTAACAATTAATTGAAACTAATAAAAATACAGATTATATAAAAATTAATTGACACAATTGTTGTGTGAGAATAGTTCAAGAATATTTAAGGGTTACATTGTTTTTTTCACCTATTTTGTATAAAGACTAATAACTTCTTTCTTTAGCTGTAAAAACATTAAGGATTGCTTATTGATGTCAAAATATTAGAAATTTCTATAATAATCCTCCTTTTTCATCATTCATGTTGGCTATTCCCACACTCTTTCATTAATTTTTATTTTTATTTTGGAGCAAATATTGTAACAAAGTATTTGTAAAACCTAAAACACCATTGAAACTCTAAACTAGCAGCTAATAAAAATATTACCAACAAAAGACTTGATTCACTCACCAGTTTTACGCCCTAATAAAAATGACCAAAAATCAACAATAACAGAATGCCCTATTTTAATGATTGAATGCCTTATTTTTTTGAACTATATCTGACAAAGATTTTATTGTAGCTTAAAAAATAATACAATACAAAGGGAAATATAGTTATATTAACAACACATCATAGCCTTAATCATGCATTACAAAGCTCTTCAACAAACCGATTGATATCAACAACACATTGTTAGAGCCATAAATTATGATTTGGTCACAACTTCTTAACTGCCCATGGACAACTACAACTTGATTCATTTAAGAAATAAACCTACTTGCAACTAAAGTTCTACATGGGCAAGCTCATAATATATGAACTTAACAAAAAACTACAACTTCATTAATTAAAGAAATAGAGCCAACTTAACTTAAACTAACAACTATACCAATTTACTGAAATTAAAAAATATATATTACATAAATATTAACTGACAAAATGCTTCAAAGAACGAACATTGTATGGTTAACAAACATAAAAATACACAATAACATTTCAAAGAATAAATTTCCATGATTCATATAAGGATTTACGAAAGTCATTGAGTCACTTAAATTGATCCCACAACCAAGACTAATCAGTTATTGAAAACACAAAAAAACATAGACACAATTTACATTTGTTGTGTGACAATAGTTCAAGACTTTTGAAGGAGTATATTATTTTTTTCACCTCTTTTATATAAAGACTAATAACTGCTTTCTTGATCTGTTAAAACATTACAAATTTCTTATTGATGTCAAAATATTAGAAATTTCTATAGGAATCCTTTTTTCCATCATTCATGTTTCTATTTCTACAACTCATGCCAAATACACCGACCAATCTCATGTGTAAACAATCCATGCAAACTAGTTAATTTTCAGAGCACAAATTTCATGTGCACAAATTTCTAATTTAGATTTCAAATTTCTAAATTAAAAGAAAGATTTAAAAGAATAAGAAATTTATAATTTAAATTTATAATTCAAATTTCTAAATTAATTTCTTTGTAAATTAAAAAGAAGATTTAAAATAATGGAAATGGCTAATTTCTCTCTCAGTCTCATCAAACCACATGAAATTTCAAAAACATGAGATAATCTCAACCACTCAACAGGATGAATCTCAATCGCACTTTCATTCTGGGATTAAAATATAAACCAACCTAGTTTTCTTTGTTAAATGCATCATGTCATTTTTAAGCTAGATTATATACTCATTAAATATTAGATTTCAATTCTTAAAATCAGCATGCATGCTTAGATAATAGCTTTTAATATCTAGATTACTCATATAATCATGCTATTTTCATTGTTAGATTCATTGTTTTCTTAGATTAATGAGTCTATTCATTATTAGATTCAAATTATTGAATGCAATCATTGCATCTTAATCTTTCATGAATCTTTCATTATGGAGTTTTCTAGTCACTGATCTCACAATGCTAATTGAGAGCATCTCTACATAGATCATAATCACTTCATATAGGAAGCAATAGATCATTTCTAGCTAGTTCTTTGATTAGGTAGAGTAAAGATCTATTGAAGTGTTGTTAGTCAGATTGACCACATTTAACACACATTTATGGCGCCCACTGTGGGGTTCAAAACTCAAGCTTTTAAAATTATTATTAAATATTCAAATATCCATGCTTTTGTTTTGTGGATTTTGATCTTTTGGAGGAGAAATAGCACGTATGTGATAGTTTAATGACACCTTTAAGGGGTTTTTTCACACTTTTTTTGAATTATTTCAGTATTTTGTAGATGTTAAAAAGCGCTTACAAATGCTTTCTATAGCATATTTAAAGAAAATAGTAGCGCTTATCACAGTTTATAAACCGTGTATGAATCTTTATACAATTTTTTAAATATGAATAATTACTGATGATGTCTTTTTGTTTTTGCAAGTAACATAACACAAAAAAGTTAGCAAATTTGTCTGCGGGATATAGGATTGGTTCTTTCAATATTGATTTATTTGCATGCTTTGACGTTTTGTTTTGTAGGACAAATTTTTGCATCCACCTAACTATTGTCTACACGATGCTTGTCAAAGACTATGAATAGAAACAATAAAAACTACTAATGATTGTAATGCAGGTTGCCTTAGATATCAACTCAATATTTTGTCTATTAAAAAGATTTCTAAGCACTTAATTGGAATTTAAATTTGATTATTAATCTAATCAGAGGATTATGCTCTTTTCCTATTGGGAAAATCAAAAACTCAAAAGTCAGATTAAGTTTGAGTTTAAGTTTCGGTAAATAAAGCCTATTTGATGTGTTTGGAAAAGGGAAAAGGTAGAGAAGTATGCTCTTCTTCCATTGGACTCAGAACCTCATACCTTTAAATCCGAATCCATTTTCATTTCTTTAACCTTTAGAGGGCCTACCAATTGAGGAAAAATATCTCTTAGGAATGACCCAAGTGAGAACAAGAAGACGCCAATTCTTCCACCCACTAAAAATAAATGCCTCTTTGAGATTAAAGTTTTAGAGGGCTTAACTAGATCTATTATGATTACTTCAATATACACAGGGCTTGACAACCTCTCGGATCACCCGCGAGAGGTTGGATACTAAGTGCAAGGCAAATAGAAATTGTCCAAAGACACTCACCATATCGAGCCCTCATTGGCATTATTTGTAAAACCTAAAACACCATTGAAACTCTAAACTAGCAGCTAATAAAAATATTACCAACAACAAAAGAATTGATTCACTTACTAGCAATTTCTATCTACTGTGCATAGCATACTGAAGTTTACCAATCATTGATCAGTAGAGTATCATTAACCTCTTTGGCATCGTCTTCCTTTGATAACTTGTAGTTAGTTATCATTGGTGTGCCAACCGGTCTAAATTCTTCTAGCCCAAATGTTTAAGAATCTCTTTAATATACTTTCACTGAGATATGAATAAACCTATATTGAGTTGATGGATTTGTAGGCCTATTAAGAATTTTATTACTCCAATCATGGACCGATTATGTCTTCATTGATGAGAACCTTGAGTGGGTTAACCAGGAAGGCAAGGAGGTTGAGGCTGAGGCTGTGGCCATGGCAGAGGACTAGGATAGAGAACAATCAAGCACAACTAATGTTGATCACAATCAGAGTGCCACCTCATAGGTAGAGACTATGGCTGCACAATCATCCAGTACCTATCTGAAACACCTTTGTAGGAGGGATACAAGATACTTTGAGGATAAGGTTGAGCCTTAGGCTAAGTCATTAACTTGATTTTGTTTAAAATTGCACATATTTTTTGCAAAATTTGATGTCATGGATTTGGTTGACTTTATATACATTTGACAATATTTATATTTTTATATATGTATGTTTTCTATTTCCTTCAGCTACAATTTACATTTGTACTTATGTGATAGATGTATGTTTATGCATCTGGTCAAATTAGCTTCTATTTGATGATCTTATAGTGTATTTGAGCTTTATTCAATAATGGGTGAATGAAACAAGTCATTCCGAAGAAAGATCATCAATGATGATTGACCCTACACAAACAATCAATCTGGGAATGATGGAAAATCCTCAAATCAATCACCTGGCACAATGTCTCTTAGAAGACAAGAAACAACAATTCACAGACCTTCTTCACAGAAAAGAAAATTAACTTTACATGGACACTCAAATATGCCCGAAATGGATCAAGACATGATAATGCATCACTTATCCATTACACATGGTTTCAAGCATGTGAAGCATAAACTAAGGAATATGCATCCTCATTTTGCATTATTAATCGAAGCTGAATTACTAAAATTGTTGAAAGCTAGATTCATCTAAGCTATTGATTACGCAGAGTGGATTTCAAACATTGTGACTTTATCCAAACTAGACAAGTCAATTTGAGTGTGCACGAGCTTAAGAGATCTAAACCTAAGTTGTTCTCAAGATGATATTTTGCTACATAACATCAACATGATTGTTGAACTCACAACAAGCTATAAGATGTATTCACTAATGGATTGATTTAGCAGATATAACCAGATAAAAATTGCACTTGAAGACCAAGAGAAAATTTCCTTTACTTATACTTGAAGCACATTTTGCTAGAATGTCATGCCATTTGGTTTACAAGTGTCCAATACTTAGGCATTCAAGCCTTAACTCTAACACCTTGTAGAAAGTTTGCATTCAACATTTTCACCAATCCTCAAACCTCGTCAATCTTTCAGAGATGAAGTTGGCAATAGGTGCACCAAATATCAACATTGAGAACCTGGTTACTCGAGACAATTGGTCACATCAAAATTTTCATGCCTGTAAAAACCAAGAGCCAAAGACAAAAAGCTGGTCTCCACGACAAAACTATTGACAGCCCTTTGTATTTCTCAAGAACTTTAGAAAATTGAAAGTCTAGATTTGAAAAGAGAACTTCAATTTAAACAATTTTACTTGAATCGTTAAAACATCAATCACCCAATCGACAAAACATTGAACCAAACATTTCAAGCTATGATTGGGGAACCAGTCAAGGTCAACCTAGTACTTATAGTAATCACAATAGTGAATCAAATCCCCGAAGAGCAAATCAAAAAGTAACAATTCTAGGAGATGATTCACACGCTTCTACAACTCGACAAATACAAATACTTTATGCTTCTTGCTTCACAAGGATTGAAGCTCCCTCACAATTTAGATGTAGAGAGTCTCATACAATGTGAACAAAAGTCTCCCATTACCATTCTTAACAAACAACTACATGAAATGAGGGTTGAACTCATGCAAATGAAGGAAAAGGACCAAACATCTAACAAGTACTCATTGGAGTCCATTTGTCCTTTCCCATTCGATCAAAATATGTACATGCCACCATTTCCCTCAAAGATCAAAATTGTTATGTATGACAAATGGTAATGACAAGGGGAGACAAAGTTGACTTAACAAAGTAATGACATTAGTAGTAGACGTAGTTATGGTTGAGGAATAGGCTCTAACAGTGGTGTAAGAGGAAGATTTTTAGGTGGATCTAGTAGAGGGTCATTTAGAAACATGAAGGGTCACAATTGTCATCAGTTGGGACACCTGGCTTATAAATCCCCTGACAAAGCCACATCCTCTCAATCAGAGAGAAGGGTGAGCTATGTGCAAGAGGATTCTTGTAGTGTAAAGTCACCTGAAGTGAACCTTGATTCAAAAAGTGGGGAGTATCTGATGATAAGAAAGAAAAGTTCTTATCAAACAACCAATCAAGGAGGAACCAAAGCAGAGGAGATCCCTATTCAAGGTTAAGTGTAAAATTTTTGGTAAAGTTTGCAAAGTAATCATTGACTCTGGGTCAACTGACAACATCATCTCAGAGGAAGCAATTAGAAAACTTGGTGTGGTCAAGATACCTCATGAACATCCTTATAGGGTGACTTGGTTAAACAAAGGGCACATGTCCTTGTGAATGAACAAGCTTGGATTGAGTTTACAATTGGGGGCTAAAAAGACAAAGTCCTATGTGATATTTTACCTATGGATGCTTGTCATCTCCTATTGGGAAGGCCATGGCAGTTTGATAGGAAACTCATGCATGATGGAGAGAAGAATTCCTACTCTTTTCAAAAAGATGTGGTAACATTCAAGATTCAGTCTCTAGTGGAAGATGAAGGAGTGAAGGTGAGTCCTAGTGTGTTGGTAGTAATTAGTTAGTTTTATTACTCTTTTTTACTTAAGCTATCTCTTAGGTACATTATAATTAATACCTTTATTAATTATACTATGCAACCTATCTTTTCTAGTTTTAGGGTTTTGTTCACCTTTATAGGTTGAACCTTGTAATTCTTTTTTCATTATCTTGGAATACAATTTGCTCTCAATCCACTGAGATTTTCCAAGCCTTTGCTTTTGTCTCTTTGGTTTCCTTTCAGCAACAGGTTATTTGCATGCAAGTGTTCTTGGTGATCTGTGAAGTTGGATTTCTCAACTTCTACATGGTATCAGAGCTTCTCTGTTGCTACCTGGTCTGAGCTGTTGGAGCCATGATTCAAAGACGAAAGCCACAGCTCCTCTGAATTTTTTTCTATTGTTATTTATTGGATCTGGCGGGTCTCATTTTTTTATGGAGCACTTTGGGCAAAAATCGACCTCATGGTTGCCTCCGAAAGGCCCAAAAACCCCTATTTCCATATAAAACTCAATCTTTTTGGCCTCCGGGGCATCTGGGAAAATTTTTCTAGCCTATTAGGGCTATACGACATGCAAATAAAAAAAAAATTAAAAAAATCGTCAAAAAACACCACAGTGCCCCTTTTTGGAGCACACTGCCGCTGCACCACCTAGGTGCCACTCTCATGCTAGTCATCGGCCACCGCACCGCCCACCAGCAACTCACCACCTGGCAACCGCCTCCGCTCGTCCGTCATCACCCGACAGCCGTAGGTGACCTCACCGTGATGTCACTTGTCGAAAAAATTTTGCTGGCATTTTTAAAAAAAAAATTTCAGCAGTTTCAAAATTTTTTGGCAATCCTTTTACGATCATACGACCGTCAAATTTTTTGTCATGACTGGTATTTTCCAAAGAGCTTTTTGGAGGTGCAGTTGGTTTTTCGACTGTAACTTGTGCATACGGTGTCCATTTTTGAAAAATGAAATATCGTCGAAAAGGTCTTTCCGAGCTGGACATGATGATCCTAGTTTCATTTGCTAATTCATCTAATTGAGCTCTCATTTTTGGCATTGAAGTAGAGGCTTTAGTTTCCTCCCTCTCTGCATCTGGCTTCCACGTTTTCTTCTCATTTTTTGTGCTTTCCATAATTGTTTACTTGCTGTACGAGGGTTAGATTTATACATTGTGGGGGGGTGTTCTCTCTTTAAATACTTTACTTCAGAAAAGAACCTTCTGCTTCTGTCTACTTCTTCTCTCAATGTCAGACCCCTCTGTGGCCTAGTTGACACCACACAACTACCACACCTGGAAAGGACAGATGACTAGATTGCTTATGGAAAAGGGGCTATGGTCATGCCTCGATGAGACTCAGCCAGTTCTACAAAGGCCTCATGAGGCTCTTATGCAAAGAAACAGGATGGATGAGGCAATGTGCCTCATTGCAATGAACATTTCAAATGGGTTTTTATTCCACCTGGATGGTTTGACCACACCTAGGGATATGTGGAACAAGTTTTCCACCTTGTTTGGCATAATGAATCAGTTCAGGGTTCTCTAGATAGATGTAGAGTTCACCTCCTTGGTACCTAAATCATTCACGAACATTGAGGACTTCTTGATGAAGTTCAAGTCTCTTCGATCAATTTTACAAGTTGCTGGAAAGATGAAGTCATATGATGAGTGTATCTTTCTAATACTCTCAAAGCTTCATGGCCCTTATCAGATTTTCACTTCTACCTTCTACTCCACTATGGATGCACTAGGTGCACGACATGTTATGCCCTCTTTTGAGACTTTCTGTGATAGGTTGACTCGTGAGCAGTCCAAGCTCAATTAGATGGATTCACTTACAAGTTCACAGTCATAGACATTGCTTGCCAAGACACCTCAGGATACATAGAAGCAAAAGCCGAAGCAAATATCTAATTCCTCTTCTCAGCACTTTACTAGCCCACCATCTTCTTCTAAGAAGGAGAAACAGAAGACTGAGAGCCCTACATGTTCCTATTGTCAGAAGGGACCTCATGATGAGTCACATTATTTTTCAGAAGAGATTTGACGGCTATGAGAAATAGATTGCAAATTTGCAAGCTCTCCTTCAAAAGAGCACTATTTCCTCTCCATCCTCTTCCACCTCACAAGGGTCTACTTTTCAGTCTTCTACCTCATCTTCGACATATGGATAGGATTTTGGATAGGGTCATGCATTACGGGCTTCCATTGCATCCCCTTCATAGGTCCCTTAGATACTAGATTCAGTTGCTTCTCACCATATGGCATCTTCTCTGGAGATCTCTTCTATTGAGGCTTCTCTTATTCCTCACATTCTCATGGGGAATAACACTATTATTCCAATTTGTGGGAAAGGTTATGTACGCATTCAGGATGGCACATTCAATGATGTATTGTATGTTCCCTCTCCATCTGCAAACCTCCTCTCAATTTATTAGATTACACTCAGTGGGTCAGGGAAGATAGTTGAGTTCACGCCAGATTCAATCTTCATCCAGGATAGTGCGACAGGTGGCATTGTTGCTATAGGGACAGTTCATCATTCCACCTATCTCTACACCTTCTCACACTTTGGTCCACCATCTCCATTATCGTAGCAGAGCTCTCCTCTTATGCGAGAGCATCATGTGGGATAGTCAGGTCACTTGAACCTCTATGTTGTTCCTAAGACCACTTTTGTGGCTTCCTCACCTCATCTTGTTGGGGTTTCTTCTCTTCAGCGGGACTCTTCTTCAGCACTGCCAGACCCTCCAGCTCCATTCATCGAGCCACCAGGTGCAGTTATTTAGGATTCTATAGAGGACAGTCATCTCCTCTCTCTTGACAGGGTTAGCACACTTGTCATACCACCTACATTTTTCCTGACAGTGTCAGTGCACCTGTCATACCACCTACATTGGGGGTTCCCTTTCAGGATCCTCATGTCTACTCCTTTGAGCATCAACTCGGCCTTCTAGTGACACCTCATCTTTTGATACCTCCTCTTCATTTCTCACTACCTTTCACTCCTTTGTATTGGCATCATGGTGGTTTGTTCATTGATCTACGGATTCTTTCATTCTGGGGGAGCTTTGGAGCCTTGACCCTCTCTCACGAGCACGGGGGGGTTTGGCAGCACACATTGTACTTATGGCTTTGAGAGAGTCTCTTGAAGTCATTTTTTGTCTTTTGCTTGCTTTTATATCTCTTTTTGGAGGACTTTTTCCCACTAGGTTTTCTCCTTTGTCTCCGATTTACAGAGATTTCCTGTATTGGGTACCTGATCAAGCCTTGTTGCCGGGACCCATTTCCTGCTTTCATAGTTGTGCTAGGTTAGCTTACCTCCTGAGCTTCGCTTAAGGGGGGGTGTTAGAGTAATTAGTTAGTTTTATTACTCTTTTTTACTTAAGCTATCTCCTAGGTACATTATAATTAATATCTTTATTAATTATAATGTGCAACTTAACTTTTCTAGTTTTAGCGTTTCGTTCTCACTTCACTGAGATTTTCCAAGCCTTTGCTTTTTTCTCTTTGGTTTCCTTTCAGCAACAAGTTATTTGCATGCAAGTGTTCTTGGCGATCTATGAAGTTGGATTTCTCAACTTCTACAGAGGATACTAAACAAACTCAACCCTTGGCTAAAAAAGTTCAACAACTTCTTGATAAATATAAAGATATTGTCAAAGAGAGCAGTAAGTCATCAAATAGACTTTGTACTTGGGACATCACTTACACACAAGGCTGCATATAAGCTTACTATGGATCAAAACAAGGAATTGGCTAGACAAGTGCAAGAATTACTTGACCAAGGCCTGGTGAGGAAAAGCATTAGTCCATGTGTTGTACTAGTGGTCCTAGCATCAATGAAAGGAGGCAAATGGAGACTTTGCATAGATTCAAGAGCCACCAATAGAATTACCATAAGGTATAGGTTTCCAATCCTTAGAATTGAAGATTTAATGGATAAGGGTGTTTGTAGTAGTGTACCTTCATGACATCCTCATCTACAATAAGACAAGGGAGGCTCACTTAGCACAATTGGAGAAAGTGTTGAAAAGATTATATGAGGAGAACTTGACCATTAACTTAGAAAAGTGTGAATTCTTGAAACAAGAATTAGTATATATTGGATTTGTGGTGTCTAAAGGCATGTTGAAGATGGATCAAAGCAAGGTGGAGACAATACTAAGCTAGCCAACTCCTACAATTGGAACTGAGGTAAGAAGCTTCCATGGGCTTGCCCAATTTTATAGAAAATTTATTAGGGGTTTTAGTGCCATTTGTGCTCCAGTCCTAGAGACTATAAAAGGAGGAATGAAAACAAAATTTAGATGGACTAAAGAAGCCAATGAAGGGTTTGAAATGCTCAAGAAGCAAGTAGCTACCCAACCTATTTTGGTTCTTCCTAGTTTTGAAAGGTTATTCACTTTAGAGTGTGATGCTAGCAACATAGTTATGGGAACTGTCCTAACTCAAGAGGGTAGACCAGTAGCCTTCTTTAGTGAACAACTAAATGGAGAAAACAAGAAGTATAGTTCCTATGATCTAGAACTCTATGCATTAGTTCAAGCCCTTAGGAAGTGGAGGCATTACCTCTTACCTAAGGAATTTGTAGTGTTTACTGATAATCAGACCTTAAGCTATTTAAATACACAAGAAAAATTGAGTAACAGACACCTTAAGTGGATGGAGTTCATTCAAGCATACAATTTTACTATTAAGCACAAGAAAGGCCAAATGAATAAAGTAGTAGATGCTCTACGTTGCAGGTTGTTGACTGTCCAAGAGGTACAACTGAAGAGCATAGGAGTGGAAATTTTCAAAAGTCTGTATTAGGAGGATGCTTACTTCTCAGAAGCCTATCAAGTATGTGTGGACTTCAAGAATCATTTCCATAGCAATTTTGTTGACTATACATTGTAGAATGGTTTGATGTTTAGAGGAGGATAGTTGTGTGTACCAAGAGGATCCATGAGGGAAAACCTCATCCAAGAAAAACATAATTGAAGTCTCCATGGCCATTTTTCTCTTAACAAGACCCTAGAACTAGTAGAGATGTTCTATTACTGGCCTAGAATGCAAAAAGATGTCAGACACTATGTGGAGCAATGTATAGTGTGCCAAAGAGCCAAAGGAATAGCTACCAATGCTGGTTTATATCAACCATTGCCCATTCCCAATAGACCATGGGACGACATCAGTATGGACTTTATTGTTGGTTTGCCAAAGACTAAGACAGGCATGGATAGTATATTTTTTTATAGTGGATAGGTTTAGCAAGATGAGTCACTTTATTCATTGTAAAACTACCCATGATGCTAGTTGCATTGCCCACTTGTTCTTTAGGGAAGTTGTGAGGATTCATGGCTTACCATTAAGTATAGTCTCAAATAGAGATGTCAAATTCATGGGACACTTTTCGAAAACATTATGAAAAAAGTTAGGAACTAATTTTTCTTTTGGGTCAGCCTATCACCCCCAAACAGATGGGCAGACTAAGGTCATCAACATGGTGTTAGGTAACCTTCTAAGGTGCTTGAAAACAGAGTATGGGCAAGTGTGGGATTAGATATTAGCTCAGGCTGAATTTTCTTACAATGACAGTGTAAATAGGACAACTGGGAAGAGTCCATTCTCAGTGGTGTATGGTGTCCATTTTCAAGGTGTGTGAGAACTTAGAGATTTGGGTTCCATGGAAGGACAAAGTGGACATGATGAGGACTTTGCCCAGTCAATGAAGGAGGTCCATGACCAAGTTAAATATGCCCTTACTGAAGCAACACAAAAGCTCAAGCTTAAGGTAGATGCTAAGAAGAAAGAACTACATTTCAATGTGGGGGATCTTGTCATGGTCCATTTGAACAAGGCTAGGTTAGAAAAGGGAGTGCCTAACAAATTGGAAATGAGGAGAATAGGTCCCTTTCCATTATTAGCGAAGTATGGTGAGAATGCCTATAAGGTGGAGCTTCTTGCAGCATGGGCTATCTCACAAGTCTTTAAAATTCAAGATTTGATTCCTTACAAGGGATCACTCCCAACTGAACCAATGACTCCTACAAATGAGACTAGTCTACCAAAGGATACAACCATACTGGCAAAGGACAACCCTCAAGCAGAGAAAGTCTTAGACTCCCAGGTCAAGAAGAAGACCAGACATGGTACCTATCTAGAACATCTCATCAAATGGCAAAACCTTCCTGAAGCAAAGGCTACTTGTGTGGCAAATGAAGATTTCAAAAAGTTGGGATTAGATCTCTCTTTAGTATCCCCGTAGGTGATCACACTTCTTTTGGCCAAGGAGGTATGGTGTAGGCACACCTAAGGGTTGGCCTAGCCCTAGTCTTGTTTTTGGCTTGTAATAACTATGGCTAAGTCATGTTGATAAAAAGGACTATTTGAAAGTCCATGTGTGTTTTAAGTGTGGTGTGGTTGGGTCAAGGTAGGTCAAGATTAGACTTGTCACTAGGTTGCCATGGGTTGACCCTAGTTGCCTCTAATTGATCAAATGGTACTAATTTTGGCATAGGATGTTTGGGATGTTAAATTTTGTTAGGTTTTGTTGTTTTTTTAGGTGTTTTGGTGTTTAGACATCTTGGGCCTCCCTTAGAAGGGTCAATGACAAATTAGTAGCAAGAATGCAACAACAATTGCAAAATTTGCTCCATAACTTTTTGACAACTTTTTGCAAATTAGTAGCAAGAATGCAACAACAATTGCAAAAGTTGCTCCACAACTTTTTGACAACTTTTTGCAACTTAGTGCCCGAATAACCTAGGAGTTGGTTATTGTCGACCCAAGTAGATATTGCTTGGAGGATCTTATAAATAGATAAGTTTTTGACTTTGTACAGGTTGGCTAGGTGAATAAACAAGATTCTCAAGAAGGATATTGAATGTGTATTGATTGTTTTCTATGTTTTACCTAGTTCTGTAGCATTTCTTGGTGGGATCCAATACAAGTGGATTGAATCTTATCATTTCTTGTTTAGAGTAGCTTTGTTTTGTTGTTTCCACTTTTCGTAGCAAGTTACATTTTCATTTTATGTTCTTTTCTATGCTGTAGAAAAATCCAACTCTCATGGACTGTTCCCTGCAAGTGAGTGAGTTGGGCTTGTAAATATGGGTCTCAGTTGAAAACCCTCTGTTGGTTATTCGTGGCCCATGGAGAATGGAAACTAGACCCCTTGTACATTATTTTCCTCTTTGTACAGGAGCTAGAAGTGGTGGCACCTATTTTTAAAGTCTTGCCCTAGGCGAGCTTGGTCAGCCCAGAAGTAAGACAACAACCAAAGTGAATTTACTTGCAGGGTTGAAGAGATTGGAAGTGGTGGTTGGTTGGGGATGTTTGATAGGATGTTTTAGACATTCTAGAATTGGAGGAGTGATCAGTGTTGGCCATTTGATCTATGGTTCAAGCTATTGGAACAAGGTTCTCCAATTAGGCCTATTTTTAAGGACAAAGCCCTAAATGTAGAAAAGGGTTGTATGGATGACTTAGAGAAAAGAAGACCTAAAAATCTTGTAAGGAATCCAAAAGTGTACTGAGAACTGTGATGGGTTTAGGGTTTTTTTTGGACAAATTTGGAGTTATGAAAGTTTAGGAGCCCGAGTAGGGCTCCAAGAGCAATTAGCCATGTCTACTACGTGAACTTGAACCCGATAAAGAAAAGAGTACTTGGAATGCTAGAATCTTCCAAGAATTGATTAATTGGTTTGAAAAGAAGACCATTTGACACTGTGAGAAAATCTTATATGGAAATGGAAGCCATGGGTAGAATTTACCTTGCAGACTTTAGGAATTGGAGTGACAATTCATGGTAGAGAGACACTTCAGGGTTGGGAAGAAACCAAGTAGGTTCCCTAGGTTGAAGGGTTGAGAAAAGAACCCTTTTTGAAGGTCATTAGAGTGGAGTGACCTTAGAAGGAGCTAGTGGGCACTAGGCAAGAGTCTCCCTATCAACAAATATGATGGAAATGGTGACCCACAAGATCACATAGAGTTATGTGCTCTTAGCATGGAATTTATGCATGAACATACCTTATGAGACTCTTGAGGACAAGCCATGGAATGGTTCACAAAACTCATTCCAGGTATCCCAACATTTGATGAATTAGTGAAGAGGTTCATCTCACACTAGTCTTACAACATCCAACATGCAATCACCATGTTGGATCTATGTAATACCAAGAAACAAAGGGGGGAACCCTTTGTGACATACCTCCAACGATGGAGAAATATATTCACAAGATATCCCAATCACATTTCAGAAATGGAGAAAATGGATATCCTTGTCAACAATCTTGTATTGGAAATGAACTTTTTCAATCTCTCTAGTAGCAATCAAGCTACTAATAGTAACACATACCTCATCAAACCCCATACCTAATCAAGAGATAAACAAGGACAAAACACATTGGATTCCCATACCCAAACACAATTTCACTCCTCTAGGAGAAACTTTGGATGTTGTCCTAAATACATTGTTGTAAAAAATCATCACATTACTAGAAAACTCTAGACCATGGGAACCTGAGATCAAACCATAATGGTTGAACAATAATCTATATTGTGACTATCATCGTAATAAGGGTCACAAAACAACAAAATGCATGAAACTCGGGCATGTTCTTTGTTTTGATGGTTTCCTTGCATTTTTGTCTGGTTTGTTTTATTTTTTGTTTTAGGGGAGCTTCATTGCCTTATCCTTAGTTTCAGTTTTGTACAGGGTCAGGGCCCCATAAATAGTTGCTTTTACCTTAATTCAAGTCTTAAACAAACAACTGTAACAATTAACATAAATTAATAATAATATCAATTATATAAATATTAACTAACACAGTGCTTCAAAGAGCAAACATTGTATGACTGATGAACATAAAAACACACTAACATTTGAAAGAATAAATTTCAATGATTCATATAAGGATTTAGGTAACCCACTGAGTCACTTAAACTGACTTCACAACCAAGACTAAGCAGTTATTGAAAACACAAAAAAAAACATAGAGACAATTTATAGTTGTGTGACAATAGTTCAAGAATATTTAAAGAATACATTGTTTTTTTCACCTCTTCTTTATGAAGCCTAATAACCTCTTTCTCAATTTTTAAAAACATTATGTATTGCTTATTGATTAATTTAAGAAATAAAGCTAACTAAAACTGAAGTGCTACATGGACAATCTCAAAATAGACTAAATTGACAAAAAACTACAGCTTCATCAATTAAAGAAATAGAGCTAACTTGACAGAAATTAAAGTGCTACATGGTCAATCTCAGAATAGACTAACTTGGCGCTGAATTTTGAAAAACTTATGGTAAGCTACAAATCTATCATAGAAAAACATGAATGGTTGTGATCTAGAAATGCATGTGGCAATTGAAATCCACCTCGAGCTGCAATTGGAATCCTTACATCTATAGCACCATTTTTTCTTGTGCAATGTTTTTGTATGCTCATTTGCCTCTTTGATATTTGTGGATGATGTGTCTAATCTTAAAGTTGTTTCAATGGAATCATCTAGGGTTTCTGGTTTGAGGGTGCTTACCATACATTATGCTTAGGTCACAACTTCTTGACTGTCCACAAAAAACTACAACTTGATTAATTTAAGAAATAAAGCTAACTGAAACTAAAGTGCTACACAAACAGTCTCAAAGTAGACTAAATTGACAAAAAACTGCTTCATTAATTAAAGATATAAAGCTAACTTAACTGAAATTAAAGTACTACATGGTCAATCTCAGAATAGACTAACTTGAAGCTAAATTTTTAAAAAACTTATGTTAAGCTACAAATCTGACATTGATGAACATGAATGGTTGTGATCTAGAAATGAATGTGGCAATTGGAATCCACGTTGAGCTACAATTGGAATCCTTACATCTATAGCACCATTTTTTCTTGTGCGAAGTTTTTGTATGTCCATTTGCCTCTTTGATATTTGTGGATAATGTGTCTAATCATAAAGTTGTTTCAATGGCACCATCTAGGGTTTTTGTTTCAAGGGTGTTTACCATACCCTTGACTATATCCCTCAAACATTCAACAAATAGGAAAGTAAACCTATATTCATTAATCCTTGAAACTTGTACTACAATCCCTCATAATTCTGATATGTATTCATCCAATGTTCCTTCTTGTTTGATTTGGGTTAACCTTTAAAAATCTTCTTCAGGGTGTTTCCTATCAAACCTTCTAATTAATTTTTCAAATAACTCTTCGTAGGAGGTTACGTTTCGGTGACCTTGAGTAGGTAATCCATGGTGCCACTGTTAGTTTGCAGACTCAAATTCGAAGAGTACTCGACAAGCCCAAAATTTTCAACTCGACAAAAACTCAGAGAAAACTCTACGAATACTCGACAATTTAGAAAGAACTAAAACTAAAAATCTTTATAGTGAAAACATGTAAAAAATACATTTTAACCAATGTTTTACGTGCATTAACATTTTTACCCACAATTTTGTCTACAAAAATGCGAGTTAAACTTGTGTGCACTAAGAACTACATTGAATTGAAAGAAACTAGTAGCAGAGTTGCACTTACATTAAACTTATAAGAACATAAAAAGAAATAGGTCTAGCTTTGATACCTTTCACCTTATTTATAAACACATTGTAGATTATTCTTTGGCCTAATTTTATCATAACATTTTCAATTACAAGGATATAAAGAAGTCCCAAAGAGATGCAATAATTATGAAAAATCTATGAGTTCATTTGCCTCATGCATACTTAGTGACAGATATATATTTATACCCTTGCTATATTACTTAAAACAATCTAAAACCGGCCTTCAAAAATTTGTATGGTGAAAAATAAATCGTTTACTAATGTTTTTTCTTATATATAACGTCATACATAGTTTTTATAGACATAAATTTTCAGACTTAGACTCGAAGAGAGTACTCAGCAAGCCCAAAATTCTCAACTCGACAAATACTCTGAGAAAACTTGACATATACTAGACAACTTAGAAAGAACTAAAAAAATAAAAATTTAGACATTTTTTTTGTAAAATTCAAATACAAAATGTACAAATATAAAAATCAATATATGCATAGCTTTATAGCAAAAACTTGCGAAAAGCATATTTTAACCAATGTTTTACCTGCATCAACATTTTTACCCATGGTTTTTGGTGTCTACAAAAACTAGAGAGTTAAACTTGTGAGTACTCGCCCAACAAAAAAAATAGAGAGTACTCTCCAAGATGACATGGGAAGATGAACCCAAGAGGACATCCAAGATCTAGTGTGCATCAAGAACTACATTGAATTGAAAGAGACTAGTAGCAGAGTTGCACTTACATTAAGCTTATAAGAGCATAAAAAGCAATAGGTCTAGCTTTGACATCTTTCACCTTATGTATAAACACATTGTAGATTATTCTTTGACCTAACTTTAACATAACATTTTGAATTACAAGAATATAAAAAAGTCCCAAACGGACGCAATAATTATAAAAAAATCTAAGAGTCCGTTTGCCTCATGCATACTTAGTGACAAATATATATTTATTTCCTGGCTATATCACTCAAAAAAATCTAAAACAGACCTTCAAAATTTTTCTTAAGCTCAAAAATAAATCATTTACCAATCTCACCCACCAAATCTCACCCACCAACAATAAATGCAAAATGGTAGGGAAAAAGAGTCAAAATATCTATGTGATAGTGTTATGAAACTATTTGGTGCAACTAGACTTACAATTATGTAAAAGCTAAGAATATAACAAAAGATTTCACTTGCATTATGTAAAACATTTTACTACCTTCAAAAGTTCGGAATAATTCATTGCAAGTAATACAGAAATCTTCATCACACCAATAATATGCGAAATCAATGTTACTCATAAGCCTGAGACAAATAAATTCAACAAAAAAAATAATCCTCCCAACATTACTATTTTAAATAACCTGCATTTGAAGACATATTTCAAGGAAAAAAAACTGCGAACAGTAAAGCTCAAGCACACTTTAAACAAATAATAGTAAGAAATCAGAAATTTAAACAACAAAAGGTGAGACAATTCTTAACCTTCAAATAAAAATATAGATTCTATAAAATTTAATTGACACAATGTTTCAAAAAAAACGAATATTGTATGGTTGACATATATAAAAAGACACTAACATTTCAAAGAATAAATTTCCATGATTCATATAAGCATTTAGGAAAGTCATTGAGTCACTTAAATTGAATCCACAACCAAAACTAAGCACTTATAGATAACACAAAAAAAAACATAGACACAATTTTATATAAAGACTAATAACTTTATCTTTATCTGGAAAAACATTACGGATTTCTTATTGATGTCAAAATATTAGAAATTTCTATAGCAATCCTCCTTTTTAACCATTCATATTGGCTATTCCGACACTCTTTCCCTAATTTTTTTAATTTTGGGGCAATAATGTAACAAAGTATTTGTAAAACCTAAAACACCCTTGAAACTCTGAACCAGCAGCTAATAAAAATATTACCAACAACAAAACAACTGATTCACTTACTGCTTTTGCACCCTAATAAAGATGACACAGAAAATCAACAATAACAGAATGCCTTCTTTTTGTGAACTATTTATGAAAGATTTTATTGCAGCTTAGAACAGAATACAATACAGAGGTAAATATATAGTTATTAACAGCATATCATAGCCTTAATCATACATTGCAAGGCTCTTCAACAGACAGATTGATATCAACAACTCATTGTTAGAGCCATACATTATAATTCGGTCACAACTTCTTAACTGTCCATGGAAAACTACAGCTTGATAAATTTAAGAAATAAACTTAACGGCAACTAAAGTGCTACATGGGCAATCTCAAAATAGACGAACTTGAAAAAAAACTACAGCTTCATTAATTAAAGAAATAGAGCTACCTAAACTTAAACTAACAACTGTAACAATTAACTGAAATTAAAAAAAATTATAGATTATATAAATATTAACTGACACAATGCTTCAAAGAACGAACATTGTATGGTTGACGGACATAAAAGCACACAATAACATTTCACGGAATAAATTTCCATGATTCATATAAGGATTTAAGAAAGTCATTGAGTCACTTAAATTGTTTCCACAACCAAGACTAAGCAATTATTGAAAACACAAAAAACATAGACACAACTTACATTTGTTTTTCACCTCTTCTATATAAAGACTAATAACTTCTTTCTCGGTCTGTAAAAACATTACAGATTACTTATTGATGTCAAAATATAAGAAATTTCTATAGCAATCCTTTTTGTTTCTTTTTCAACACTCTTTCCCTGTATATTTTATTTTGGGGCAATAATGGAAGAAATTAAAATCTAAAATGCCCTTGAAACTCTGAACCAGCAGCTAATAAAAATATTAGCAACAACAAAAAAAAATGACTCACTTACTGGTTTTGCACCCTAAAAATGACACAAAGAATCAACAATAACACAATGCCCTGTTTTAATGAATGAATACCTTCTTCTTCAGAACTACATATGACACACAGATTTTATTATTAACAGCATATCATACCCTTAATCATGCTTTGCCCTCTTAAACCAACATATTTATATCAGCAACACATTGTTAGAGTCATCCATTATAATTCGGTCACAACTTCTAAACCGTCCACAGAAAACTACAACTTGATTAATTTAAGCAATAAAGCTAACTGAAACTAAAGTGCTACACGGACAATCTCAATAGACTAAATTGACAAAAAACTACAGCTTCATTAATTAAAGAAATAGAGCTAACTTAACGGAAATTAAAGTGCTACATTGTCAATCTCAGAATAGACTAACTTGATGACGAATTTTGAAAAACTTATGGTAAGCTACAAATCTAACATAGAAAAACATGAATGGTTGTGATCTCGAAATGCATGTGGCAATTGGAATCCACCTTGATCTGCAATTGGAATCCTTACATCTGTAGCACCATTTTTTCTTGTGCAATGTTTTTGTATGCTCATTTGCCTCTTTGATATTTGTGGATGATGTGTCTAATCTTAAAGCTGTTTCAATAGAATCATCTAGGGTTGCTGGCTTGAGGGCGCTTACCACACCCATGACTGCATCCCTCAAACCCTCAAGTTTCAACAAATAGGTAAGTTAACCAATCTTCATTAATCACTGAAACTCGTACTGCAATCCCTCGGAATTCTAATATGTATTCATCCAATCTTCCTTCTTATTTGATTTGGTTTAACCTTTAAAAATATTCTTCGGGGTGTTTCCTATCAATCCTTCTAATTAGTTTTTTTGGAGAACTCTTCGTAGGAGGTTATGTTTTGGTGACCGTGAGTAGGTAATCCATCGTGTCACTCATAGTTTGCATACTAGGACTCGAATCAAGCACTCGTAGGTTATGTTTTGGTGACCGTGACTAGGTAATCCAGCACTCGCTCTGAGCCGTGCGAGTAGTTCGAGTCACCGAGCCGAACAGGCCTTGCTAAGTTTTTATGATTCGACCTGCGTCATGGAATATGATATATAATTTCATATATATATATAATTATAACAGTATATAAGTTCAAGGGTTGTTCTTTTGCTGAGTCGTTACTGAGTTGTAGCTGAGTCACGAGTCTGGGAACTCTGGTTTTAAATCCCTATTTGTGTGTAACCTTGTCCTTCTTGACGTCTCATGCCTTTGACCTTCACAAAATTCTCTAATTGTTATCAGTTCTCTATTTTCTGGCTCAAGGCTTGCGTAGGCTCTAGCACTATCTACAGTGACGACATTCCATGAGAAATTATCTCCTTGAAGCTGTTCAGCTGATCATCTTTGGCGCTTTGTTTTATGTTTCCATAATTCACGTGGTATCTTATATTCTTGTAGTTATAATAACTAACTACTAGGTTACATCGGAGGTTTCAAATGTTTTAAACTTTTTTGATAACCTGTTTTACAACTCCATTTTGCATTCATTTGAACTATCTTGTATCAAATGTACGGTCTTTCATCTGCCACACCATATTTGTGTTTGCAAAGTCAAGAACTATTTTGTATTTAACATGTAGATCAAGAACTGATATGGTAATCGTTTCTCCGGACATGTCACCTTCCATTTTAAGCGTGCCTTTCTTGCCTTTCATTTGCCTTATGAAGTTCGAAGCTTTCATCGGGCCTCTTTTTGTTAAGTTAGCCAAGTCGATGAGGAGAGAAAAATTCAGACTATCGGGGAATTTGCATCAAACCATAACTTGGCGACGATGTCCTGATATGTAGTAATATTGATATGTAGTATTATTGATGCCATTGAAGATTTCACTCATTGAAGTGACATTTCTTTAAAAAGCTCACGTACATCGTCTCCCATTTGCATTTGATGAGAAAACATCATTTAACATGGTGTTCAGTCATTTAACTAGACAAATTTTGGATACTGACTCCTCTCTGCCGATCATTCTAGAGGAGATCGATCTAGAGTCCAAGTGACTCACTGAGTCTACCGATTTTGTCTTCACTGATGAGGACCTTGAGTGGGTTAACCAGGAAGGCAGAGAGGCTAAGGCTGAGGCTGTGGCCATGGCAAAGGACTAGGATAGAGAGCAATCAGAAACAATTGATGTTGATCATGATCAGAGTGCCACCTCATAGGCAGAGACTATGGCTGCACAGTCATCCAGTACCTATCTCAGACACCTTTGTAGGAGGGATACAAGCTACTTTGAGGCTAAGGTTGAGCCTGAGGCAAAGTCATTAACTTGTTTTTGTTTACAGTTACACATACTTTTGGCAAAATTTGATGTCATGGATTTGGTTGATTTTATATACATTTGACAATATTTATATTTCTATATATGTATGTCTGCTATTTTCTTTAGCTACAATTTACGTTTGTACTTATGTGATAGATGTATGTTTATGCATGTGATCAAATTAGCTTCTATTTGGAGCCATCCTCCTGAAAATAGCCATCAATTCTAGCATGTCATGCTCTTGGTGCTTGCTTGAACATATAAAACATTCTCTAACTTGTAGACATGATGCTCTTTTCATTCAACTTTAAAACCCTGTCGTTGTTCTAGATATAATTCTTCTATGTACCCCTTCAAAAAAACACTTTTCACATCCATATGATGTATACTCCAACTCTTTTAAGTTGCTAATAAAATCAACATTCTAATAGTCCCCCCATCACTATTAAACTTTGTCTTATACACCCACGTGGTCCCAATCTTCTTGTCATGTAGAAATTTTGTATGATCCCGGGTATCATTCCTATGAATGGAATCCATCTATTCTTGCATTCCTTGCATCTAAACCTCATCAGTACATGCCTCTTCAAAAGCAAGATGGTTAAAATTAGGCTTCATAAATAAAGCAAAATTAACTATCTCACTTACCTCTTGGAAATTTTTCAAGTGCTTGATTTGCACTCCTTTGATAAATAATGCTCAACCTTTTCACCCTTTTTTAGAACCTTGACACAATAAGCGTATTAGTGAGTGGATTATACAATCTATATGCTTTAATTTTGTCATCATAACGAATAATAAAGAATGACTCACTTTTTGCATTTAACTTTTGTCTTTCTTCATCAGGTAAATAGACATATACTAAACAAACAAAAAGTTTGAAATAATTAAAATAGTGCTTTTTCTCATATCAGGCTTTATAGAGAGTCCTCTTGTCAAGTCCACTTGTAGGACTTCTATTAAGAATATATACAACTATAACAACTACATCTCCCCTGCAAAAGTTGCTCAAATTCTTGGTATGCAACATGGTTCTTGCAATTTCTACCATTGTACAGTTCTTCATTTTAGCCACTCCATTCTGCGAAGGGATGTAAAAGTTGTTCCGCTGCCCTCTAATGCCATTCATCTCACAATAACTATGAAAATTACTTGAAGATATTCTCCTCCACTGCCCTTGCATGCTTTCCTTTTGCACATCCTTCACAAATCCCCTTGTGCTCTTCGACCATAGGCAACCCAAGAACCAAAGCTTTTGATACAAGTGTTCGCCTATTTTAATTACTTTGATTAAAATAAACCACATAAATCTTAGTTTTTGGGATCGTTTCTCATATTATTAAGTCAAGTGTATTTACTTGAAGAATTCGGGCTCGTAATGTACAAGCAAAAAATAGCTCTCTATGTTTCCCATTGAAGAGGTCCAAACGCCTCTGTATTTCGTACGAGAGCAAAAACTTCCTGCTCTAAATATGTCAAAATTGCAGAAATGAAGAGATGGTTCAGGACACGTTTCAGGTTAAACCAGGAAAAGATGGTGCAATCTATGAATATTGGAATCTTATAGACAGTTTTTGCGTCATCCACATGGTAGATTTTTCACCGTCTTCATATCTTGATAGGTACTTTCCATATTGTTGACGTTTTAGACCTTTCTTAAGCATTTCTTTTTGCCATTATTATTTGTATTTATCCAACAACATATATTTGAGGGTCCTATCTTCTTGCTAATCAACTATCTTTGAGGGTCCTATCTAGTCGAAAATATGTACCTCAGTAAAGATCATACTTTGGTACTTTGGTGTGGTTGCATATTGACAAGTACAGAGACGTTCGTCTGAGTCGTTTGTGTGCTTATATTATTGTTAGTAAAATTATTTTTACTATTCTCTCACGAGAGAGAATACAAGCAATGCATCCAAGAATCTGATGGACCTGTAGGTCGACAATCAGGAATTTTTTTAAAAAAAGGCATTCATCATGATAGTCATGACAGCCTAAAACACAGTCACCTAGGTGAGAGTCTTTGAAGTGCTTAAAATGGGTCAATAACAGTCACGAGAACCCTTAGACAACAGCAAATAATGATGAAGCATGACGGAGCACTCAAAAGTTGAAAGAACTCGAAAATCAGCAGTAGCTTCATGAAGAGAACAGATAAAATGATACATAGACAAGCACAGAGCAACAAATGTTCAAGTTCAGTCTTGAGAAAAAGCGGATAGGGTAGCCTTCAACATTTATGATTCCTGTTCATTTGGTTCTGTGTTTTCGTTGTGTGGGCCCTTGTGTCTCCCTCGGATTCTTCGCAGCATTCAGCTTCCTACAGTGAACATGTTAAAATATTGAACAGCAAAAGGCTTCTATATAGTGAACAAGTTTACAAGATTTCAATGTGCAGCCAAACCTAATGTGGAAGATCTTAATACAGTGATATCAATTTGTCATGATGGGACAGCAACAGATATCGAAGGCCTAAGAATATTAGATGTTGTCATAAAGCTTCATTAAAGAGACGATTAAAGTAAGTATGAAACTCATTCAATTTGAAATAGAAGGGTAGAGTGCAAAGTGAGCAGTCATTTGAGAAGGACAAAAGCATACCAATCTTGGGAAAAGAAGAAAGCAAACATTAGTATCTTGTGGGCAGTCAACAGAAAATAATATAGCAGCATTGTGGAGCAACAAGATCCTATAAAGCATGGCAAAACCATGAGGGAACAATATATGCCATGCACAGTGATGTTTAAATTTTCTCTAAAGGAATACAAACACATACTGGTAAAAATTATTGCATATACAAACACATACTGGTAAAAAATACTGCATTACATGATAATATCTACTGATGGTAAGCTGCATGGCAGGATCAATAAATTAACAGAGATATATAAGAACAGTATTCAAAGACAATAAGCTTCAGGAAAGGCAACTGAATTCAAAAGTGTCAAGAAAATGAAATGCGCATCATGCTACGATGTGCAGCATTGACACTGAAGATGGGCTGCATTCATGAAAACAAACAGCAGAAACGGGCAGTTCACAATAAAAAGCACAGTTCAATGACAAAATAAAGAATATCACGGGTAAAGATAAGAAACTTGCAAGACAAAATAAAGTGATTGAACAAACAAAAGCCAGTGGTAAGGTAGAACATGGAGAAAGTGCAAATAGTGGACGGTTCATATTGATCCTATGTTGAGGATAATACATGGAAGGCAAAGTAAGGACACAACAGTCTTATAGCGAGTCCTTATGATGAAAATTGAAAGAACATGTTCTAGAGGATAGTTCCAGACTTGACAGTGCTGAAAGAAGTGACAGTAAACGACCATTAAAGAAACCAATAGAACAAATGAACAAGAGGATATGGATTAGAGAGTCTTCAAGACAGTAATGGACCAAGAGAGTTTTCATTATTCAATTATTAAAGGACCAGGGAGAGTATCTCATCTTTACAAGAAACACAGTCCCAAGCTAAAAGATAAAGACAAGAAAACTATAGAGATGGAGCAGTCAATAATATGATAGTCTTTCAGTGAACCGTAAACAAGATAAACACAGTTGACAACAATAACAGTAATCGAATTGTGATGTCCCTGTTTTAGCAGCAGTCTGGAGGGTGTTTTTGTCAGCTCATCATCGCAATCCTCGTGAGCTGGCATGTTAAAATAATGTTTATTAACAATAGTGGTAGCTGAGCATTTAATGCTCATTCCAGAACTCTCTTAAACCAACAAGAAGACTCCAGATATTCTAGATTATTCCTAACTGCCATCACCGTACTTTTTGTAGAGAACTCTCCAGAATTCTCTCTTGTTCTCACCATAGCCTCTATGGAAAATTCCTGAAGATTACAACAGGTCTATAAATTCAATCTCCCTCTTGCATTGTGTAAGCAAGTGAAAGCAAGTTTACTGTAATACAATTTATAATTTTCTAGCTCCTCTGTTCTGCCTAATACTGTGTTATGTTTCTGCTGTCTTCTTTATTAAATCCTGCTCTGTTTTTCAACTATATTCTGCTCTTTTCACTGTAATTTTTAAATTGTTCATCATGGCAGATAGTTTAGAGGGTCTCTTTATTAGATTTACTATTTATAGTAAGTCTACTTTTCTCAGGTTTCTATTTCTGGCAAGGCAATATGGACACAGGATGCTGTTGGTCAGTAGGATTTAGCTTCATCACCGTGCATATGGATTTATTGAATTAAACTTTTCTTAATTAAATAACTATGTTATTACATGTTATATTTTGATGGTGTGTAGTTGACGATTCCTTAATGAGAAGTGTGTCCTTGAAAATTTGGCAAAGTGTGTGGTTGAAGGCTCATTTTATAATGTTTTAATAAAAGCCTCGAGGATTTCGATTTCATTATCAATTGACTATCTTCATATTATGAAGATTTGGGGAAGAAATCGAGTTGGGAAGAGAAGAAAGGGTTTGATCAACAATTTGGAGAGAAACGTCAATTTCTTCCAAATTCTCGCACTATGAATTGCATTGCATTGCCAATGAATAGTGTTGCATTGCCAATGAATAGTGTTGCATTGAACTTTGTTAAGCTGTGTTTGTATTAAGGGACGTACGGACTGCCTGCTGCCGTACGGAATTGTTTTTGCCGTTCTCATTGTGAAATTTGCGGAAGCAAGCAAATGGCGTGTGATAGCATTGGTGCTATTGTTTAAGACTGAGATTCAACCCAAGGATGGCATCCGAGCAGCACAACAGCAAGAAGAGAACGTGTCTTGGACTGGGTCATCTTCAGATAGGCTGCGGATTGAATTGCCAGCAGTGACAATTTTTAATTTAATAAGGTAGCCAGCATTTCCTTTATAGCATTCGAAGGTTTTTATTAGAATTTCAGTCTGATTGAATCATTGTTGAACATTTAAAATAATTTCAAGTTGCTGATGTTGAATTTCGAGTTTGACGAAAAATTTAGTTAGTAAATTTATGATTATATTTCAAAAAATTAAAATTTGCAAAAAACAAAGAAATATACAAGTTGCTGGTTTGAACAAGGAGCTAGACAGGCTCTTTACAGGCTCTTTACAGTGGTATCAGAGCACTAATCTTGCCAGCCTGAAGATAATTGGGTCCAGCTATGGCAGATAGATTTTTACTTGGTATGAATTATACCTGCAAGGGTAGAGATTCACCACCTCCAGAGGGTAGTGAACAGGGTTCACAGGTTGATCATATAGGTTGTTGGCTCTTTTCCTTGCAGGACCAAACTTGAATAAAATGGTTGGGCTTGAAACACAAGTTAGGCACTCAAGTTTAACAAGGAAAACAAACCAATTGATGAGGACAAAGAGAAATCATCGTTCTTCTTTGAGCTCCACATTCACTCAGGCGAGTATTGCCTTATCTGCACACTCAAGACATCTCATGACAAAACCAAAAGCCTGCAGACAGATTAATGTGGAATAGCAATCAATCTCCTATAAGTATCCTGTACCCCAATGATAGAAAGTTTCATGCAATAGCCCTACTTGCATGGAATGAGATTGAAAGCCAGAAACCTATCCTAACAACATGAAAGGGAAAGGGTGGAACTGAAAGGAAATGATTTTAAAATGGATTTGAAGGGACCCCTGAGATACCCTAAGTCCCTGATAGACCAGTGCCTTATCCAATGGGCCACAGAGTCAAATACCCTACTGCAAGAGACAGTTATGAAACAAGAACACAATATGCTCAATGTGTTGATGCCTGACATCAATCACACACCATGACCAAACCTCAACTTAGTACCCACCTGTGCATTCAAATATGTTATTGTCCATCAAAGGATTTTGACCCTGCCCTTAGAAGAGACCTATGAACAGATAATACATTGACCAGCATCCACTGGAAGACAAGCATGAAATATCCTTGACACCTCAGCTCATACATACATGAACACTAACTCTAAACCAGTTGTCCCTACGAAGACAACTCCACTTGCAAACACTAAGGCAATGCAAAAGAGACAAATCAAGCACCCTTGATGTATGATTAATGGACTCAGAATTCAAATGGAGATAGCTCGGTAACAGTAAGAATATATTAACTTTTCATACATAAGACAAATCTATTACAACATGCACTATATTCTCTGAACTAGCAAGGAGAGAAAAACACTCTATATGCAGAGAGAAGGAGAAATCTACAGGAAAAAGACCCTTCACTTGGAACCAATTCTCCTCAAAAATTTACAGAAGAAGGAACCCTTACAAAATTGAACAACCTGCAATTTATACCACTAGCTGCCTTGGAATTCTCAGAGAGAATGCAACAAGCTACGAATAGCTAGGCTCAGGGTTTCAACTATTCAACCCACCAAAAATTACATCAAAACTTAATGCAGGGGCAGGAAACCAAGCAATCCAGAGAGAGAAAATCTCCAACAGATCAGTAATTATGAAAATCTGCGAGCCAGGATAGAGCACTAGGAATTTGCTATTAAAATCAGTCTAATCGGCCACCTACAAACAGCTCTTCGAGCTCAAAACCACATGGCACAAATCCCTGCAAATCCTCAAGGCACCCTGGACCACACTGGAATGGCGGAGATTTTCAATTTCACCAACTCTGGCCCCCTCTGTCATCAATTTTAGTCCTTACTAGTCGCTGGAAACATCTTTGAGATTCAAATTTGAACTCCAACGGCTAAGTCTTGGGGCCAGCAGCACATCGGCGGTCATGATTCGAACGGAGATCAGTAATTAGGTCCCTATCGTAGATCTTTCATCTTCCCAGGCTTCAGATCCTCTAACTCATCAAACACCTCGGGTTTCATTCCGCGAACTGGCGACAAGGCAATATCCCAGTCGCGGAATGAAAATCTTAACTCCAGTTATACTCAGCGACCACACGACTGCACGTGCTGAAAATGCCACTTTAAGTCATCTGGCGAACTGGCGACAAAGGAACTTTCGCTAATTCGCGGAAAGAATAGCGTTGCCGCCAAATCATCCCGTGAACCCATGACAAGAAAGAAATTTGTCAGGCTGCTAAACTTTATCCACTCCGCCACCACTAGATCTCACCTTTTACTCTGCAACCGCGACGCCTGATGCCACCTGTCGCCACGCCACAGACCTGGGCCTGCCATACGCCACATGTCACACCTCCATCACCTGCTAATGGGCCCCAAGGACACGTGGCAAGCGGTCGCATGATCGCATAGCCAAAAACTGGGCTATGCGACCATGCAACAGCCAATCAGAAGCTACCACATGACCACCTGCAAATGGGTCCACCAGGCAGTCTCCTCATAAACCAGAATCAACGACTGTCACTATACCGCGATGTTAAAAAGTGAGCACCTCCGCTCAGCGGTATAATGGAAACCACCAGATCTGTCAACACTTTAACCTCCTCAGAAGACTGCGGACCCACCGACGTTATCCAACTTGTCATTCCGCCAACCAATCAAAAGATGCCAACTCGCTCCACCCTGACAACGGACCCACCGCGCTCTACAAACAGAATCAACAGTAGGTGCATGATCGCAAGAGGAAAGAATATTCCTCACGATCACATGCCAACTGTCGATCTCCCTCCTTTGCCACTTAAAGAATCGAGCCCACTAATCGCCAGGCATTCAGCGACTACGCGAAAAACCACTCGCAAGTCGTGAGATGCTAGCCGCTAACTGCCAGAAGAGAAGAGATCACGTGACTACACAGTCGCCAAGTCGCCAGAAGAAGACCTAACCGCCAGACAGCCAAACACAATGAAAAGTTAGGACCACGTGGACAGGTGGCAGGTGGTTGCATGATTGCATGTTAGAAAAGTGATCTGACATGCGGCCATGTGATAGCCAATCAGAAAGAGCATTTGAAAACCTAGGCCCACCTGTCATCGCACTTACGCACTTAAGGAAAGCCGGAAGACAGGGAACTGGGAGGTCGAAAACACACAAAATTTTTGACATAGCGGAAGACCGAAAATACACAGAGTTTTCGACGCCAAAGGATAAGCGCACAAAAGCAGGAAGCACAAGGTCGAAAACAACGAAGGCCAAAAACACACTGACCAAAAACATCATGGATTTTTGAAAACACTGTGGGTTTTTGACACTTAGGCAGATTTTAAAATTTTGTTTCTCGCAAACCTTAGAACTTTAATATCTTTCTGGATCTTGTGAATTAGCACGTGAAATTTGGACCAGAGCAAGGTGACATAGTAAAGAGCACAAGGCAGGACATTTAATGAAAAACATTGCAGGGAATAGGCCAATTTCACAAGATTTTTGCTATGACAGAAAATTTGCCTAACAGTGGCTCTGGTTGGGGATGCATGGCTCTTGCAGGCATGGAAAGAATTTAGAATCACTTGTAGAAGCAGACCATCCCACTGGACAAAAAGGCAGGGACCTCAAAAAATGCAGGGAACAGGAAAGCACACAATAAGAAGGGGAAAGATATTTACAAAATGTACATTTTATACAGCAATCTGTAGCAACAAACAAGAGTTAGTTCTTGCCTCTGTCAAAAACTTGATTTTCATTCCTTCCTTCATGTTGCACATTAGACATTTTGTTTTCATTTGTCTCCATAGGCCTGTCAACATGTTCAACCAGCATATCAGGAAGAACAAAGTAGCTTTCTTCATAGTGCATGTAAATTTTTTTGGCACTTTCTCCATCCTACCAGCTATGAAAGTATGATTCAGCATGCCAATGGTCAGCATCTCTATACTGAAATTGATCTTCACCTGCTGACTCATGCATGCTATCAACTGGAAACACAAAAGCCTTATACTCTATCTGCAGAAAGGCCTCATCTAAATCCTGTCTTTACATTTCCACAGGTGTAACCGGCTGGACCTCAAAAGAATAGTCAGATTGATACCCACAGATGGAGAATGAACACCCTAAATCAACTGGATTTGAAACCTCCATATGCTCCTCAAACAAAAGATTGACAATTTCATGCAATACACCTTGTTGAACATCATGACAAAAGATGGGTTGAGAATCAAATCCTTCATTATATAAAGCATTGGAAAACACCTTAAAATCAACACCCATCTCAACCTCATGGAGACTCACAGCACACGAAAAAAAATCAGAGTCACACGAAGATTCACTGATATCATACTCAATTATTTTTTCTTTATCTTCATACCCTAAGGATGAATCATCCTCAGCATCTTCACTATCCAAAGAATGTTCACTTCCATCATCACTTTCCTCTTCCCATGTTGCATTTGACTCATAAGAAGACACCACACCCTCACTGTCTTCATCACTCTCAACATCATCACTTAAGGACATGACCCTAAGTGCATCCTCAAGCTCAAGGCTCTCATCACTAAGTATCCAATCCCTGACACATATGTAATGCTCTTCCCACAAAGCATCTGACCAACTGGTTGACTCATGAAAATAGAGCTCCAAGAATAAACCAATGAACTCAGATTCAGGAAACTTAACATCCTCAGGAAGCTCATCATACACCTCAAAAAATCTATCATAGAACAGAGATATGGATAGATCCTCTCTGCATCCTACCTTCAACCTTACCAATTTTATATAATCTCTAAGGATGCCCTGTTCTAATAATGCAATCTCATTATTCATCCTATCCATTACAACCAATGCAATACTTCCATAAAATTCTGCCAAACTGCAGTTGAGAACTTGAAGTATGCTAACCTCTAATCACACCTTACTCCTTCTCTATGCTTGACCACTTAATAAGGAGACATTTAAAACTTGAAAAATACCTGAGAATTCTGCAGCAAGAACCTTGCTTGTTGATTGGAAGGCAAGGCAGATCTAGAGCTCACCATTCATCTCCATCAAGTTCTTTCTTTGTAGAGTCACCACCTCCCTGAAGAGGAAAGAATATTCTTTATTTCTGCTCCCAACCAACACAAAACTCACTAGGATAACATGCATTGTCTGTTAAGAAATACACTAATCAAATAGAAAACTTAGAGTCGCCACTCAACACGCAGTGAGAAGATTTCACTAATGTGTTTTTTATATTTGACTCTGTAACTTCAATCAAGACCCTGGGATGATCCAGCCAAGCAAGGAAGCTTGCTATCATTTACGTCTTCCCCAGCAGAGTCACCACTTTGTTCGGTCTTTTCCTAGCAGGACCAAACTTGAATAAAATGGTTGGGCTTGAAACACAGGTTAGGCACTCAAGCTTGACAAGGAAAACAAACCAATTGATGAGGACAAAGAGAAATCCTCCTTCTTCTTTGAGCTCCACATTCACTCAGGCGGGTATTGCCTTATCTACACACTCATGACACCTCATGACAAAACCAATGGCCTCCAGACAGATTAATGTGCAATAGCAATCAATCTCCTATAGGTATCCTATACCCCAATGATAGAAAGTCTCATGCAATAGCCCTACTTGCATGGAATGAGATTGAAAGCCAGAAACCTATCCTAACAACATGAAAGGGAAAGGGTGGAATTGAAATGAAATAATTTTAAAATGGATTTGAAGGGACCCCTGAGATACCCTAAGTCCCTAATAGACCAGTGCCTTATCCAATGGGCCATAGAGTCAAATACCCTACTGCAAGAGACAGTTATGAAACAAGAACACAATATGCTCAATGTGTTGATGCTTGACATCAATCACACACCATGACCAAACCTCAACTTAGTACCCACCTGTGCATTCAAATATGTTATTATCCATCAAAAGATTTTGACCCTCCCCTTAGAAGAGACCTATGAACAGATAATACATTGACCAGCATCCACTGGAAGACAAGCATGAAATATCGTTGACACCTCAGCTCATACATACATGAACACTAACTCTAAACCAGTTGTCCCTGCGAAGACAACTTCACTTGCAAACACTAAAGCAATGCAAACAGACAAATCAAACACCCTTGATGTATGATTAATGGACTCAGAATTCAAATGGAGATAGCTCAGTAACAGTAAGAATATATTCACTTCTCATACATAAGACAAATCTATTACAACATGAACTGTATTCTCTAAACCAGCAAGGAGAGAAGAACACTCTATATGCAGAGAGAAGGAGAAATCTACAGGAAAAAGACCCTTCACTTGGAACCAATTCTCCTCAAAAATTTGCAAAAGAAGGAACCCTTACAAAATTGAACAATCTGCAATTTACACCACTAGATGCCTTGGAATTCTCAGAGAGAATGCAACAAGCTATGGACAACTAGGGTCAGGGTTTCAACTACTCAACCCACCAAAAATTACATCAAAACTTAATGCAGGGGCAGGAAACCAAGCAATCCAGAGAGAGAAAATCTCCAACAGATCAGCAATTATAAAAATCTGCGAGCCAGGATAGAGTACTAGGAATTTGCTATTAAAATCAGTCTAATCGGCCACCTGCAAATAGCTCCTCGAGCTCAAAACCACACAGAACAAATCCCTGCAAATCCTCAAGGCACCCTGGACCACACTTGAACGATGGAGAAGTTCAATTTCACCAACTCTGGCCCCCTCTGTCATCAATTTTAGTCCTTACTGGTCGCTAGAAACGTCTCTGAGATTCAAATTTGAACTCCAATGGCTAAGTCTTGGCGCCAGCAGCACATCGGCGGTCATGATTCGAACGGAGATCAGTAATTAGTTCCCTACCGTAGATCTTTCATCTTCCCAGGCTTCAGATCCTCTAACTCATCAAACACCTCGGGTTTCATTCCGCGAACTGGCGATAAGGCAATATCCCAGTCGCAGAATGAAAATCTTAACTCCAGTTATACTCAATGACCACACGACTGCACATGCTGAAAATGCCACTTTAAGTCATCTGGCGAACTGGTGACAAAGGAACTTTTGCCAATTGACGGAAAGAATAGCGCTGCCGCAAAATCATCCCGTGAACCCATGACAAGAAGGAAATTTATTGGGCCGCTAAACTTTATCCACTCCGCCAACCACTAGATCTCACCTTTAACTCTGCAACGGCGACGCCTGATGCCACCTGTCGCCACGCCATAGACCTGGGCCTGCCATACGCCACATGTCACACCTCCATCACTTGCTAACGGGCCCCAAGGATATGTGGTAAGCGGTCACATGATCGCATAGCCAAAAATTGGGCTATGCGACCATGCGACAGCCAATCAGAAGCTGCCACATGACCACCTGCAAACGGGTCCACCGAGCAGTCTCCTCATAAACTAGAATCGATGGTTGTTGCTATACCGCGATGTTAAAAAGTGAGCACCTTCGCTCAGTGGTATAACGGTAACCACCAGATCTGTCCACGCTTTAACCTCCTCAGAAGACTGCAGACCCACCGATGCTATCCAACTTGTCATTCCGCCAACCAATCAAAAGATGCCAACTTGCTCCACCCTGACAACGGACCCACTGCGCTCTGCAAATAGAATCAATGGTAGGTGCAAGATCGCAAGGGGAAAGAATATTCCTCACGATCACACGCCGACCGTTGATCTCCCTCCTCTGCCACTTGAAGAATCAAGCCCACTAACCGCCAGGCATTCAATGACTACGTGACAAACCACTCGCCAAGTCATGAGATGCTAGCCGCTAACCGCTAGAAGAGAAGAGATCATGCGACTACACAGTCGCCAGGTCGTGAGAAGAAGACCTAACTGCCAGACAGCTGAACACAATGAAAAGCTGGGACCACGTGGACAAGTGGCAGGCAGTCGCATGATCGCATGTCAAAAAAGTCTGACATGCGGCCATGTGACAGCCAATCAGAAAGAGCATTTGAAAACCTGGGTCCACCTGTCATCGCACTTGTGCACTTAAGGAAAGCCAGCAGACAGGGAATTAGGAGGTCGAAAACACACAAAGTTTTCGACACAGCGGAAGATCGAAAACACATAGAGTTTTCGACGCCAAAGGATAAGTGCACAAAAGTAGGAAGCACATGGTCGAAAACAATGAAGGCCGAAGGCACACAGACCGAAAACATCATGAATTTTTGAAAACACTGTGGGTTTTCGACACTTAGGCAGATTTTGAAATTTTGTTTCCCGCAAACCTTATAAATTTAATATCTTTCTGGATCTTGTGAATTAGCACGTGAAATTTGGACCAGAGCAAGGTGACACAGTAAAGAGCACGAGGCAGGACATTTAATCAAAAACATTGCAGGGAACATGCCAATTTCTCAAGATTTTTGCTATGATAGAAAATTTTCCTAACATAGGTGACAGGAACCAAGATAACATTTGGAATGTTGTGGGCAATAGAGTGCAGATTATTACCCACACTTGAGGAGACAAGAAAACCAGCTTATCATCCAAACATATAGGATCTTAGAACTAAACACTCTAAAGTGTTTAGTGATTTACCACATGGTACGCCACCTGACAGGGGCATTGAGCACATCATTGAGTTAGAGGAGGGCACTAAGCCCATCATGATTACTCCTTACCGGCATCCCAAGCATCTGAAAGATGAGATTGAGAAAACTATTCAAGAGCTGCTATCTATGGGACATATCAAGCCAAGTAAGTCTCATTTTGCTTCATCCATTTTGTTGGTGAAGAAAAAGGATGGTACACTCAGGATGTGTATTGATTACATGATGCTGATTCGTAAAACAATTAAAAATAGGTATCATATTCCACGCATTGATCAGTTGATTGATGAGTTGCATGGAGCATCATTCTTCTCCGAGATAGATTTGAGATTTAGGTATCATCAGATTAGAGTTCGGGAGGAGGACATAGAGAAGACAACTTTTTGATGTTATTGTGGACATTTTGAGTTTTTAGTCATGCCATTTGGATTGACTAATGCTACGGCTACTTTTCAGTCCACCATGAACAGGGTCTTCCACAGCCAATTGAGGAAGTTTGTGTTAGTCTTCTTCGATGATATTTTGGTTTATAGAAGGACTTGGAAGGATCATCTATTTCATTTGGATACCGTGCTTGGTATTTTGGATAGGGCTTCCTTGTATGCCAAGTAGTCCAAATGTGCTCGTTTATTTCACCGTTGCTCGGTAGTTCTAGTTTACCGACTGGAGTTATGTGTGATTTGTTGGGCTGACTTTGTGCATTTATTGTTGGTAGTTGTTGTTACAAGCCGACATGTTGGATTAAATGTTTGTAAGGTTATTTTGATGTCAACTTGTATCGAATTTAATATTTGTTGGTGGGAGTTAATGATTTCATCCAGCTGACTTGTTGCTGATGATTAGTATTTATAGGATGTTTGGGGTAGATGTTTAGGGGGATCAGGAGGAGATAGGAGTTCATGACTTGGAAGACTTAGTGAATCAGATCTGAGGTTCTGAAAGCTGAAGTTGGCGAAGTTGTGGAAAAGATCTTGCATGATCTTGCAGATTAGATTGTTATCTAATAGTTTGTAATTTGCAAAGCTAGTGGTTTGCACACTTGGAGACAAGGAGATTGCTTGGAGGCTTGCGAGCTCAAGTTTAGATCTACCTTAGGGTTTCCATCAGCTTCTAATTGTCTTCAGAGCTGAACTAGCTGAGATTGTATTGGATCTATTTGGATCTTGCAGAATTATTTCTGATTGTAATTGGCCCTAACCCGGAAGGCCTTACAGCTGGGCATGTTAATGAAAATCAGAGTTAACAATTACTTTGTTTTTGTGTTGTTGAGTATTCCACTATGTTGTTCTGTTGGCTGCAAGGTTTGGACTGTCCTTAATTGGATCCACCATCCTTGACTACATCAGTTTATTGGTCTGTGTGCTTTCTACCTCAGATTTGCACGTTTCTCACGACGCGCAGCTCCGCTTTCTGATTTAACTCGTAAAGGTTCTTTTGAGTGGACTCCTAAAGCACAGGAGTGCTTTTAGAAGTTCAAGTTGATTATGACATCATGTCAAGTTCTATTGATGCCCAATTTTTCCAGACCGTATGATTTGCATTGTGATGCTTTTGGTGAGGGCATTGGTGTTGTGCTTTCCCAGGATCGCCTTCCCATTGTTTTTGAGAGCAGGAAGCTTAGGGGTCCTCAAAGAGCTTTTAGTATATATGAAAAGGAAATGCTAGCCATTATGCATGCTTTGGCTAAGTTTAGGCAGTATCTGGTGGGTAGTAAATTTTGTATTAAAACATATCATAATAGCCTGAAGTATTTCCTTGGACAACGTGACATGAATGAGAGTCAACAAAAGTTGGTCAACAAGCTTGAGTCTTATGATTTTGATATTTCATACTTCAAAGGGACACAAAACGTAGTTGTTGATGCACTTTCTAGGAGGCCTCATTTGTGTGCTATGACAGAGATCATTGAGGTTTGGAGACATTTGATTATTGCTGATTATGCTAGGAATCAATGGGCCTCTAATTTTATTGATGGAAACATTCAGGACAAAAGGTATACCCTTGTGAATGAGTTGATCATTGACAAGGAGAGGGTGTTTCTAGTTCTAGGATCGAGTGTCAGATAGTTGGTGTTGAGAACTTTCCATGATTCTCCCTTAGCTGGTCACTTGGGTTTTTTTAAGACCTATAGGCAGGTGCGGGAGTGTTTTACATGTAAGGGTCTCAAGCATGATGTGCAAATATATGTTAGGGACTGTTTAGTGTGTCAGCAGAATAAGCAAGAGCATACATATCCAGCTAGATCACTGCAACCACTTCCCATTCCCAAGTGGAAGTGGGAAAGTATCTCTATGGATTTCATTATGGGCATGCCTAAGGCCCAAGGTAGAGATTGTATCTATGTGGTAGTGGACCGGCTCACAAAATTTGCTAATTTCTTTCTAATCACTACTACTTTTTCAGCGATACAAGTTGTTGAGTTATTTTTCTGAGATGTATTCAGATTGCATGGTTTACTCTGAAATATTGTGAGTGACCAAGACAGTCATTTTATGAGTCACTTCTGGTAGGAGTTGTCAGATTATGTGGCAAGGAGTTGACTCCTAGTACCAGTTACCACCTACAGACCGATGGTTATATTGAGATTGTTAACAAATGGGTGGAGGGATATCTTTGGAATTATGTATTTTCTCAGTAGAGGGTGTGGGCGAAGTGGATCTTTCTGTGTGAGTACTGTTATAATTCCACTCACCATATGTCTATTGGTATGACTCGTTTCAAAGCCCTGTATGGCTATGATCCACCCAGTTTATTGGATCTGATGTTCAGTGATGACAAATACTGTGTTACTGGTCCAATAATTTACTTCTTTGATTATCTCCCCCTTTGACAATAATGCGAAAGGCTTGTCAAATGATCATCCAATCTGATGACTGCTCCCCCTTCGAGCAGTGGTCTTTCGTCACCAATTCGGTTTAGATGAGGTTGTTTCCTTTGTTTGAACTTGTCGGATTGATGATCTCCTCTCTCCTTTTACTAAAGTTCATGAAAGGGAATTACCCTTAATTTGCCTCTGAGATATTCAAAGGTACTTTTCGGTGAAGGCTTTGTGAATATGTCATCTACTTGTTCTTTTGTGGGACCATATTCCAACTTGACTTCTTTGTTCTACACTTGATCTCTTAGATAGTGATACTTTATAGCCATGTGCTTCGTCTTCGAGTGCATAACATGATTTTTGGATATGTTGATTGCACTTATGTTGTCACAAAATATTGCTATCAATTCAGGTACCTGTTCTTGGATTCTTTCTAATATCTATTTTATCTAGATTACCTGTGTGCAGTTGATTGCTGCAGCAACATACTCAACCTCTACTGTGGATTGTGATATGGATTTTTGCTTCTTGCTTGTCCATGACACAATCCTTTCTCTGAGAAAGAATGCACCTCCACTTGTGCTCTTTGTGTCATCAATGTTACCGACCCAGTCTGCATCGGTGATAACTTTTACCTCGAAACCTCCTTTGTGACGAAACCAAAGACCATATACTTCAATCCCCTTTAGATATCTAAAGATTCTCTTTACTACTACCAAATGTGTTTCTTTTGGGTTTGTAGAGAATCTTTCCACAATACCTACAGCATGTACAATTTCTATATACTGTACACAACATATTGAAGTTTACCAATCATTGATCGGTAGAGTGTCTCATTAACCTCTTTGGCATCTTCTTCCTTTGATAACTTGCAGTTAGTTATCAATAGTGTGCCAACCGGTTTGAATTCTTCTAGCCCAAATGTTTAAGAATCTCTTTAATATACTTGGACTGAGATATGAATAAACTTATATTGAGTTGATGGATTTGTAGGCCTATGAAGAATTTTAATATTCCAATCATGGAAATTTCAAATTCTTTCTTCATCTCTTCAGCAAAGTCTTTGCTCATTTTATCATCACCTCCAAAGATGATATCATCCACAAATATTTCAGCAATCAAGTTTCCTTCTTTACTGGTCTTAAGATACATATTCTTCTTCTCACCTATTCTTGTGAATTCTATGCTTAGAAGGTATGAGTGTAATCTCTCATACCAAGCCCTTGGGGCTTGCTGTAGTCTCTATAGACAACTTTTTTCAATTTGCAGACCATTTCTCTATGGATGAGAAGCCCTCTGACTACTCTATGTACACTTCCTTTATGGGCGGCATAGGCAAGTAGAATTCTTACCCCTTCTAATCTTGCTACTAGTGCAAAGGTTTCCCCATAGTCTAGTCCTACTTCCTGTGCACATCCTTTGCAAACTAGCCTTGCCTTGTTCCTCACTACCTTTCCTTCTTCATTCAGATTGTTTCTGAACACCCACTTCATGCCTATAACATTCTTGTCTTGATGTCTGGGTACAAGAGTCCATGTTTCATTCTTTACTATTTTCTCTAGCTCCTCTTCCATTGCCTTGACCCAATTCTCACCCTCCAGAGCTTCTCTGGTAGTTTTAGGCTCTATGTTGGACAACAAACATGTACTTTCTCTAGCCCTTCTTCTGGTTAGAATGTTGTCACATTTGTCACCAATAATGTTATCAACAAAGTGATAGGTGACATACCTTGGTAGAAATGGTCTTGTTCATCTTCTTCAATTGGTCTTATGTTTTGATCCCTTCCTTGCTCAAGCACATTACCCTGTTTCATGGGTTTGTTTACCTATTCTCATTTATCAACAATTATTATTTCATTGAATTCTATTTGGTCATTGACATCATAGTCGTGGTGATTTTCAAATTCACCTTGACTGATCTTGTCACTCTGCTCTGAATGATAATCTATCTTGACGTTTGCACTCTCCACTATTTTTCCTGTCCTTTTGTTCAGACACCGATAGGCTTTACTTTTGGTGGAGTAACCCAAGACTACACCTTCATCACTCTTTGGCTCAAACTTGCCAAAGTAAACATCTCTCTTGATGTAGCAGTAGCTTCCAAATACGCTGAAATAGCTTACACTGAGAGTATGACCAAACCATAACTTATATGGAGTTTTACCGGTTCCTTTCTTGACTTGAACCCGGTTCAATGTATATACAGCGGTGCTGATTGCTTCTCTCCAGAAGTGATGAGGTAGATTCTTCTGAATCATTAGAGTCCTTGTGCAGCCTATCAAAGTCATCTTTCTTCTTTCAGCGACTCCATTTTGTTGAGGGGTTCTTGGTGCAAACATCTTCCTTTTTATCCCCTATTCTTCATAGTAGTGAATAACCTCTTGAGAGATGTACTCACCTCCTCTGTCTGACCTCAAACACTTCAAGTTCTTACCGGTCTCCATCTCAACTCAGACATTGTAGATTTTAAACATATGGAAGCTTTTTTATTATTCTTTTAGGAATAGTGTCCACATCATCCTTCAAAAATCATCTACAAAGAGCCTAAAATACCTATCTCCACAGTAGCTCTTCATCCTCATTGGTCCACACAGATCTGGGTGAACAAGATCTAGTAAATTCTCAGTTGACTAAGACTTGTTGTTGAAGCTTGTACTTGTCAATTTACCCAACTGACATTCTTTACACATAGCCATGTCTAGCTTTATGATGACGAGAAGCATCTAGAAGACTAACTTCTTCTTACTCTCGTGACTATGTTGTCAAAATTTATATGGCAAAGCCTTTTGTGCCACAACCATGAATAGTTATCTTTTTCCATAAGGCAAGTTTTCTCTATTTCCCCTTTTGTTGTTGTCATAAGGCAAGCTCCCTCAATTGAGTTTAGGCAGAATAGGTTTCCTTTTCTCTGTCTACTAGTGGCAACTTGTGCTCCTGATTGAATCTTGACAATGCATGTTCTCTATCCAAACTCTAACTGATATCCTTTGTTGTTCAATTGAGCCACGCTCATTAGATTGTAGATGAGTCTTTCTACCCAGTACACATCATCACAAACAACTTCATTACCAAGTGCTATTGAGCCTTTGCCTCTAATAGCACAGGGAGCATTGTTTCCAAATGTCACAGATCCATCATCACTAAGCTTCAAGTTGGTGAACTTGTTTTTGTCACCAGTCATGTGGTGAGTGTATCCACTATCAAATGACCCAATCCTCACATTGGTGGGAATTGGAGATAAGTGTCATTACACTTATCACTGTGTTTTCCTCCTTTATTGCCACAAAGGCAATTTCATCATCTCCTGATTCTTCAGATTCACTGTCAGTGACACCTTCCTTAGCAAGGTAACACTCCTTTACTTTGTTCTTGAATCGGTTGAACTTTTCTTTATTTTCATTTTCAAGATTCCTGGCTGCAATGTGTCCTATCTTATTACATGAAAAGCATTTCAATGGAAGTTTCCCTTTGTACTTCCCTTTTCCTCTTAGAAATATTCTTGTAATTAGTGCTTCAAACTCACCCTGTTCTTGTTCTTCTGAGAGCAGATTGTCAAGGAAATGACTAGACCTCCCAGTATAACTATTACCGGTCTCTCTTCCTTTCTTAGTGGACGCAAAATTTACAAAAGACTTAAAAGTAACATCTAACATAGGCAACCTGTTATCATAATTGCTTAATTCAAAAGTAGTTACCTTACCGATAAGAGAGTCAAGGGTGACGTGTGATGTGCTGAGTAATCTGAGCTCCTGTATGGCTGAGATCTTTATAGCATACTGTGGTCTCAACATCCTCAGTATCTTATTATCACAACTTCCTCACTCAGTGTTCCTCCAATGCTTTTGATGGAGTTCATCACTTCTTTTATTTTGTTTTTGTAGTGCTCAATGTCTTCTCCATTCATCTTCATGTCATCGTATTTGCCTTTGAGGCTCTGTAATTTTTCTCTTTGAACATGAGGGTTGCCTCCATACACAGTTTGTAGCTTTTCCCACATTTGACAAGCTGTAATCAAGTTTTCAATCTCTACATATACATTATCAAGCAACGTAATGGCTATCATGTCCACAGCAGCTGTGTGTTCACTTCTGACCTTCAGTTGATCAGTCTCAAAGTACCGATAAGTTCATTGTACTCTATGATCACATGGTTCCAAAATTGATCTCCTGTGGTTTTCATGTACAGCTTCATTCTGCTACACCACAGAGTGAATTTTTCCTTAGAGAAATTGGGTCCATCCCTTCTCATCATTATGTGTTATTCCTAACTGGTTACTGAGAGGGGGGGTGAATCAGTAAACACTATTTCTATTTCCAATTAAAACTTGTATAAAGATTCTTGCAAGATAAACAAAATGTAAATAACCATTCATAAACAGAAATAGAAATACTCAAATCAACACATCATATATATGTGGAAACTCGCGGTTAGAAGGAAAAAACCATGGTGAGACAGAGCTCACAACTTCACTACTAAAGTAATAAAGGTGCTCGGTTAAGAGCTTACAAAGCACTTGTGAGAGTGCTACTGGGTTAAGGGATTTGGTAGAAGATTGATTAAGATCTTGATTCTTTTAGAAGTCACCTTGTTAGAGGACTTTCAACATCAATAAAGATGCTACCCAGTTAAAGGATTTATACAAAGAACTTACTAGGGTTCACCCTGTTAGAGGGATTTCAATATGCTTTCACAATATAAAAGCAATGATCTTAATTGACACTCTTTGTCTGATTAGATCATACCTGTTGAACTTTCTCGATTCTGCCTGGCTGTTGAATCCTTCTGCCTTTCACCTCTGGTGACTATAACCTCTCCCAGAAGAAATCTCTCTTCTGCTCTATATTTTCAACAACTCTTCTTTTGTGTCCTATGACCTGTTATTTACAAGAAATCAATCTTATTATTAAAACCTAACTCACAAAACTGTCAGGCTCTAAACTCAACCATAATTCATGCAGCAAAAAGCTTTGTGAGATGATCTTGAGTTTACCTTGAAACATCTGCATAGAAATAAAACTAACTCCTGTTAATAAGCTAACTCCAGTTCTAAACGGTGGATGCTCTGCATATTTCGGTTTTAACTTAAATAGCTCCGCATACACCAGTGCGAATTGACGTGTTTTTGATCGATGTCAATATCATACCCGATTGTCCATATAATAAGACTCTTATACCTAGTTCATATCTTTTTCTACTTGGTCTACCAGTACCTATACTCTGTTTGGTCTACCGGTGCCTATTTAGGAGTATGAGTGGTCTACCAGTTTACTGGTGGGATTGATGTTTGCTTTACACTAATCCAATGACAATCTTAAATATGCTAACATTATGATCTTTTCCTTGTTGTGGTTAAGCAGCTCAAATAAATGTCGTGGCTCTAATATCAATTGACGGTCTCAACTGGTGCTGATAGGGGAGGGGTGAATCAACACCCACTAAAACTTGGAAACACTCTTAGATCTATTAACCATTACTGCATGCAATACAAATCCTATAAAAGAAACAATCAACACAAAATCACAACAGCATAGAACACTAGATATATCGCGTGGAAACCCAAAATGGGAGAAACCCATGGTGAGTAGAACTCACAAATTTTGCACTTTTTTGAAGAGCGCCAGTTGAAAAGCCTTCCCTGTTAAGGGATTACAAACACACTATTAGGTGCGACCCGGTTAAGGGATTTAAAATAGGGCATGTTAAAGCCTACCTTGTTAGAGGACTTTAGAACATCTACTTTTGTTTTGGCGAGGTCTTACAAAAACTTTGAACTCAGTTTTGAATGTTTTAGAGGCTCTAAAAAAGGGTGAAACTTTGATCTAATAGAGCTTCACGAGCCTAGCATGTAGAGCACTTCGCAGCATTTCCAAAAAAGAAGTGAGAAATTTCACTTGAAATAGGAAATTGAACTGCACGGCGCTGAAAAGGGAAATTTCACTTTCTAGAATATTCTAAAATGGTTAATTATGCTACTTCTATAGGGTTGAAGGGGACTTTGGGATTCAATTCCAAAAGGAAGATTGTGGCTCTATGTTGCAGATTATTGTAATGAAAATGCCCATTTGGCTATAGCATGTTACTTTTCTGAATGTTGTAATATCTTTTCATTGAAGATAATAGAAAGAAAGTATTTTTGTTCTTGTCATTAATTTGTTCGTGCAATTTTCTATTTATTTTCCCTGTTGTGTTGTGTGTTTGGTTAAATAGGGGGAGTAACCATCAAGTGGTATCAAAGAAAAAGTTCTTGAGTGTGTACACATGTCGCCGAACGTGAGGTAGTTTGCACTAGGATTGTGGTTGTGGGTCTAAGAGATAAGTCCAAAAAATGCCTCCACGAGGGAGTCATGGTGTAAGAATTAAGGGTGTGACAGAAGAGGGTTTTAGAGCCTTGTAGAGGCAAGTGAAACCATTGTAAAATGAGCTACAACCACTGATTGATGATGAATTTTGCAAATTCAATTCTGAAAACTACTACTGAATCTCTAGATATTGTTCTTGGTGCTGAAGTATACCAAGTGTGAGAAGATTGTAGCAATTGCATCAAAGATGCGAGTTTATAGTCTGGAATTCAAAACTCTTCATTTATCAAATTTCTTAGAGCCTGGAATTATCTCTAAGGACTATCGAAATGGTTAGCAGGAGGCTGTGATTTGTTTTGTAGTAGGAGCGTTTTCTTCTTTAGAGGCTACTGTACGATTTAATTAAAGGAGCCGTACTTTTCTAGCAGGCCATACGGACTTTAGCCTGGCTTTATGCAGCAAGCACACGTGTGGTGCCTTCACAAGGGATCGGCTCCCTTTGGACGTCTCTTCATTGGCATTGTTTTATCAGCATTTTGTATATTGTGGCATGTATAGGAAATCATCAGCAATGTGAGGAATTTAATATGGAAGGTGCCAGTTTGTAAATTCTGTCCCAGAATTCATTATGCAACTGCATACTCATTAAGGTGCCCAGATTTGTTGATTAATACTTGTGATTGGAATATTATTTGATAGTTGTCAATTCTGATATTTTTTAAGCAATTTTCAGTGGTAGATTAATGGCTGTAGTTATTTATCAAGAGGTTAAAAATCTGAGAAGTGTCATTGAAATTCATATTTGTAATTCATTAATTTCTATAAATGTTTGGAAGAAATTTAGAAGTGCAATTTAATTTGTGGAAAAATTCAGTTTATAAACAAGAGCCAGCCAAGGCTCTTCACATCTTCGGCACAAGAGCTATGAATGTTTGTTTATTTCTTCCAGGCTAAAGACATTAAAAAGCTCTTTGTTTTCTTTTTCATTGATTGACGTTGCGATGTGACTTAGAAATTCTTCCTATTCACGCTCATTATCTATTGCTACTCGATTCAAAATCACTTGCAAATATTGTATTGCTATCTGATTGACCTCCTTTATTGCCTGAGATCTTGTACCATCTTCCTTTGTTATTTATGTGACAAGGTTTCTTATAGTATTAGCCATTGTTGTTTTATGTAAGTACTTTGTGTTTTTATCTCCCTCCTTAAGCTAGGTTTTATGTAAGTACGAGAACGTAGCATAAAATCGAGCGAGGAACTGATCTATAAGCAAAAAGCAAGGTCAAAACTGAAATCCCTATCCTTTCTTTGCTAACTCACTCAAACCATCCCCAGTAAGCTCCATTATTTCTTGTTGAGAATTGCAAGCATGTCATAAAGGGCTTCCAACATTCCTACAAAGGTGCACAGCACGCCAAATGCCTTCTAAAATAGAGTACATTTCAGGGAATTTTGTGACCTCTTTGACAATCCCTTGTGGGCCTATCCATGAAAGCATCTACAATGCAAGTGTGAGGAGCAATAGTTGTCTTCAAAACCAATCCCCAAGAAAGATTAGTGTGATTTATAATATCATTCAATTCAAAGGATGGATTGTCAAGTATGTAGATGTCATACTTATCTCCTCCTTTCTCTGAAGCTGCATAAGAAACAAGCTAGAAGTTGCCTTTATTTATTGCTATTCTGAAATTTTTGAAAAGTCGTAGAACAAGTTTTGGAAACCTTTAAAAATATGAAACGTAGCATCTGCAACGACATATACAAGGCATGCCATACCACTCATCAACTCAAACAAAGTAGGTAATGTCCCACTTGTTGCACATTTCATATCCTTGTCTCTGGGTATTGATGTTGCACTAAATAAAGGTATGCTGAACTTACAGCTCAAGGTGATTCTAGAAGGCACGAAGCATGAACATATGTGTTCTACTTTAATTCCAAGAGCTGATAAAGATGAAGTAGAAGATGTCCCTATAAAACTTGCAAATTTGTTTGATGAGTTTCAGGATACTGTATCTGGGAATGTACCTAATGGATTGCCACCACTAAGAAAAGTTAGTCATCAAAATGGACTTGATTCCTAGAGCTAGTTTACCAAATAAGGTAGCCACTCGAATGACTCCAAAACAAAGTGAAGAATTCAATAGACAAGTGCGGGAGTTGTTGCACAAGGGGTTGATTCGAGAGAGTTTGGGCCCATGTGTTGTACAAGAAGTACTAGCAACAACAAAAAATGGAGAATGGAGGATGTTTCAAGATTCTCAAGCTATCAATAACATTACTATCAAGTACAAGTTTCCCTTGCCAACAATGGAAGACATTACGGATTGCTTGAGTGGAGCTGAGTACTTCACAAATATAGATTTGAGTAGTGGATATTCACCAAATTCTTATTAGAGAAGTAGATGAATGAAAGACAACCTTCAAGACAAAGGAGGGTTTGTATGAGTGGTTAGTCATGCCTTTTGGGCTAACCAATGCACCGAGTACATTAATGCGGCTCATTAACAAGGTATCGAAAGAAAATCTAAGTAAATTTGATCTGTTTACTTGAATAATAATTTAATATTTAGGAAGACATTGCAGCACCATATAATGCATATTCGTAGGGTCTTCGAGAAGTTAAGAGAAGAAGAGTTGTTGATTAACTTGAAGAAGTGCAGTTGCGTGAAGGAATTAGTGGACCTAGGATTTCTTGTCTCAGCGGATGGTCTTAAAAAGGACCCAAAAAAAGTGAAAGAAATCCGTGAATGGCCTACTCCAAAGAGTGCTACTGAGGTAATATCTTTTCATGGTTTGGCTAGCTTTTACAGAAAGTTTTTTAGAAACTTTAGTAGTCTGTGTGGACCCTTAACTGAACCTATGAGTGGGGTACAAAAGAGTTTAAGTGGACTGCGGGAACAACAAAGAGTTTCATTTATTGAAGGGAAAAGTTATAGAATGGCTTGTTTTAGCACTTTCAAATTTTAATAAGGTATTTCAAGTAGACTGTGATGCTAGTGGCAATGTCATTGGAGTTGTTTTGAGTCAGGAAGGTAAAACCCATTGCTTACTTTAGCAAGAAATTGAATGATGCCAAAAGAAGATTTGTTGACAGAGTATGCAGATGCCCTAAGCAGGAGCAAGAATCTGTTAAAAAATATCCAGATTGAAGTTGTTGAGTTTCAAGAACTAAAGCATTTGTATACTAAGGATTCAGAATTTATCAAGGCTTGGAGAGCTCGCACAGATTTTGTTACTCTAGACATGTCCAGATGGTTGGATTTTATAATTCAAGATGCAATGTTATTCAAAGGGAGCCAATTGTGCATCCCAAAGAGCTCCATCAAGGAGAACCTAATCAAAGAGAAGCATAGTGAAGGATTCAGCAAAAGCTTTGGTCGAGATTCAACTATTGCTCTAGTTAGTGAGATTTATTATTGGCCACAATTGCAGCAAGATGTTAAGAAGTTTGTGCCGAGTTGTCGAATATATGTGGCTAAAGTAACCAAACAAAATAAAAGGTTATATCAGACATTGCCTATACCAGAAAGGCCATGGGAAGATATTAGTATGGACTTTGTTCTTGGTTTACCAAGGACTCAGAAAGTGCATAATTCCATTTTTGTGGTTGTGGAGGTTGTTGAAGATGGCACATTTCATTCCTTGCAAAAAGACTAATGATGTTATTCATGTGGTAGAATTATTTTTCAGCAAAGTGTTGAGACTACATGGTTTGTCTAAAAGCATAGTTTTAGATCGAGATACTAAGTTTGTTGGATAATTTTGAAGGACATTGTGGGAGAAACTAAAGACAGATTTTAAGTTTAGCGCAACACACCAACCCACATAGATGGACGACCATAAGTGGGGAATAGGAGTTTGGGGAATCTATTCAAGTGCTTAGTAGGAGATAATTCCAAGTGGTGGGATCTAATTTTACCACAAACAGAATTTGCATACAATAATTCTTTGAATAGGAGCACTGGGAAATCACCTTACCAGTTCATATATGGGAGTAGTCCTAAAAGTGGTTCAAAATTAAGGAAGTTGGACAAAGGAGAGATGAGTAGTCCTGAAGCTGAAGAGATTGTAGAACACTTGAAGATTTTTTCCATTGGGAGGTGAGAAAGCATATTAATAAAATGAATATTTAGTACAAGGCTAAGGAAAGTCAGAAAAGGAGACATAAGGAATTTCAGATTGGAGATGAAGTTATGGTTCATCTAAGAAATGAGAGATTTCTAGTGGGAAGATACAAGTTGAAGATGAAGAAATTTGGACCATGCAAAATCCTTAAGAAGCATGATTCACGAAATGCTTATCAAGTAGAGTTGCCCAATGAGCTCAATATTTCACCAATATTTTAATATTATAGATATGACATTGTATAATGTAAGATGAATTCAAGTTAAGATAACAACAAAACAATGAAATATTCCAGCACCTAGTTTAGCTACAGAGGAGATAGAAGAAATCTTGGATAGTCAAATCCGTAGAAACTCAAGAAACAACAAATATGAGGAGTATCTGGTCAAATGGAAGGGACAAACGATTGAAGATTCCCCATGGCTATCAAAGGAAGAGGTTGATTGTCATGGATTTCCTCTAGACACTTGATATGTGACTAGGTCACTTCTCAATTTAGTCCACGTGTTTGCTACAGGAACATCCAAAGTGTAAAAGCAATCTTGCATCAACCACAAAAAATTGTTTAGTTTTCAACAAGGGCACTCTTTGGACAAGGTTACTACTTTTTAGTAGGTTGTTCATTTGAACACAAATTGTTCCAATTGCTTACATGGAGGTTCATCTTTTATGTATTATCCTCCCGGTAAAGTTTCATAGGCAAATTACGTTTAAATTTTGAAGTTACAGAATTTTCTATTTTGCGGGGTGATACATAACTTTGAATTCAGTTTTGAAGGCTTTAGAGGCTCCAGAAATGAGTCAAAGTTTGATCGGTAGGAATTTCTTGAAAAAAGGGCTTAGAGAGCTTCATGTCATTTCCGAAATTGGGTAATAATAGCAAAGAGTGAAGAATTCAATAGACAATTGTGGGAGTTGTTGCAGAAGGGATTGATTTGAGAGAGTTAGCACCCATGTGTTGTACTGGCACTACTAGAAAGACCAAAAAATAGAGAATGGAGGATGTGTAAAGATTCTCAAGCAATCAGTAGCATTTTGATGGCGAGATAACATTGTTGGTTACTTCTTGTTTGATGGAGGTCACAAGAACATTAGCACCTAAAGAACCTTATGAAGAAGACATAATCAAGGAGGTCCTCTACCAATCATTGATAGGTTCCACCATCTTGGACACATAATAGAAATCAGAGAGGAATACAAAGAGGGAAAGGACCAAGAAAAGGAGGATTTTGTGTGATGTATTTCCATTGCAGAGGACATAGAGCTTATGAATCTCCCCAACATCAAGGGAGAACAAATAAAACACAAGACGACAATGCATGACTAGCACATATAGATGAAGGTGCCAAGTCAGCACATTCTGATCATGATGAAATAGGAAACATCTTTGTCACTGGAAGAGTTGCTAAATGATGATAAGGAACCAGAGCAAAGTAGGAATTTTGTTTGCACAAGGTGTAAGCATAATGGTAAAGTATGCAATGTCATAATTGATAGTGATAGTACTAATAAATTTGTTTTAGAGGAAATGGTTGACAAATTAAAGTTTTCAGCCACATTCCTACTCCTGATTCGTATGTATCCAACTGCATCTCAGATTGGTTACTATTGAAGGTGTTCCTCTACACCATTGGTGTTGACCTCAACATTTAAGCAGTTTGAATTTTACACCAGCAGCTCGGGATGGGCTGATCTATTTTATTGTGTGCTCTATGATGGGATATATGGACTTCCGAGGGACATCATTTGCAGTTGGAGATTTTGAAATGTTGATAGTTCCTTTAGATACTACTATCTCCCTTAATTTTGACATTTATGATTGCATGATAATTTTGAATCCTGGCATTGACATGTTTTGCGCATTACTTCAATGGGATTTCAATGAGCAGCTTTCATGAAGGAGCATCCAGGGTGTAAGAACAATCTTGCATCACCCAAAAAAATTTACTATTTAGTTTTCAATAAGGCTTATCTTTGGGACATGGCTACTATTTTTTAGTAGGTTGTTCATTTGTGCAAAAGTTGTTCCAATTGCTTCCCTGCGGGTTCATTTTTTATGTGTATTAGCCTATAGATAAAATTTAATGGCAACATCAAGTCTGGGTTTGAAAATATTGAATTTTCCATTTTCATGGGGTGGTACAAAAAATTTGAACTCAATTTTGAAGGCTTTAAAGGCTCCAAAAATAGGTCAAACTTTGATCTAGTAGCGCTTCACAAGCCTAGAGCATAGAACGCTTTGTGCCATCTCCGAAATTGGGTTATAATAGCCAATCGACTCAATGGTTAACAAGTTAATATTTTTGAAAGTTGTGCCTTTAAGGCTCTACTTTCAATACAACAAGATGAGCGAGAAAAATCACTTAAGCCGGGAAATTGAACACTTGATCACCAAAACGGGAAAAATCAACTTTCTAGAATATTCTTACACAACTAGTTGTGCTACTTAAATAGGGCTAAAGGGAGATTTTTGGATTCACTTCGAGAAGTGTAGATTGTGGCTCTATATTGCAGATTATTGTAATAAAAATGCCCATGTTGTTTTAGCATGTTGTTTTTTATGAATATTGTTATCTCATTTCATTGAGGATAATAGAAACCAAGTGTTGTTGCGAAGGTTGGTGAAAGCACTGCAAGAGCAGCTGCGTGGAGGAAGCGATATTAGGGCAAATGATGCGAGTGAGGAAGAATTTGAAGAAGAAAGACAATTTGAAGAGAACCAAGAAATGTCTAGCAATCCTGATGAAGGGAGGTTTTTTAGAGCAATTTCCAAGTTTGCAAAGAGACCAAAGATTTAAGTTTCTACATTTTCTGGAAATCTTAGACCAGAAGAGTTGATCAATTGAATCAATGATATGGATGAATACTTTGAACTTTAGGAAATAGAAGATCCCAAGAGGGTCAAATTTGCAAAGGCCAAATGGAAAGGTCATGCTAAAATTTAGTGGAACGACGTTCAACTGGAGAGAAATAGAAGAGTGAAGGAGAATATAACAATGTGGGATCGGATGGTGGACAAACTAAAGAGAGTTCATTCTTGTTGATTATGAGCTTGATTTATTGAAGAAAATGCAAGGGTTGAAGAAAGCAGGAAAATCTCTACATGAGTATAGAGAGGAGCTCTATTAGCTTCTTATGAGAACAGGTCATTCTGAAGCTAACAAGGAGAAGGTTTCCCGTTATATAAATGAGTTGAGGCTGAGTAGACAACCTGGAAGACATTGTGGTGGAAAGCCTGGTAGATAGTCTTTCGAAGGCTATAATAGAGATTAGAAGAAGGATGATGACTCTAGTAGCAGTCAGAATTAGAGGGGAAATAGTTCCTATCGCCTTCGAGATCAAAAGAACAAAAATCGGAGAGGAAGAGGAAAATGGTAAGGACCAAGAAAAGGAGGATTTTGTGTGACGTATTTCCATTTCAGAAGATATAGAGCTTATGAATCTCCGTAGCATCAAGGGAGAATAGATAGAAGACAGGACAACAATGCATGAGTTGCACATATAGAGGAAGGTGCCAAGTCAGCAAAATCTAAAGATGATGAAACAGGAGACGTCGTTGTCACCAGAAGAGCATTTTGTGGAGTTTGGGAGAAGGTTTTGAGAATTTGTTCTTGGTTTTGTTGAAACAAGAATCATCTATAGAATTTCACACACTTTTAGTTGGAATCCAATTGCCAATGAATTGTGTAGTGATTTCATTCCATAAATGATAAATTAGGGAGTCCGTATGGGAATCCAAAGAAGCTACGGTTTAATATAAGGAAGTTGTGTATTTATCAAGGCTAAGTGTCATAACTCAAAAAAGGAAGAAGGAAGAGATTCCATTGGAGGGCTTTGATCTTAAACAAGTTTCCAAGCCAAAAGCTCCAAAGACCAAGAAGGCTAAAACGGTGTCAAGAATTGTGGTGGAAGATAATGATAAGTATGTTGAAATTGCTGAGCCTTTGTTTCATAGATCTATAGAAGATGAGAAGCCCTCTGATTATAAAATCACAAGGGTAGAACTTGGTAAGCAGACACGTTTGAGTTGCCAACAAGATGCTTAGTATGTTGTTGCACAACTCACATGAAGGAATGACAAGCTATGGGAGAAGAAAAACAAGTTGAAGGAGGAAAATGCACACCTTCTTGAAGTTATAGACATGATGAATAATTCTCTGAATGCTCCTCCTATTTTAGTATCATGCCCTGAAGGTTGTGAGAATTGTCCCAAAAAGGCAAAAGCAGTTGATAAGTGGTGTGCACAAATAGAAACTCAAGGCATGCAGGTGATTGAAGACTCATATAAGGTCTTGAGGCATATATGCATTACTATCAATGAAATAAGGGAATTTATTTCATCCTTCCTTCAATCTCAAGAAGTTGTGCCAGTCTGTAATCATTTCTTTTATTGACTCATATTTCGAGTCTCTTGATTTAATGATCAATAAGGAGAGTCTTGCATAAATTGGTCAAAGATTTACAATCAGCTTTGAACTCATGGAATGAACAAAAATGTCAAATGATAAAAGAGTTCAATAAATTGTCTTGTGAAGTTTCCTCAGAAGATGGTGAGCTGATTGAAGAAAGAGTTATGATGGCAAGGTTCTCGGAGATGATTCACCTTCACCTAGATGCAGATGATTTTAGTCGCACTATTTTTTATTGGTTCATGGAATGTAAAATGTCCTTGAATCAGCTTCAAAGTCAAGTAATCGGTTATACCAAGTCTCATGTTTTACGGAAGGTTACTGTGATTCCTCAACATACAGGTGCACCTGATCCAGCTATGATACATGAGTCTCTTCGCAAGTTCAAGGCTTATGTGAATACCCTTTGATGTTTTTTTCTAAGTGTCTAGGACACTTTTTCTTTGTTTTATAGCATATGTTTGACAGATTACATGTAATACATGTGATGACTGTAATTACAGGAAAACATATTCCTGTATACCAAAGTTATGTGATCATGTTGCAAGTGCTTTAAGCCTTGTAACATTGAATAAGTCAAAGTAGTTAAAATATTATTGAATAAGTCAAAGTGGTTTAGGGTTTCCCCTTTTCTCTTCACTTTTCTCTCTTCTATTTTCCTATATAAAGAAGAGAGCTCATTGTACATTTTTCATCTTTTGTTTACACAAGAAAGACTAAAACTTGTGTGATGAAAACTTTGTGTTTCATTGTACGAATTATCAAAAAGTGAATAAAAGTAACAACATTTTCCAAACTTTGTGTTGCAAATCTTGGGATTGAATGGTGTGTTCTTATGTTGCATTGTTCAATCATTCTTGAATTCATTTCATAAGCTGAACTTGTGTAAATCATTGGAGGTTTCAATTCACCTTTTGAGAGACTTTGAGCTATAGGAGGAGGATTCCTATAATAGTAGTGGCTATGAATACTGAGAATTGAAGACTTTGAGCTTCAAGTTTGAGTATTTTTCTTTTAATTTCAGAATCATTAGAGAGAGACTTTGAGCATCACTATTGATTCTCATTATCTCAAAATAGGATTAATAACAAGAGACTTTGGGCCATTATTTAATTCACTAAATATATGTATAACTGCTGCCTTCGGAGTTGTTCTTTTGTCAATTACTAAGTCACTGGTATTATCGTAGCAGTGGGTAATCTTGGTAGAGTTAATAAGTTGTCTTTGTTTGTGGATCTTTTCTTAAAAAAGAGGAAAAGATTAGAAATATTACCCTTATTCAATTTCAATTGAAATCATGCTGAAGCCACCTACGGTAAGAAGGGAGCCTCCCTTATTGCTGAGAGGAGAGATTTATATCATTATACCATTATCTAAAGTTACAATTTTGTAAGGTGTAGTATTAATAGCTTACAAAAATTTTAGCCAACAAGTGGCTACGATATTCTTCTAGAGGCTGCAATTTATTTCTTTGAAGTTGTGTACCATTTCATAGGAGTTGTGAGTCATTCCAATCAGTTGTGTTATTTCTTAATGTGCCAATTCTAATTCAAAATTATGTAATGTTATTTGAATATTTGAAAGGCTTTGAACTGAATCAATTGGTGAATTTAGAGTTAGAAATTATTTGTTGCATGAGATCAATTTATATATTTATAAAATTGCAAAACAATTCAAAAGAAAAGCATAGTCTTCAGCATAGAGCCAACGAGGCTCTTTCCAAGAACTTGACAATTTGCAGCAAACTTATAACTTGGATAGCTCCCAAAAGATGACGTAACAATATTTTGAACTAGCCAAAACTTAAGTATAAGTTAGCAGTAAAAGATAATATTCAAGTTGTTGACAATTTCTTATTTAGGGTTGATGTTGATTGGATAATTGTTAATCCACTCTTCGAACTGGATGTGGGACCTCTTGCGGATTCTAATGATAATAATGGAATTGATTGCATTGATTGAAAACTCAGGTATAGTTCCTAGTGATGAAGGATAGTCACAAGATTGGACTAATGGAATAGTTTCTAGCATTAGCTGCTGCCAACTTACCGATCAGCATACATATGAGTTCATATTCTGATCTACAATTGAGCTAGATCGATTCCTTGATTTAGCAGATCAGTGGTTCTTGGTTGAGCGAAGACAGTAGGTATGATCTAATCAAGGGAGTCAGTTTTTCAGCCACATTCCTACTAATGATTTGTATGTATTCAACTGCGTCTCAGATTAGTTACTCTTGAAGTTGTTCGGCTCCACCATTGGTGTTGACCTCAGTGTTTACACAGTTTGAATTTTACACTGACAGCGTTTAAGTGTTCTTGCAAAGGATGGTGCAAGCACTGCTAGAGAAGGTGCGTAGAGGAAGCGATATTAAGGTGAAAGATTCGAGCAAGGATAAATCCGAAAAAGAAAAACAATTTGAAGAGGAGCAAGAAACGATGAGCAATCCTGATTAAGCTAGGTTTTTTAAAGTAGATTCCAAGATCGTAAAGAGACCAGAGATCAAAGTTTCTACATTTTTTGGAAATCTTAGACCAAAAGAGTTGATCAATTGGATCACTCATATGGAACAATACTATGAACTTGAGGAAATAGAAGATCCTGAACGGGTCAAATTTGCAAAAGACCAAGTTGAAAGGTCATGATAAAATTTAGGTGAACAAGGTTCAACTCGAGAGAAATAGAAGAGGGATGGAGAATATAACAAGGTGGGATCGAATGGTGGACAAATTGAAGAGACTTCATTCCTGTTGATTATGATCGCAAACCTTTGGTTAATGAACACTGCGATCATGGCAATTTGATCGTCGTGCAACACATGATGGGTACAAAATGGAGAACCAAAAATAGAGAATGGAGGATGTGTAGAGATTCTCAAGCTCTCAGTAGCATTTAGATGGCGAGATAAGGTTGTTGGTTACTTCTTGTTTGATGGACGTCACAAGAACCTTAGTACCAAAAGAACATTATATAAAGAAGACATAATGAAGCAGGTACTCCAGTTAATCATTGACAACTTCCACTTTCTTGGAGACATAACAAAAATCAGAGAGGAAGAGGAGGAAGGAAAGCACCAAGAAAAGGAGGATTTTGTGTAATGTGTTTCCATTCTACAGGACATAGAGCATATGAATCTCCCCAACATCAAGGGAGAACAAATAGAAGACAGGGCAATAATGCATGAGTTGCACATATAGATGAAGGTGCCAAGTTAGCACATTCTGAAGATGATGAGAGAGGAGACATCTTTGTCACCAGAAGAGCCTTGCTATGATGATAAGGAATTGGAGCAAAATAGGAATTTTTTTTGCGCAAGGTGTAAGCATAATGTTAAAGTATGCAATGTCATAGTTGATAGTGATAGTACTCGTATGTTTGTTATAGAGGAAATGGTTGACAAATTAAAGTTTTCAGCCGCGTTCCTATTCATGATTCGTATGTATTCAATGGCATCTCAAATTAGTTACTATTGATGTTGTTCCTCTACACCATTGGTGTTGACCTCAGTGTTTAAGCAGTTTGAATTTTACACTAGCACCTCAGGATGGGCTGATATGTTTTATTGTGTGCTCTATGATGGGACATATGGAGTTCCGAGGGACATCATTTGCAGTTGGAGATTTCGCAGTGTTGATAGTTCCCTCAGATACAACTATCTCCCTTAATTATGACATATATGACTGCAAGATAACTTTGGATCCTAGCATCAACATGTTTTGTGCATTACTTCAATGGGATTTTTATGAGTGGCTTTGATGAAGGAGCATCCAGGGCATAAGAGCAATCTTGCATCACTGAAGAAAAATATTGTTTAGTTTTCAATAATGCTTATATTTGGGACAGGGCTACTATTTTTTAGTAAGTTGTTCATTTGTGCAAAATTTGTTCCAATTGCTTCCCTGCGGGTTCATTTTTTATGTGTATTACCCTACTGATGAAATTTAATGGCAAGATCAAGTTAGGTTTTGAAAATAATGAATTTTTAGGTTTGTTGGGGTGGTACAAAAAATTTTAACTTAGTTTTGAAGGCTTTAGAGGCTCCAAAAAGGAGTCAAACTTTGATCTAGTAGCGCTTCACAAGCCTAGAGCATAGAGCATTTCATGCCATCTCCGAAATTGGGTTAGAATAGCCAATCGACTCAATGGTTCACAAGTTAATATTTTCGGAAGTTGTGCCTTTAAGACTCTACTTTCAATACAACAAGATGAGCGAGAAAAATTACTTAAGCCGGGAAATTGAACACTTGAGTAGATAAACCGAAAAAATCAACTTTCTAGGATATGCTTATGCAACTAATTGTGCTACTTAAATAGGGCTAAAGGGCAATTTTTCGGTTCACTTGGAGAAGTGTAGATTGTGGCTCTGTCTTGCAGATTATTGTAATAAAAATATGCATGTTGTTGTAGCCTGTTGTTTTTTTAAAATATTGTTATCTCATTTCATTGAGGATAATAGAAACCAAGTGTTTTTGCACAGGTTGGTGCAAGCACTACAAGATAAACTGCGTAGAGGAAGTGATATTAAGGAAAAAGATGCGAGTGAGAATGAATCTAAAGAAGAATGGCAAGTTTAAGAGGAGCAAGAAATGACTAGTAATCCTGATAAAGCTAGGTTTTTTAGAGCAATTACCAAGTTTGGAAAGAGACCAAAGATTTAAGTTTCTACATTTTCTGGAAATCATAGACCAGAAGAGTTGATATGGACGAATACTTTGAACTTGAGGAAATGGAAGATCCTGAGAGGGTCAAATTTGCAAAGGCCAAGTTGAAAGGTCATGCTAAAATTTAGTGGAACGAGGTTCAGCGGTAGAGAAATAGTAGAGGGAAGGAGAATATAACAAGGTGGGATCAGATGGTGGACAAATTGAAGCGAGTTCATTCTTGTTGATTATGAGCTTTATTTATTGAAGAAAATGGAAGGGTTGAAGCAAGTAGGAAAATCTCTCCAGGAGTATAGAGAGCAGCTCTTTTCGCTTCTTACGAGAATGGGTCATTCTGAAGCTAACAAGGAGAAGGTTGCCCGTTATATAAATGAGTTGAGGCTAAGTAGACAAATTGGAAGACATCACGGTGTAAAGCCTGGTGGACAATATTTTGGATGCCAAAATGAAGATCAGAAGAAGGATGATAACTCTAGTAGAAGTCAAAATAAGAGGGGAAATAGTTCCTATCGCCCTCAGGATCAAAATAAAAGAAATTAGAGAGGACAAGGAAAAGGGCAAGGACCAAGAAAAGGAGGATTTTCTGTGACGTGTTTCCATTGGAGAGGACAAAGACCTTATGAATCTCCCCAACATTAAGGGAGAACAAATAGAAGACAAGACAGCAATGCATGAGTTGCACATATAGATGAAGGTGCCAAGTTAGCACATTCTGAAGATGATGAAAGAGGAAACATCTTTGTTAATGAACATTGTCCGATAAAGTTACAAATTGGAAGCTATCACGATGAGGTATCATTTGATATTTTGCCTATGGATGTTGGCGACTAGATTCCTAAAACCAGTGCATGTTGCCTATGGATTTTGACATAATGAAGGAGGTACTTCTTTTAATCGTTGATAGCTTTCACTATCTCGGGGACATAAGGAGTCATCATTTCTCTACAAGGGTTGCCCTACTAAAATCATCTGCAAAAATGAGATTATGCAGTCTTATGCCTGACTTGGGCTTGCATGATTAAATACATACCATGTTTAACCATTTCCTGGTTACAATCAGAAAAGGACGCAATGCACAAGTTATTGCAGCTATGAAAACTATTACGGTTATGTCAATAAATGAGAGTGATGCTTATTTCCAGCCCATTATGCATATGTTGTTAAAAATATCAAGGCAAGAATCAGTTGTTTCTAATTCTACTTATAAGTTGGTCAACAAGGTGAGCAAAAAATTTAAAAGTACAAAAAATAGTTTGCTAAAGAAAAACTAATTTTGTTGGAATTACCGGTTACAAGGTCTCCTAAAGAGTGTAAGAACTAAATGAGGAAACAACAGATTTATTTTACATGTCAACAAGCTTGGACACCTGAGCATCATTCTGCAGTCAATAAGGAGGAAGATTTGTTGCAGCCAGAGACTAATTAGGACAAAGAAACAGAGATGTAAATGGAGCCTTCATTCATGAGGAACTAGTTAAAACAAATAAACCTGATTTCGGGCATGCTGAAAACAAACAAGATGGTGATTTCCAACCAGCTAAGGATGATATTATGGAAGAATCAGTTGGTAGAGGTGAGAGGTATACAAATATCTTAATCTGTAATTTACAAATTACCATTAACATAACTAGTGAAGAGGAGAATTCCTTTGACTAATACATATATGACCATAATGATACTCCATTATTTCTTCATGAAGAGTGCATGACATCATTTATGGAAGCAATTAATTATTATGATTATAATACTCCTAGTTGAGAATAAAACAGAAAAATTAATGGTTTAGAGGACATGTTTCCTAGATGAATTTCAACTAAAGGCTTTTAGCATTGCAAGATTTCAAGGATGGAATAGTGATCACAAAGGTTATGATTGTGCAAATACTGACAAAGGCAGATGATTCTCAAAACCTTATGTTGAAAATTCAATTTGAAATAAGGCAAAAAGGAGTTGCAAGTGGAGCTACTCATACTCAATTGCACACAATAAAAGAAGCTTTTGAAAGGATGACATGAGATTAATTGCAGCTATTATGGGATAACGATCATATTTTAGAGGTTACTAAAGTATATGCTAATAAATTATAGGAAATGGAAAATGAGGTTGATAAGCTCATCAAGAAGCTTAACGATAAGTAAGAGACAGTTGAGAGTACGTAGATTACTCTTCAAGAAGTAAAGAATCAGATTTGGGTCACTGATCAGTTCAGGGAGTAAGAGAAGAGAGGAAGAACTGAATTTTTCTATGAAGCGATTAAGGAACTTAACAGTCTGCAGCAGACTTATAACTTGGATAGCTCCCAAAAGATGACGTCACAATTTTTTGGACCAGCCAAAACTTAAGTATACGTTAGCAGTAAAAGATAATATTAAGGTTGTTGACAATTTCTTGTTTGCGGTAGATGTTGATTGGATAATTGTTAATCCACTCTTCGAGTTGGATGGGGGACCTCTTGCTGATTCCAATGATAAGAATGGAATTAATTGGATGATTTGGAAACCCGGCTAAAATTCCTAGTGATGAAGGATAGTCACGGGATTGGAGTAATGGATTAGTTTCTAGCCTTAACTGCTGCCAACTTACCGATCAGCATGCATATGAGTTCACATTCTGATCTATAGTTGAGCTGGATGGATTCCTCGATTTAGCAGATCAGTGGTTCTTGGTTGAGGGAAGACAGTAGGTATGATCTGAGCAGGGGGGACGGTTTTTCAGCCACGTTCATACTCATGATTTGTATCTATTCAATGTCATCTCAAATTGGTTACTACTGAAGTTGTTCCTCTACACCATGGGTGTTGACCTCAGCGTTTAAGAAGTTTAAATTTTACACCAGCAATGTTTAAGTGTTCTTGCAGAGGTTGGTGCAAGAACTGCTAGAGAAGCTGCCTAGACGAAGCGATGTTAAGGCAAAAAATGCGAGTGGGGACAAATGTGAAGAAGAAAAACAATTTGAAGAGGAGCAATGAACGACTAGCCATCCAAGATTGTAAATAGACCTGAGATTAAAGTTTCTACATTTTCTCGAAAATCTTAGACAAGAAGAGTTGATCAATTGGATCAATGATAAGGAAGAATACTTTAAACTTGAGGAAATAAAAGATCCCGGGAGGGTCAAATTTGCAAAAGACCAACTTGAAAGGTCATGCTAAAATTTAGTGGAACGAGGTTTAGCTGGAGAGAAATAGAAGAGGGGAGGAGAATATATATAACAAGGTGGGATCGGATGGTGGACAAATTGAAGAGAGTTCATTCCTGTTCATTATGATCCCAAGGCTTTGGTTAATAAACAATGCCTAGTAAGTTACAAATTGCAAGCTATCGAGACGAGGTATCATGTGATATTATGCTTATGGATGTTAGCAACTTGTTGTTAGGGAGATCATGGCAATTTGATCATCATGCAGTACATGTGTAGAAATGGAGATGATAAAACAAAGAATGGAGGATGTGTAGAGTTTCTCAGGCTATCAGTAGCATTTAGATAGCGAGATAAGGTTGTTGGTTACTTCTTGTTTGATGGACGTCACAAGAACCTTAGTACCTCAAGAACCTTATGAATAAGACATAATGAAGGAGGTACTCCAGTTAATCATTGATAGCTTCCACTATCTTGGAGATATAATAGAAATCAAAGAGGAAGAGGAAGAGGGAAATGACCAAGAAAAGGAGGATTTTGTGTGACGTGTTACATAGAGCTTATGAATCTCCCCAACATCAAGGGAGAACAAATAGAAGACAGGACAACAATGCACGAGTTGCACATATAAATGAACGTGCCAACTCAGCACATTCTGAAGATGATGAAAGAGGAGACATTTTTGTCACCAGAAGAGCCTTGCTAAAAGATGATAAGGAACAAGAGCAAAGTAGGAATTTTTTTTGCACAAGGTGTAAGCGTAATGGTAAACTATACAATGTCATAATTGATAGTGATAATATTGATAACTTTGTTTTAGAGGAAATGGTTGACAAATTAAAGTTTTCAGCCACGTTCCTACTCATGATTCGTATGTCTTCAATGGCATCTCAGATTGGTTACTATTGAAGTTGTTCCTCTACACCATTGGTGTTGACCTCAGCGTTTAACTAGTTTGAATTTTACACCAGCAGCTCAAGATGGGTTGATCTATTTTATTGAGTGCTCTATGATGGGAGATATGGACTTCCGGAGAACATGATTTGCAGTTGGAGATTTCGCAGTGTGGATAATTCCTTTAGATACTACTATCTCCCTTAATTTTGACATTTATGACTACAAGATAATTTTGGAACCTAGCATCAACATGTTTTGTGCATTACATCAATGGGATTTCAATGAGTGGCTTTGATGAAGGAGGATCGAGGGTTTAAGAGCAATCTTGCATCACCCAGAAAAACTTATTGTTTAGTTTTCAATAAGGCTTATCTTTGAGACGGGGCTACTAGTTTTTAGTAGGTTGTTCATTTGTGCAAAAGTTGTTCCAATTGCTTCCCTACGGGTTCACTTTTTATGTGTATTAGCCTATCGAAAAAATTTAATGGTAAGATCAAGTCTGGTTTTGAAAATATTGAACTTTTAGTTTTGGTGGGGTGGTACAAAAACTTTGAACTCAGTTTTGAAGGCTTTAGACTCTCCAAAAAGGGGTCAAACTGTGATCTAGTAGTGCGCTTCACAAGCCTAGCACATAGAGTGCTTCATGCCATTTCAAAAATTTGGTTATAATAGCCAATCGACTCAATGGCAATTGAACACATGAGCACCAAAATGGGAAAAGTCAACTTTCTAGAATATTCTTATGCAAAAAGTTGTGCTACTTAAATAGGGCTAAAGGGTGATTTTTGGGTTAACTTCAAGAAGTGTAGATTGTGGATCTCTCTTGTAGATAATTGTAATAAAAATGCCCTTGTTGTTGTAGCATATTGTTTTTTTTCTAAATATTGTTATCTCATTTCATTGAGGATAATAGAAACCAATTGTTCTTCCAGAGGTTGGTGCAACCACTACAAGAGTAGCTATGTAGAGGAAGTGATATTAAGGTAAAAGATGCGAGTGAGGATGAATCTAAAAAAGAAAGACAATTTGAAGAGGAGCAAGAAACGACTAGCTATCCTAATGAAGCTAGTGTTTTTAAAGCAATTTCCAAGTTTGGAAAGAGACCAAAGATTAAAGTTAATCAATTGGAACAATGATATGGACGAGTACATTGAACTTGAGGAAATAGAAGATCTTGAGAGGGTCATATTTGCAAAGGCCAAGTTGAAAGGTCATGCTAAAATTTAGTTGAATGAGATTCACCTGGAGAAAAATAGAAGAGGGAAGGACAATATAACAAGGTGGGATCGGAACGAGATTCAACAGAAGAGCATTTTTTGCAGAAGTTTGGGAGAAAGCTTTGAGGGTTTGTTCTTGGTTTTGAAGAAACGAGAATCTTCTTCAGAACTCCACACATTTTGAGTTGGAATCCAATTGCCAATGAATTGTGTACTGATTTCATTCCAGACATGATAAATTAGGAGTCCGTACGGCAATCCAGAGAAGCTACAGTTTAATACAAGAAGGCTGCAAATTTATCTAGTGTTGCTGCTATTTAATTACTTAAGCCTGCGATTCCTTTCCTAGAGGCTGTGATTACTTCCTTGGGTGGTTGCGATATTATTTTTGGTATCTGAGATCTTATCTTTGGTGGATGTGATATTCTTTTAGAGGCTGCAATTTATTTCTTTGAAGTTGTGTACCATTTCATAGGAGCTGTGATTCTTTCCTAGCAGTGGTGTTATTTCTTATGGTGCCAATTCTCATTCGAATTTATGTAATGTTATTTGAATATTTGAAAGGCTTTGAATTGAATCAATTGGTGAATTTGGAGTTAGAAATTATTTTCTGCATGAGATCATTTTATATATTTATAAAATAGCAAAATGATTCAAAAGAAAAACATAATCTTCAACATAGAGCCAATGAGGCTCTTTACATGAACTTGACAGTCTGCAACAGACTTATAACTTGGATCGCAACCCAAAAGATGATGTAACAAATTTTAGACCAGCCAGAACTTAACTATACGTTGGCAATAAAAGATAATATTCAGGTTGTTGACAATTTCTTGCTTGGGGCGGATGTTGTTTGGATAATTGTTAATCCAATCTTTGAGTTGGATCGGGTTCCTCTTGCTGATTCCAATAATAAGAATGGAATTGACTGCATGATTTGAGAACTCATGTATAGTTCCTAGTGATGAAGGATAGTCACAAGATTGGAGTAATGGATTAGTTTCTAGCATAAACTGATACCAACTTACCGATCAGCATGCATATGAGTTCATATTTCGATCGACAGTTGAGCTGGATAGATTCCTCGATTTAGCAGATTAGCAGTTCTTGGTTGAGGGAAAACAGTAGGTATGATCTGATCAAGGGAGATGGTTTTCAGCCACGTTCCTACTCATGATTCGTATGTATTGAATGGCATCTCAGATTGGTTACTATTGAAGTTGTTCCTATACACCATTGGTGTTGACCTCAACGTTTAAGTAGTTTGAATTTTACACCAGCAACGTTTCAGTGTTCTTGAAGAGGTTGCTACAAGCACTGTAAGAGAAGTTGCGTAGAGGAAGCGATATTAAGCCGAAAGATGCGAGTGAGAACAAATCTGAAGAACAAAAACAATTTGAAGAGGAGCAAGAAACGAATAGCAATCTTGATTAAGCTAGGTTTTTTAGAGAAAATTCCAAGATTGTAAAGAGACCAGGGATTAAAGTTTCTACATTTTCTGGAAATCTTAGGCCAAAAGAGTTGATCAATTCGATCAATGATATGGAAGAATACTTTGAACTTGAGAAAATAGAGGATCTTGAGAGGGTCAAATTTGTAAAAGACCAAGTTGAAAGGTCATGCTAAAATTTAGTGGAAGGACATTCAGATGGAGAGAAATAGAAGAGGGAAGGAGAATATAACAAGGTGGGATCAGATGGTGGACAAATTGAAGAGATTTCATTCCTGTTGATTATGATCGCAAGGCTTTGGTTAATAAACACTGCCCAGTAATGTTACAAATTGGAAGCTATCATAATGAGGTATCATGTGATATTATGCTTAGCGATGTTGGTGACTTGTTGTTAGGGAGATCATGGCAATTTGATTGTCGTCCAGTACATGATGGGTAGAGAATGGAGGATGTGTAGAGATTCTCAAGCTATCAGTAGTACTTAGATGGCAAGATAAGGTTGTTGGATACTTCTTGTTTGATGGACGTCACAAGAACCTTAGTACCTAAAGAACCTTATGAAGAAGACATAATGAAGGAGGTACTCCAGTTAATTGTTGATAGCTTCCACTATCTTGGAGACATAACAGAAATCAAAGATGAAGAGGAAGAGGGCAAGGACAAAGAAAAGGAGGATTTTGTGTGACGTGTTTCCATTGTAGAGGACATAGAGCTTATGAATCTCCCTGACCTCAAGCAAGAACAAATAGAAGACAAGACGATAATGCATGAGTTGCACATATAGATGATGATGCCAAGAAAACACATTCTGAAGATGATGAAATAGGAGCCATCTTTGTCACCAGAAGAGCCTTGCTAAATGATGATAAGGAACTGGAGCAAAGTAGGAATTTTTTTAGCACAAGGTGTAAGCATAATGGTAAAGTATTCAATGTCATAGTTGATAGTGATAGTACTAATAAGTTTGTTTTAGAGGAAATGGTTGACAAATTAAAGTTTTCAGCCACGTTCCTACTCATGATTCGTATGTATTCAATGGCATCTCGGATTGGTTACTATCAAACTTGTTCGTCTACACCATTGGAATCTGAAGAAGAAAGACAATTTGAAGAGGAGCAAGAAACAACTAGCAATCCTGATGAAACTAGGTTTTTTAGAGCAATTTCCAAGTTTGGAAAGTGATGAAAGATTGAAATTTCTACATTTTGTGAAAATCTTAGATTAGAAGAGTTGATCAATTGGATCAATGATATGGATGAATACTTTGAACTTGAGGAAATAGAAGATCCCGAGAGGGTCAAATTTGCGAAGGCCATGTTGAAAGGTCATGCTAAAATTTTGTGGAACGAGGTTCAGTAGGAGAGAAATAGAAGAGGGAAGGAGAATATAACAAGGTGGGATCAAATGGTGGAGAAATTGAAGAGAGTTCATTCTTGTTGATTATGAGCTTGATTTATTGAAGAAAATGCAAGGGTTGAAGCAAGCGGGAAAATCTCTCCAGGAGTATAGAGAGGAGGTCTATTGGCTTCTTATTAGAATGGGTCATTCTATAGCTAACAAGGAGAAGCTTGCCCGTTATATAAATGAGTTGAGGCCGAGCAGACGAACTAGAAGACAACGTGGTGGAAAGCCTAGTGGATAGTCATTCGAAGGCCAAAATAAAGATCAGAGGAAGGATGATGACTCTAGTAGCAGTCAGAATCAGAGGGGAAATAGTTCCTATCGCCTTCGGGATCAAAATCACAGAAATCAAAGAGGAAGAGGAAGAGGAAGAGGAAGAGGAAGAGGGTAAGAACTAGGAAAAGGAGGATTTTGTGTGACGTGTTTCCATTGCAGAGGACATTGAGCTTATGAATCTCCCCAACATCAAGGGAGATAAAATAGAAGATAGGACGACAATGCATGAGTTGCACATATAGATGAAGGTACCAAGTTAGCACATTCTAAAGATGATGAAAGAAGAGATGTTGTTGTCACCAATAGAGCATTTTGTGGAGAAGTTTGGGAGAAGGGTTTGAGGGTTTGTTCTTGGTTTTGAAGAAACAAGAATCTTTTTCAGAATTCCGCACACTTTGAGTTGGAATCCAATTCCCAATGAATTGTGTAGTGATTTCATTCCATACATGATGAATTAGGGAGTCCGTATGGAAATCTAGAGAAGCTACGGTTTAATACAAGGAAGCTGCGAATTTATCTATGGATGTTGCGATTTAATTCCTTAAGGTTGTGAATCCTTTCCTAGAAGCTGTGTATTACTTCCTTGGGTGCCTGTGATATTATTTTTGGTAGCTGAGATCTTATCTTTGTTGGCTGCGATATTCTTTTAGAGGCTCCAATTTATTTTTTTCAAGCTACGTACCATTTCATAGGAGTTGCAATTCATTCCTAGCAACTGTGTTATTTCTTAAGGTGCCAATTCTCATTGGAATTTATGTAATGTTATTTGAATATTTGAAAGGCTTTGAATTGAATCAATTGGTGAATTTGGAGTTAGAAATTATTTGCTGCATGAGATCATTTTATATATTTATAAAATTGCAAAACAATTCAAAAGTAAAACATAATCTTCAGCATAGAGCCAGTGAGGCTCTTTACAGGAACTTGACAGTCTGTAGCGAGGCTCTTTACAGGAACTTGGATAGCTCCCAAAAGATGACATAACAATTTTTTGGACCAGCGAGAACTTAAGTATAAGTTAGCAGTAAAAGATAGTATTCCGTTTGTTGACAATTTCTTGTTTGGGGTGGATGTTGATTGGATAATTGTTAATCAACTCTTCGAGTTGGACGGGGGACCTTTTGCTGATTCCAATGATAAGAATGGAATTGATTGCATGTTTTGAAAACTCGGGTACAGTTCCTAGTGATGAAGGATAGTCACAGGATTGGACTAATGGATTAGTTTCTAGCATTAACAGCTGCCAACTTACCGATCAGCATGCATATGAGTTCAGATTCCGATCTATAGTTGAGCTGGATGGATTCCTCGATTTAGCAAATCAGTGGTTCTTGGTTGAAGGAAGATAGTAGGTATGTGTAATGTCCCCTTTCTAGAGCGGAGTATAATGATAATAGGAATTAAATATAAGATTAAATAATTAAATAATGAGAGAAAATATACAATTATAAATAAATATATTGATTAAATAAAATAAATAATAATCCATTATAATATATAATTAATTAAATTATTATTATAATAATGAAAGAATATATTATTAATAATATTATATTATTAATAAATAAATATAAAATATAATTATAATTGTAAAATATATAATTATAACTATGTTGATAAAATTAATATTAATAATAAGTATTAATATAATATTAATCAATATTGATTAACATTAATAATATTAATATATTAATTTATGATAATCAATATTGTATCAATCAATACATAATTAATATTAATCTTAATCTCTATCCATATATAGATAAGCAATATAATTAATATTATTAATATCAACAATACTAATAATATTTCAATGACATTAATAATGTGTAGTTATTAGCTATACTATCAATAATAGTCGACATTACTCGTACCGATTAGCCACCAATAACTAGTCAAGGATAATTGACTTGACTTTGAACAACAACAATGTGTTTAGGGAAGGTCGTGTCCCGTGACAAAACAAGATAGAAATTTGATAGAAGAATAAAGCCACGATAAGAGTAGGGGAGAGGAGGAAATATACGGAAGGAATATACATATTCCAATATCAATGAACAATACCCTGAAATATGACTACGCACTCATAACTACAGGTCATTTTCTCGCTGGCAGTAGTCATCTATTTACACCTGGGAACAGTTGATACGAAGGGAATGAACATAACAAGATAAGTCAAGGAATGGAAAGAGAATATGTCGTATAGAGAAAGACGATATTCATTTGCAGCATCTAAGGAAAACAACCATCATAGGAGATGGAATATTGGATGATTCTTATCAGAGTCTAAAAGCATGCACTTATATCAAACGGTGTTATCAGGCAAACATTACGGTGTCATCAGGAAAACACTAGGCACAAAAATACCTTACACCTGGGAGTTTATATCAACTGCAATCATACTCAAACTATTGGTATGAGACATACGTCTTTCTAAAGAAGTAAAATGCATATCGATTCACAACGTTGTCACCTGGGAAAGGAGAGTTTGTGAGATCTGTTACATTAATTTTGTAAAGTATAGACGACTAGTGTCTAGTTGGAAAATCAAACTCTTCAGATACATATTCGGATTTGTAGATGCACTTGTCACACATCATGGATCAAATATATATATCTCCATCGTGGTATGTTGCCAAAAGATTCAAGGAATGTTTTTCTTGTGGTGTGAAACTCCATACAAGTTTCGAGGAGCTCTTAGGCAATTCATTGATGACCCCATCAAAATGAATTGGTTAATTGGGAGTAACAGTTGTTTAATAGTATCATCTTTATAATATCAACTTGACACTTACTCTTGCAATCGTTGAAGGGTTTCTTGTCTCCTCCCAATAGGTGGACTATTTTGAGATTGAAACTCTTATAGAAGAAATTGGTGCATCAGGATAATTAGGCATCCAAGCAAGGAATAAGCTCTTCAATATTACGAGCTATAACTGTATGATAATTTTATTATTCAAGCACTTGACTCTCAATCAAGATAAGTTCTATTTTCTATATTATTCGTAGAATCTTGATTTGCATAATATAATAAAGTTACTTATTTTTTTTTATAAATATATGTTTATAGATGTATTGCAATTCTCATCTTAAGTCTATATTTCCATTCCAGGACTAAGTTAAAGATGGATTCCGAGTGGGCACATTACAGTATGACCTAATCAGGGGAGACGATTTTTCATCCACGTTCCTACGCATGATTAGTATTTATTCAATGGTATCTCAGATTGGTTACTATTGAAGTTGTTCCTCTGCACCATTGGTGTTGACCTCAACATTTAAGCAGTTGAATTTTACACCAGCAACGTTTAAGTGTTCTTGCAAAGGTTGGTGCAAGCAATGCTAGAGAAATTGCGTAGAGGAAATGATATTAAGGCAAAAGATGCAATTGAGGGCAAATCTGAAGAAGAAAAACAATTTGAAGAGAAGCAAGAAACGACTAGCAATCCTGATGAAGCTAGGTTTTTCAGAGCAAATTCCAAGATTGTAAAGAGACAAGAGATTAAAGTTTCTACATTTTCTAGAAGTCTTAGACCAGAAGAGTTGATCAATTGGATCAATGATATGGAAGAATACTTTGAACATGAGGAAATAGAAGATCCTGAGAGGGTCAAATTTGCAAAAGACCAAGTTGAAAGCTCATGCTAGAATTTAGTGGAACGAGGTTTAGCTGGAGAGAAATAGATGAGGGAAGGAGAATATAACAAGGTGGGATCGGATGGTGGACAAATTGAAGAGAGATCATTCTTGTTGATTATAATCGCAAGGCTTTGGTTAATGAACACTGCCCTGTAAAGTTACAAATTGGAAGTTATCATGATGAGGTATCATGTGATATTATGCTTATGGATATTGACAACTTGTTGTTAGGGAGATTGTGGCAATTTGATCGTCGTGCAGTACATGATGGTAGAGAACTGAGAACAAAAAATGGAGAATGGAGGATGTGTAGAGATTCTAAAGCTATCAGTAGCATTTAGATGGCGAGATAATGTTGTTAGTTACTTCTTGTTTGATGGAAATCACAAGAACCTTAGTACCTAAAGAACCTTATGAAGAAGACATAATGAAGGAGGTACTCCAGTTAATGGTTGATAGCTTGCACTATCTTTGAGACATCAGGAGTCATCAATTCTCTACATGTGTTGCCCTACTAAAATCATTTGCAAAAATAAGATCGTGTTGTCTAATGCCTAACTTGGGCTTGCATGATTCAATACATACCATGTTTCACAATTTCTTGGTTACAATAAAAAAAGAACGCAATGCATATATTATTGCAACTATGAAAACTATTATGGTTATGTCAATAAATGAGACTGATGCTTATTTCTAGCCCATTATGCATATGATGTTAGCAATATCAAGGCCAGAACCAATTTTTTGTAATTCTATTTATGAGTTAGTCAACAAGGTGATCAAACAATATTTAAATTAAACAAGATAGTGATGTCCAACCAGCTAAGGATGATATTATGGAAGAATCAGTTGGTAGAGGTGAGAGGTATACTAAACTCTTAATCTGTAATTTGCAAATTATCATTCAGATAACTAGTGAAGAGGAGAACTCCTTTGACGAATAAATATATGAGCATAATGATATTCCATTATTACTTCATGAAGAATGGATGACATCATTTATGGAAGCAATTAATTATTATGGTGTTAATGCTCCCAATTGAGAACAAATCAGAAAATTTAATGTATTAGAGTCCATGTTTCCTACATGAATTTGAACTAAAGCCTTTAGCATTGCAATATTTAAAGGATAGAAAAGAGGCAATAAGTAGTTGCAAGTGGACCTACTCATACTCAATTGCACACAATAAAAGAAGCTTTTGAAAGGATGACATGAGATTAATCGCAGCTATTATAGGATAGTAATCATATTTTAAAGCATACTAAAGTATATGCTGATAAATTGAAGGAAAAGGAAACTGAGGTTAATAAGCTCGTCAAGAAGCTTAACGATAAGTAAGAGACAATTGAGAGTACGCAGATTTCTCTTCAAGAAGTAAAAAATTAGATTGTATTCACTAATCAGTTCAGTGAGCGAGAGACTATAGGAAGGATTGGTTTTTCTATGGAGTGATTAGCTTATTAACCTAAAAGTTTGCAACAGATTTATAACTTGGAAAGCTCCCAAAAGATGACGTAACAATTTTTTGGACCAGCCAGAACTGAAGTATGAGTTAGCAGTAAAAGATAATATTTAGGTTGTTGACAATTTGTTGTTTGAGGCGGATGTTCATTGGATAATTGATAATCCACTCTTCGAGTTGGATGGGGGACCTATTGCTGATTCCAATGGTAAGAATGGAACTGATTGCATGATTTGAAACCCGGGTACAGTTCCTAGTGATGAAGAATAGTCACAAGATTGGAGTAATGGATTAGTTTCTATGTAAAGAGCTTGCGTGGCTCTTGGCTGAATATAATGTTTTTAATTTATTCACTTGCAAATTGTGTCCTTGTGTTTTGATAATGTTTTTGTTTCTGCTAAATTTCATCTAGAATTGATTAACATAAATAACATTAAAATAAATAACTCTGAATGTCAACAATTATTTATTTTATAGAATTCGATATAATTTCATAAACATCAAATTACTTCTCAATTTATTAGCACCTATAAATCGAATGTGTCCTTGAGAATTTGAAATTCATCCAGGAAAAGTTGGCGCAGCCTGAAAGAATGTACGACAACCTCCAAAAAAGAACACGTAGCTTGCTAAGGCAAAGACGCATCCTCTCTAGCTTGTCAGGCAGCCAAGGGAAAAAGTGGCACAGCGTCCTGTAATGTATTGCACTATCAAAAAACAGCCTCCTAAAATTCATAAGTAGCGCTTGCTAACAATTTCGATAGCTAATGAGAATAATCCAACCTCTTAAGAAATCGATATATGAAGAATTTTGAAATTCTAGTCTTGATAATTTGCAACTTGATGTAATTTGCTTAATTCTTCTCCCACTTGGTATACTTCAACACCAAGAATAATATCCATAGATTCAATAGTAAATTTCATAATTCAATTTGCAAAATTCATCATCAATCAGTGATGATTCAAATTGCCAAGAGAGGAATCAGTCCTCAAACCTTCTCACAGCCAAGAAACTTTATAAAATTTTCATCAAATGAACAATAGATATTTGAGAATGAGCTCTCAAGTCCCTTTTTATGGGGATGCACCTACCCTTGGAGAGGTGTATGAGTGGAACAATTCTATGCTTGACCAGATAAGGGTTGTTGTGTGAGAGGACCCCACTTTAGCATTCTATAATGAGCACATTCAGCCAATCATTTAGGGACTTGTGAGAGCTCAAACACAATTCTTACCAATGTGGAATAAATAGATATACTTTTCCTTTTAATAATTCATTTACTCCAATACTTTAAATTAATACCTTGGCTTAGGCTTCCATGAATTAATTAAATAAATGGCCCCTTCCCATGATGACTCTACCCTCAACTTAAGTGAAATTATAAAGTTAAATTATAACTTTATAATAAGCCATTTAATGATTTAATAATAATTTGGGCACCAAAATAATAATAACTCCCAAAATACTTATCCTTTCAATATGTCATATGAAATAGGAGTTACACCTATTATTTCCCCATGTGACCAAATCCACTTTCCAAAAATAGAAAGGGTCCTTCTCGAACAACATCAGGCTTACTATAAATAATAAACATGGCAAAACTATAGCAAATGAAGTTCGAATGACACCAAATGAACGCCAAACCAAAGCATATTGAATCCTGAAGTAGATGCCCACTGAAAGAGACCCTCTGTCCATCCTCATCAGCCTACGAGGGTCACATGATAGGCTAATCCCAATAGCCTGAAAAAATGGGGACATTACAGTCCTCCTTCCAAAGATTGCTTGTCCTCAAGCAATCAGAAAAAACTAAGCAACATCACCGCCCTCCTGGATCCCAAGGATGGTCATGTGTAATGTCCCCTATAAAGAAATCATCAGCATCAAAAGTACCAACAACAGCATCTCAAAAACTGCACTCAACACCCAAACAACTGACATCACTGACAACATCATCTGAAGACCAACTGTAGGTGCCGATGGAGGAAAAAACTCGGTGGAACTCAACCCAACTGAAGGATCAATTCTGTCAAAACTTGAGTCCCTGTCTAACTGACACTCACACCCAACTGCACTGAGAAGAAGACAATGACCAAATATACCTGAATCACTGTTACCAACTCTAACCTCTGATAAACTATCTTAGGTATGTGGATACTGCAAGTACTCTAACTTCCAACTGCCAATTCCATCTGCAAAAGATGGTGCTAATCCATCCCATAATGGATGGTAAGAAACTAGAGCTAGTCTACACCTGTGTGAGATCAAATCCTCCACCTGTAGGTCAAAAAAAAAATGATGAGCATACCCCACTGTATAATGTCGGTAGAAAGCCTCAATCTCCATCAATGGCTCATCATTACCAAACTAGGAATCATGAAATGGATCCAATCTCTAACTCCACATAACCGTAGGCTAGTTAGGATCCTGAGCAGCCCTCTCAGCAAACCCAACCTCGAAATCCCTGTGGGGAAGCATAGTAGAAAGAGTCTCTACAATCTTTCCTACCAACCTTCGAATAGCACAAGAGCCTCGAATGAGAGTACCCTCAGACACTCTGTATGAATCCTCTCGCACATCCGAACTCTCCAATAGATACTCCATGAAGGACTCTATGGAGTAGAAATTATATGTTGAAGCATCAACCTGCTCCACTACAACCCATAACTGATCCCTCCAAAAATGTGGCACTACCAACTGTCCCATGCTATCAGCTATATGAGACGAAGAAATAGATTCACTTCCAGCAAAAGGAAGCAAATCAACATGAGAGCTTGACTCCACTAATACTCTTACCTCATCCGTACCCACTACACTCATATCCTAAATAGATGTGTCTGCCACATCATCATGTCACTCATCCCCAACCATAGAAGCAAACTCACCACCAACCACCTCAATGTGCAACCGAACTAGGTCTGGGGCTGGTGTGGAACGAATATGCTCCAACGCCACAGTCACCTCCTCTAACTGGAGCTACGACTCTTAAAGAGCCCATTGATTTCCCTCTAAAGCCTTAGAAGTTGTTGTGAGCTCTTGAGTAAGCTCACTCACCTCCTCCTCTTTGTCCATTAATGCCTTGTATGTCCTACTCCCCCACTCAACTAGGTGATCTCGGTCGGCTACCAACTATAAATAATCCTATCTGAAAATTCTGACAGCCTCACGCAAAGAATGAATCTCTATTAAGGAAAGGTAACCACCACTCTGCTCATCTGTCATAGGAGCACCCCAATCATAAACAACCAACAGTTGACGAGTGGCATCAAAATGCTCGGGAGTAGAAATAATATCTCTCTCACCAACTCTCAACTGGCTAGTCACATGATGACTCTACACAAAGGGCCTCCTATGTACAATCTCAACTGCACTGTACACACTATGGAAGGAAGCTGCATCCAACAAACTCCCCTCAAGATCACCGTATCTCTCCGTGCTTTCATCCGAGCACCTATCTACAAATTGAGTACTGACATCAGACTTGTCCTCATCTATCCCCAAGGAAGCTGCTACTGAATCTGACTCAACACAATCCCCAGCTACCTCATCTTCTGCAACCACCTGACAATCCAAATCCTGGGATCCATCCTCACGCACTAACAACTCAGAGTCCTCCCCTAGGGTCTGATAAATAAAAAATGTCTTGCTGCAGGAAGAATCATCCTCATGAGTCACCGAAGAAGTAACCCCATCTCTAGAAGTGGAAGTCCTGGCTGTAACAAACTCTTGCCACTCATATGCTTCCCCATCCTCATGTGCGAGTCCTTGTAACAAAGAATCCTAGAACCCACCACCACTATATGACAACGCTGAGTCCACACCCAAAGTCTGATATAAAAAGCTAGAAAGACTACAACACCCATCATCCTCACTATCAACATCAGAGATATCTGTGATGCTAGTGTCCACATCCTCTATCTGCGACACCTCTACTAAGTTTGGCTGCATACACGACTCAATGTCATCATGTGAATCATCTATACTGTGGCATGAATCTATGTCACCCAACTCAACTGTAACACTCCCATCATGAGTGTCATCACTGGATAGCTCCATGCTCACATCCTCAATACAGGAAAAGACCACTATCTCCTATATTGATTCCACACTGCGACTGCTATCATAAACCTCAGAGCTGTCAATGGGATTTTGATGAGTGGCTTTGATGAAGAAGCATTTAGGGTGTGATAGCAATCTTGCATCACCCAAAAAGAATTATTGTTTAGTTTTCAATAAGGCTTAATGCTTGGGATAGAGCTACTATTTTTTAGTAGGTTGTTCATTTGTGCAAAAGTTGTTCCAATTGCTTCCCTGCAAGTTCATTTTTTATGTGTATTAGCCTACCAATAAAATTTAATGGCAAAATTGAGTTAGGATTTGAAAATATTGAATTTTTAGTTTTGGTGGGGTGGTACAAAAACTTTGAACTCTATTTTGAAGGCTTTAGAGGCTCCAAAAAGGGGTCAAACTTTGATTTAGTTAATATAGAGCATAGAGAGTTTCGTGCCATCTCCGAAATTGGGTTATAATAGCCAATCAACTCAATGATTCACAAGTTTATATTTTCAGAAGTTGTGCCTTTAAGACTCTACTTTCAATACAATAAGACGAGCGAGAAAAATCACTTAAGCAGGGAAATTGAACACTTAGCACCAAAATAGGAAAAATCAACTTTCTAGAATATTCTTATGCAGCTAGTTGTGCTACTTAAATAGGGCTAAAGGGTGATTTTAGGGTTCACTTCAAAAAGTGTAGATTGTCGCTCTATCTCGTAGATTATTGTGATAAAAATGTCTATGTTGCTGTAGCATGTTGTTTTTTTTTAATATTGTTATCTCATTTCATTGAGGACAATCAAAACCAAGTGTTCTTGCAGAGGTTGGTGCAAGCACTGAAAGAGCAGCTGCGTACAGGAAATGATATTAAGGAAAAAGATGCAAGTGAGAATGAATCTAAAGAAGAATGAGAATTTGAAGAGGAGCAAGAAACGACTAGCAATCCTGATGAAGCTAGGTTTTTTAGAGAAATTTCCATGTTTAGAAAGAGACCAAAGATTCAAATTTCTACCATTTTTGGAAATCTTAGACCAGAAGATTTGATCAATTGGATCAATGATATGGAAGAATAGTTTGAACTTGAGGAAATAGAAGATCATGAGAGGGTCAAATTTGCAAAGGTTCAGTTGAAAGGTCATGCTAAAATAGAAGAGGGATGGGAGAATATAACAAGGTGGGATTGGATGGTGGAGAAATTGAAGAGAGTTCATTCTTGTTGATTATGAGCTTCATTTATTGAATAAAATGCAAAGGTTGAAGTAAGTGGGAAAAACTCTCCAAAAGTATAGAGAGGAGCTCTATTGGCTTCTTATCAGAACGGGTCATTCTGAAGCTAACAAGGAGAAGGTTGCCCGTTATATAAATGAGTTGAGGCCGAGTACACAAATTGGAAGACATCCTGGTGGAAAGCTCGGTGGATAGTCTTTCAGAGGCTGAAATGAAGATCAGAACAAAAATGGTGACTCTATTAGCAGTCAGCATCAGAGGGGAAATAGTTCCTATTGCCCATGGGATCAAAATAACAAAAATCAGAGAGGAAGAGGAAAAGGGTAAGGACCAAGAAATGGAGGCTTTGGTTAATGAAAACTGCCTAGTAAAGTTACAACCTGGAAGCTATCATAATGAGGTATCATGTGATATTATGTTTATGGATGTTGACGACTTCTTGTTAGGGAGATCATGGCAATTCTATGGTCGCGCAGTACATGATGGGTAGAAATGGAGAACAAAAAATGGAAAATGAAGGATGTGTAGAGATTCTTAGGCTATAAGTAGCATTTAGATGGCAAGATAAGGTTGTTGGTTACTTCTTGTTTGATGGATGTCACAAGAACCTTACTACCTAAAGAACCTTATGAAGAAGACATAATGAAGGAGGTACTCCAGTTAATCATTGATAGTATCCACTATCTTGGAGACATAACAGATAAAAGATAATATTAAGGTTGTTGACAATTTCTTGTTAGGGGTAGATGTTGATTGGATAATTGTTAATCCACTCTTCGAGTTGCATGGGGGACCTCTTGCTGATTCCAATGATAAGAATGGAATTAATTGGATGACTTGAAAACCTGGCTAAAGTTCCTAGTGATGAAGGATAGTCACAGGATTGGAGTAATGGATTAGTTTCTAGCATTCTGCTACCAACTTACCGATCAGCATGCATATGAGTACAAATTCCGATCTACAGTTGAGCTGTATGGATTCCTCAATTTAGCAGATCAGTGGTTCTTGGTTGAGGGAAGATAGTAGGTATGATCCTAGTAGGGGAGATGATTTTTCAGCCACGTTCCTACTCATGATTTGTATCTATTCAAAGGTCTCTCACATTGGTTACTAATGAAGTTGTTCCTTTGCACCATTGGTGTTGACCTCAGCATTTAAGAAGTTTAAATTTTACACCATGAACGTTTAAGTGTTCTTGCAGAGATTGGTACAAGCATTGCTAGAGAAGCTACGTAGAGGAAGCAATATTAAGGCAAAATATGTGAGTGGGGACAAATTTGAAGAAGAAAAACAATTTGAAGAGGAGCAATGAATGACTAGCCATCCTAATAAAGCTAGGTTTTTTAGAGAAAATTTGAAGATTGTAAAGAGACCAAAGATTAAAGTTTCTACATTTTGTGGAAATCTTAAACCAGAAGAGTTGATCAATTGCATCAATGATATGGAAGAGTACTTTGAACTTGAGGAAATAGAAGATCCTGAGACGGTCAAATTTGTAAAAGACCAAGTTGAAAGGTCATGCTAAAATTTAGTGGAACGAGGTTTAGCTTGAGAGAAATAGAAGAGGGAAGCAGAATATATCAAGCTGGGATTGGATGGTGGACAAATTGACTTGAGTTCATACCTGTTGATTATGCTCCCAAGGCTTTGGTTAATAAACTATGCCCGGTAAACTTACAAATTGGAAGCTATGATGATGAGGTATCATGTGATATTATGCTTATCAATATTGATGACTTGTTATTAGGGAGATCATGGCAATTTGATCATCGTGCAGTACATGTATAGAAATGGAGAAGAAAAACAAGAGAATGGTGGATGTGTAGAGTTTCTCAGGCTATCAGTAGCATTTACATGGCGAGATGAGGTTGTTCATTACTTCTTGTTTGATGGACGTCACAAGACCCTTAGTACCTAAAGAACCTTATGAAGAAGACATAATGAAGGAGGTACTCCAGTTAATCGTTGATAGCTTCCACTATCTTGGAGATATAACAGAAATCAGAGAAGAATAGGAAGAGGGAAAGGACCAAAAAAATGAGGATTTTGTGTGACGTGTTACATAGAGATTATGAATCTCCCCAACATCAAGGGAGAACAAATAGAAGACAAGACAACAATGCATGAGTTGCACATATAGATGAAGGTGCCAACTCAACACATTCTAAAGATGATGAAAGAGGAGACATTTTTGTCACCAGAAGAGCCTTGCTAAATGATGATAAGGAACCGCAGCAAAGTAGGAATTATTTTTGCACAAGGTGTAAGCGTAATAGTAATGTATACAATGTCATAATTAATAGTGATATTGATAACCTTTTTAGAGGAAATGGTTGACAAATTAAAGTTTTCAGCCATGTTCCTACTCACGATTCATATGTATTCAATGGCATCTCAGATTGGTTACTATTGAAGTTGTTCCTCTGCACCATTGGTGTTAACATCAACATTTAACGAGTTTGAATTTTACACCAGCAACTTAGAATGGGCTGATTTGTTTTATTGTGTGAGCTATAATGGGAGATATGGACTTCCAGAGAACATGATTTGCAGTCGGCGATTTCGAACATGAACGAGCATCCAGGGTGTAAGAACAATCTCGCATCAACAAAAAAAAATTATTGTTTAGTTTTCAATAAGGCTTATCTTTGCCACAGGGCTACTATTTTTTAGTAGGTTGTTCATTTGTTCAAAATTTGTTCCAATAGCTTCCCTACAGGTTCACTTTTTATGTGTATTATCCTACCGATAAAATTTAATGGCAAACTCAAGTCTGGTTTTGAAAATATTGAATTTTTAGTTTTGGTGGGGTGGTACAAAAACTTTAAACTCAGTTTTGAAGGCTTTAGAGGCTCCAAAAAAGGGTCAAACTATGATCTAGTAGAGCTTCACAAGCCTAGCGCATAGAGCACTTTTTGCCATTTCAGAAATTGGGTTATAATAGCCAATCGACTCCATGGTTCACAAGTTTATACTTTCATAAGTTGTACCTTTAAGACTCTACTTTCAATACAACAAGACAAGCGAGAAAAATCACTTAAGCCGGCAATTGAACACTTGAGCACCAAAACAAGAAAAATCAACTTTCTAGAATATTCTTATGCAGCTACTTGGGCTGCGTAGAGGAAGTGATATTAAGGCAAAAGATGAGAGGGAGGATGAATCTGAAAAAGACAGACAATTTGAAGAGGAGCAAGAAATGACTAGCAATCCTGGTGAAGCTAGGTTTTTTAGAGCAATTACCTAGTTTGGAAAGATACCAAAGATTGTAGTTTCTACATTTTTTGGATATCCTAGACCAGAATTGTTAATCAATTGGATCAATGATATGGATGAGTACATTGAGCTTGAGGAAATAGAAGATCCCTAGAGGGTCAAATTTGCAAAGACCAAGTTGAAAGGTCATGCTAAAATTTAGTGGAATGAGATTCACCTGGAGACAAATAGAAGAGGGAAAGAGAATATAACAAAGTGGGATCGGATGGTGGACAAATTGAAGAGAGTTCATTCTTGTCAATTATGAGCTTGATTTATTGAAGAAAATCCAAGGGTTGAAGTAAGCAAGAGAAACTCTCCAGCAGTATAGAGAGGAGCTCTATTGGCTTCTTATCAAAACAGGTCATTCTGAAGCTAAAAAGGAGAAGGTTACCCATTATATAAATGAGTTGAGGCCGAGTAGAGAAAGTGGAAGACATCGCGGTGCAAAGCCTCATGGATAGTCTTTCGGGGGCCGAAATGAAAATTGGAAGAAGGATGATGACTCTAGTGGTAATCAAAATCAGAGGTGAAATAGTTCCTATCACCTTCGGGATCAAAATAACAGAAATCAGAGAGGAAGAGGAAGAGGAAGAGGAAGAGGAAGAGGGTAAGGACCAAAAAAAGGAGGATTTTGTGTAACATGTTTCCATTAGAGAGGACATAGAGCTTATGAATCTCCCCAAGATCAAGGGGGAACAAATAGAAGAAAGGACGACAATGCATGAGTTGCACATATAGATGAAGGTGAAGATTGGGAGAAGGCTTTGAGGGTATGTTTTTGGTTTTGAAGAAACAAGAATCTTCTTCAGAATTCCACATAGTTTGAGTTGGAATCCAATTGCCAATGAATTGTGTAGTGATTTCATACCATACATGATGAATTAGGGAGTCCGTACAGCAATCTAGAGAAGCTATGGTTTAATACAAGGAGGCTGCGAATTTATCTAGTGTTACTGCAATTTAATTACTTAAGGCTACGAATCCTTTCCTAGAGGTTGTGATTACTTCCTTGGGTAGCTATGATATTATTTTTGGTATCTGAGATATTATCTTTGGTGACTACGATATTCTTTTAGAGCATAAAATTTATTTCTTTGAAGTTATGTACCATTTCATAGGAGCTGTGATTCTTTCCTAGCAGCGTTATTATTTCTTATGGTGCCAATTCTCATTCGAATTAGCAGATCAATGGTTCTTGCTTGAAGGAAGATAGTAGGTATGACCTGATTAGGGGAGATGGTTTTTCATCCACATTCCTACTCATGATTGATATGTATTCAATGGCATCTCTAATTGGTTACTATTGAAGTTGTTCCTCTGCACCATTGGTGTTGACCTCAACGTTGAAGCAGTTTGAATTTTACACCAGCAGCGTTTAAGTGCTCTTGCAAAGGTTGGTGCAAGCACTGCTAGAGAAATTGCATAGAGGAAATGATATTAAGGTGAAAGATGTGAGTGAGGACAAATCTGAAGAAGAAAAACAATTTGAAGAGGAGCAAGAAACGACTAGCAATCCTAATGAAGCTAGGTTTTATAGAACAAATTCCAAAATTGTAAAAAGACAAGAGATTAAAGTTTCACCATTTTCTGGAAGTCTTAGACCAGAAGAGTTGATCAATTGGACCAATGATATGGAAGAATACTTTGAACATGAGGAAATAGAAGATCCCAAGAGGGTCAAACTTGCAAAAGACCAAGTTGAAAGGTCATGCTAGAATTTAGTGGAACGAGGTTTAGCTGGAGAGAAATAGAAGTGGGAAGTAGAATATAACAAGGTGGGATCGGATGGTGGACAAATTGAAGAGAGATTATTCCTGTTGATTATGATCGCAAGGCTTTGGTTAATGATGAGGTATCAAGTGATATTATGCTTATGCATATTGACAACTTGTTGTTAGGGAGATCATGGCAATTTGATCGTCGTGCAGTACATGATGGGTAGAGAATTGAGAACAAAAAATAGAGAATGGAGGAAGTGTAGAGATTATAAAGCTATCAGTAGCATTTAGATGGTGAGATAATGTTGTTGGTTACTTCTTGTTTGATGGACATCACAAGAACCTTATGAAGAAGACATAATGAAGGAGGTACTCCAGTTAATGGTTGATAGCTTCCACTATCTTGGAGACATCAGGAGTCATCAATTCTTTACACGGGTTGCCCTACTAAAATCATTTGCAAAACTAAGATTGTGTTCTCTAATGCCTGACTTGGGCTTGTATGATTCAATACATACCATGTTTCACCATTTCTTGGTTACAATAAAAAAAGAACACAATGCATATGTTATTGCAACTATGAAAACTATTATGGTTATGTCAAAAAATTAGACTGATGCTTATTTCCAGCCCATTATACATATGATGTTAGCAATATCAAGGCCAAAACCATTTTTTTCTAATTCTACTTGTGGGATAGTCAACAAGGTGATCAAACAATGTTTAAATTAAACAAGATAGTGATTTCTAACCAACTAAGGATGATATTATGGAAGAATCAGTTGGTAGAGATGAGAGGTATACTGAACTCTTAATCTATAATTTGTAAATTACCATTCGGATAACTAGTGAAGAGAACTCCTTTGATGAATACATATATGTGCATTATGATATTGCATTATTACTTCATGAAGAATGCATGACATCATTTATGGAAGCAATTAATTATTATGGTGCTAATGCTCCCAGTTGAGAACAAATCAAAAAATTTAATGTATTAGAGTCCATGTTTCCTAGATGAATTTGAACTAAAGCCTTTAGCATTGCAATATTTCAAGGGTAGATTATTGGTCACATAGGAGATGATTGTAAAAGTATGTAAAAGGGCAGATGATTCTCAAAAATAAATTGAAAATCTTGTGTTGAAAATTCAATTTGAAAAGAGGCAAAAAGGAGTTGCAAGTGGACCTACTCATACTCAATTGCGCACAATAAAAGAAGCTTTTGAAAGGATGACATGAGATTAATTGCAGCTATTATAGGATAGTAATCATATTTTAAAGCTTACTAAAGTATATGCTTATAAATTGAAGGAAATGGAAAATGAGGTTAATAAGATCATCAAGAAGCTTAATGATAAGTAAGAGACATTTGAGAGTACACAGATTGCTCTTCAACAAGTAAAAAATTAGATTGTATTCACTAATCAGTTCAGTAAGCGAGAGACTATAGGAAGAACTAGATTTTTCTATGAAGTGATTAAGGAACTTGAAAGTCTGTAGCAGATTTATAACTTTGAAAGCTCCCAAAGATGACGTAACAATTTTTTGGACCAGCCAGAACTTAAGTATGAGTTAGCAGTAAAAGATAATATTCAGGTTGTTGACAATTCGTTGTTTGAGGTGGATGTTCGTTGGATAATTGATAATCCACTCCTCAAGTTGGATGGGGGACCTATAGCTTATTCCAATGGTAAGAATGGAATTAATTGCATGATTTGAAAACCCAAGTACAACTCCTAGTGATGCATTAGTTTCTAGCATTAACTGCTACCAACTTACCGATGAGCCTACATATGAGTTCAGATTCTAATCTAGAGTTGAGCTCGATCGATTCCTCGATTTAGCAGATCTATTGTTCTTGGTTAAGGGAAGATAGTAGGTATGATCTGATTAGGGGAGATGGTTTTTTTTAGCCACCTTCCCACTCATGATTCCTATGTATTCAACGACATCTCAGATTGGTTACTATTGAAGTTTTTCCTCTACACCATTGGTGTTGACCTCAGCCTTTAACCAGTTTGAAATTTACACTAGCAGCTCAAGATGGGCTGATATGTCTTATTCTGTGCCTATGATGGGAGACATGGACTTCCGAGGGACATCATTTGCAATTGTGGAATTCACAATGTTGATAGCTCCTTGACATACTACTATGTCCCTTAATTTTGACACTTATGACTACATGATAATTTTGGATCCTGGCATCGATATATTTCGTGCATTACTTCAATGGGATTTTGATGAGTGGCTTTGATGAAGGAGCATCCAAGGTGTAAGAGCAATCTTGCATCACTCAAAAAAAAAATTGTTTAGTTTTCAATAAGGATTATCTTTGGGATAGGGCTACTATTTTTTAGTAGATTGCTCATTTGAGCACAATTTGTTTCAATTCCTTCCCTACGGGTTAATTTTTTATGTATTCGCCTACTAATAAAATTCAATGGCAAGATCAAGTCTCATTTTGAAAATATTGAATTTTCAATTTTGGTGGGGTGGTACAAAAACTTTGAACTCAAGTTAAAACATTGAACTTTGAACTTTGAACCAAGCCTAGCCCATAGACTGCTTCGTGCCATTTTCCAAATTGGGTTTTAATAGCCTGACGATCCAATGGTTCACAAGTTAATATTTCTGGAAGATGTGCCTTTAAGACTCTACTTTCAATATAGCAAGATGAGAGAGAAAAATTACTTAAGACAGGAAATTGAATAAATGGGCACCAAAACAGGAAAATTCAACTTTCTAGAATATTCTTATGCAGCTAGTTGTGCTAGTTAAAGAGTGTTGAAGGGCAATTTTAGTGTTCAATTCGAGAAGTGTAGATTGTGGCTCTATCTTGCAATTGATCGTAATAAAAATGCCCATGTTGTTGTAGCATGTTGTTTTTCTGAATATTGTTATGTCATTTCATTGAGGATAATAGAAACCAAGTGTTTTTGCAAAGGTTGGTACAAGCACTGCGAGAGGAGCTCTGTAGAGGAAGCAATATTAAGGAAAAAGATGTGAGTGAGGATGAATTTGAAGAAGAAAGACAAATTAAAGAGGAGCAAGAAATGAATAGCAATCCTGACGAAGCAAGGTTTTTAAGAGCAATTTCCAAGTTTGGAAATAGACCAAAGATTGAAGTTTCTACATTTTTTGGAAATATTAGACTAGAAGAGTTGATCAATTGGATCAATGATATGGAAGAATACTTTGAATTTGAGGAAATAGAAGAACCCGAGAGGGTCAAATTCACAAAAGACCAAGTTGAAAGGTCATGCTAGAATTTAGTGGAATGAGGTTCAATTGGAGAGAAATAGAAGAGGGAAGGAGAATATAACAAGGTGGAATCGGATGGTCGACAAATTCAAGAGAGTTCATTCTTGTTGATTATGATCACAAGGCTTTGGTAATGAACACTGCCCGGTAAAGTTACCAATTGGAAGCTATCATGAAAGGGCATCATGTGATATTATGCTTATTGAGGTTGGTGACTTGTTACTAAGGAGATCATGGCAATTTGATTGCCGTGCAATAAATGATGGGCAGATAATGGAGAACAATAAATGGAGAATGGAGGGTGTAGAGGTTCTCTGGCTATCAGTAGCATTTAGATGGCAAGATAAGGTTGTTGGTTACTTCTTGTTTGATGGACATCACAAGAACTTTAGTACCTAAAGAACCTTATAAAGAAGACATAATGAAATAGGTACTTTAGTTAATCATTGATAGCTAGGCTTTTTAGAGCAATTTCCAAGATTGTAAAGAGACCACAGCTTGAAGTTTTGAAATTTTTTTGAAATCTTAGACAAGAAGAGTTGATCAATTTGATCAATGATATGGAAGAATACTTTGAACTTGAGGAAATAGAAGATCTCAATAGGGTCAATTTGGCAAAGGTCAAGTTGAAAGGTCATCATTTGATGTCGAGTAGACAAACTGGAAGACATTGTGGTGGAAAGCCTGGTGAACACTCTTATGAAGACCGAAATGACGATCAAAGGAAGAATGATGACTCTAGTAGCAGTCAAAATTAGAGGAGAAATAGTTCTGATCGTCGTCAGGATCAAAATAATAGAAATCAGAGAGGAAGAGGAAGAGGGCAAGGACCAAGAAAAGAAAGGTTTCATGGGACATGTTTCCATTGCAGAGGACATACCTTATGAGTCTCGCCAACATCAAGGGAGAACAAATAGAAGATAGCACAACAATACATGAGTTGTATATATATATGAAGGTACCAAGTCATCACATTCTGAAAGATGCTGAAAGAAGAGACGTATTTGTCACTAGAAAAACCTTGCTAAATGATGATAAGTCACCTAAGAAAACTAGGAATTTTATTACACAAGGTGTAAGCATAAAGGTAAAGTATGCAATGTCATAGTTGATAGTGATAGTATTGATAAATTTCCTTTAGAGGAAATGGTTGACAAATTAAAGTTTTTAGCCACGTTCCTACTCATGATTTGTATGTATTCAATGCTATCTCAAATTGGTTACTATTGAAGTTGTTGCTTTGCACCAGTGGTGTTGACCTAAGCATTTAAGGAGTTTGAATTTTACACTAGCAATGTTTAAGTGTTCTTGCAAAGGTTGGTGCAAGCACTGCTAGAGAAGTTGCGTAGAGGAAGCAATATTAAGGTGAAAGATGCAAGTGACGACAAATCTGAAGAAGAAAAACAATTTGAAGAGGAGCAAGAAACGACTAACAATCCTGATGAAGCTAGGTTTTTTAGAGCAAATTCCAAGATTGTAAAGAGATAAGACATCAAGGTTTCTACATTTTCTGGAAATCTTATACCAGAAGAGTTATGGAAGAATACTTTGAACTTGAGGAAATAGAAGATCCTGAGAGGGTCAAATTTGCAAATGACCAAGTTCAAAGGTCATGCTAAAATTTAGCGGAATGAAGTTCAGCTGGAGAGAAATAGAAGTGGGAAGGAAAATATAACAAGCTAGGATCAGATGGTGGATAAAGTGAAGAGAGTTCATTCCTATTGATTATGATCGTAGGGCTTTGGTTAATGAACACTGCTTGGTAAAGTTAAAAATTGGAAGCTATCATGATGAGGTATCATGTGATATTATGCTTATGGATATTGACGACTTGTTGTCAGGGAGATCATGGCAATTTGATCATCGTGCAGTACATGATGGGTAGAGAATTGAGAACAAAACTTGAAGAATGGAGGATGAGTAGAGATTCTCAGGCTATCAGTAGCATTTAGATGGTGAGATAAGTTTGTTGGTTACTTCTTGTTTGATGGACGTCACAAGAACCTCAGTACCTAAAGAACCTTATGAAGAAGACATAATGAAGGAGGTACTCCAGTTAATCATTGATAGCTTCCACTATCTTGGAGACATAACAGAAATCAAAGAGGAAGAGGAAGAGGAAGAGGGAAAGGACCAAGAAAAGGAGGATTTTGTGTGACGTGTTTCCATTGTAGAGGACATAGAACTTATGAATCTCCCCAACATCAAGTGAGAACAAATAGAAGATAGGACAACAATGCATGAGTTCCACATATAGCTGAAGGTGCCAAGTCAGGACATTTAAAAGAAGATGAAAAAGGAGACATCTTAGTCACCAGAAGAGCCTTGCTAAATGATGATAGAAATGTCATAATTGATAGTGATAATACTGATAACTTTGTTTTAGACGAAATGGTTGACAAATTAAACTTTTATTGTGTGCTCTATGATGGGAGATATGGACTTCCGGGGGACATCATTTGTAGTTGGAGATTTCACAGTGTTGATAGTTCCTTCAGATACTACTATCTCATTTAATTTTGACATTTATGACTGCATGATCATTTTGGATCCTTGCATCAACATGTTTTGTGCATTACTTCAATGGGATTTCAATGAGTGGCTTTGATGAAGGAGCATCCAGGGTGTAAGAGCAATCTTGCATCACCCAAAAAAAATTATTGTTTAGTTTTCAATAAGGCTTATCTTTGGGACAGGGCTATTATTTTTTAGTAGGTTGTTCATTTGTGCAAAAGTTGTTCCAATTGCTTCCCTGTGGTTTCATTTTATATGTGTATTAGCCTACCGATAAAATTTAATGGCAAGATCAAGTTTGGTTTTGAAAATATTGAATTTTCAGTTTTGGTGGGGTGGTACAAAAACTTTGAACTCAGTTTTGAAGGCTTTAGATGCTCCAAAAAGAGGTCAAAGTTTGATCTAGTAGCGCTTCACAAGCCTAGAGCATAAAAGGCTTCACCCCATCAACGAAATTGGGTTATAACAAACAATTGACTCAATGGTTCACAACTAAATATTTTACGAAGTTCTACCTTTAAGACTCTACTTTCAATACAACAAGATGAGCGACAAAAATCACTTAAGCCAGGAAATTGAACACTTGAGCACCAAAATAGGAAAAATCAACTTTCAAGAATATTCTTATGCAGCTAGTTGTGCTACTTAAATAGGGCTTAAGGGTGATTTTTGGGTTCACTTCGACAAGTGTTCTGGCAGTGGTTGGTGCAAGTACTGCAAGAGCAGTTGCGTCGAGGAAGCGATATTAAGGCAAAAGATGTGAGTGAGGATAAATCTAAAGAAGCAAGACAATTTAAAGAGGAGCAAGAAATGACTAGCAATCCTGATGAAGCTAGGTTTTTTAGAGCACTTTCCAAGTTTGGAAAGAGACCAAAGATTGAAGTTTCTACATTTTTTGGAAATCTTAGACCAGAAGAGTTGATGAATTGGATCAATGAAATGGATGAATATGTTGAACTTGAGGAAACAGAAGATCCCAAGATGGTCAAATTTGCAAAGGTCAAGTTGAAATGTCATGCTAAAATTTAGTGGAACGAGGTTTAGCGGGAGAGAAATAGTAGAGGGAAGGAAATATAACAAAGTGGGATCAGATGGTGGAAAAATTGAAGCGAGTTCATTCTTGTTCATTATGAGCTTTATTTATTGAAGAAAATGCAAGGGTTGAAGCAAGAAAAAAATCTCTCCAGGAGTATAGAGAGGAGCTGTATTGGCTTCTTACGAGAACGGGTCATTCTGAAGCTAACAAGGAGAAAGTTTCCCGTTATATAAATGAGTTGAGGCTGAGTAGACAAACTGGAAGACATTGCAGTGGAAAGCCTGGAGGACAATCTTTCGGAGGCTGAAATGAAAATCAGAAGAAGGATGTTAACTCTAGTAGCAGTTAGAATCCGAGGGGAAATAGTTCCTATCACCTTCAAAATCAAAATAACAAAAATCAGAGAGGAGGAAGAGGGTAAGAACAAAGAAAAGGAGGATTTTGTGTGATGTGTTTCTCTATCAGAGGACATAGAGCTTATGAATCTCCCCAACATCAAGGGAGAACAAATAGAAGGTAGGACGATAATCCATGAGTTGCACGTATACATGAAGATGCCAAGTTAGCACATTCTGAAGATGATGAAAGAGGAGATGTCATTGTAACCAGAAGAACCTTGCTAATTGATGATGAGTAACTAGAGAAAAGTAGGAATTTTTATTGACAAGGTGTAAGCGTAATGGTAAAGTATGCAATGTCATAGTTCATAGTGTTAGTACTGATAACTTTGTTTTACAGGAAATGGTTGACAAATTAAAGTTAGAGAAAAGAAAGCATCTGAATCCCTTTCAAATTTCTTCATTGCAGAAAGATCACAAGGCTTTGATTAATGAACATTGTCTAGTAAAGTTACAAATTGGAAGCTATCATGATGAGGTATCATGTGATATTTTGCCTATGGATGTTGCTGACTTGTTGTTAGGGAGGTCATGGACATTTGATCATCGTGCGGTACATGATGGGTATGCAAATACCTATTCTTTGACAAAGGATGGAGTCTGACACAAGTCGAAGCCATTGAAGTAAATAGAAGAAAAGGTATGTTGTAATGCCAAAATATGTTTAGTCAATGGAAGGAAGATTTTAGAAGGCACGAAGCATGAAGATATGCATTTTGCTTTAATTCAAAGAGCTAATAAAGATTTATTGGAAGATATACCTATAGAACTTGCAGATTTGTTGGATTAGTTTTAGGATATTGTATCTGATAATGTAACTAATGGATTTCCACCAACAACAAATATTAGTCATCAAATCGACTAGATTCCTAGAGCTAGTTTACCAAATAAGGTATCCACTAGGATGACTCTAGCAAAGAGTGAAGAATTCAATAGATAACTATAGGAGTTGTTTCAAAAGGGGCTGATTTGAGAGAGTTAGTGCCCATTTGTTCTACCAGCACTAGTAGAAAGACCAAAAAATGGAGAATGGAGGATGTGCAAAAATTCTCAAGCCATCATTAGCATTTAGATGGCAAGACAAAGTTGTTGGTTACTTCTTGTTTAACGAAGGTCACAAGAACATTAGCACCTAAAGAACCTTATGAATAAGACTTAATGAAGTAGGTACTACTAATCGTTGATAGCTTTCAGTATCTCAGGGACATCATGAGTCACCATTTCTCTACAATGGTTGCCCTACTAAAATCATTTGCAAAAATTAGATTGTGTAGTATTATGCCTGACTTGGGCTTACATGATTCAATATATATCGTCTTTAACCAATTCATGGTTACAATCAGAAAAGGATGCAATGCAGAAGTTATTGCAACTATGAAAACTATTACGGTTATGTCAATAAATGAGAGTGATGCTTATTTCCAGCCCATTATGCATATGTTGTTAAAGATATCAAGGCAAGAACTGGTTGTTCCTAATTCTAATTATGAGTTGGTCAACAAGGTGATTAAACAATTTGAGTAGAAAATTTAAAAGTACAAAAACAAGTGGTTGAAGAAAAACTAATTTTGTTGGGATTACTTGTTACAAGGTCTCCTAAAGAGTGTAAGAACTAAATGAGGAAACAACAAATTTGTTTTACATATCAAGAAGCTTGGACACATATGCATCATTATGCAGTCAATAAAGAGGAAGATTTGTTGCATCCAGACACTAATGAGGACAAAGAGACATCAATGTAATTGGAGCCTTCATTCATGAGGAACTAGTTAAAATAGATAAACATGATTTTGGGCATGTTGAAAACAAACAAGATAATGATTTCCAACTAGCTAAGGATGATATTATGGAAGAATCAGTTGGTAGAGGTGAGCGGTATACTAATCTCTTAATCTATAAGTTGCAAATTACCATTCACATAACTAGTGAAGAGGAGAACTCCTTTGACGAATACATATATGACCATAATGATACTCCATTATTTATTCATGATGAGTGCACGACATCATTTATGCAAGCAATTAATTATTATGGTTATAATGCTCCCAGTTGAGAATAAATCAGAAATTTTAATGGTTTAGAGCCCATGTTTCCTAGATGAATTTGAACTAAAGCCTTTAGCATTGAAAGATTTGAAGGATAGAATATTGGTCACAAAGGAGATGATTGTGCAAGTATTTTCAAGGGCAGATGATTCTCAAAAATACATTGAAAGCCTTATGTTGAAAATTCAATTCGAAAAAAGGCAAAAAGGAGTTGCAAGTGGAGCTACTCATACTCAATTGCGCACAATAAAAGAAGCTTTTGAAAGGATGACGTGAGATTAGTTGCATCTATTATAGGATAGCGATCATATTTTAAAGGTTACTAAAGTATACACTGATAAATTGAAGGAAATGGAAAATGAGGTTGATAAGCTCATCAAGAAGCTTAACGATATGTAAGAGACAATTGAGAGTACATAGATTGCTCTTCAAGAAGTAAAGAATTAGATTTTGGTCACTGATCAGTTCAAGGAGTAAGAGAATAGAGGAAGAACTAAATTTTTCTATGAAGCGATTAAGTAACTTGATAGTCTGTAGTAGACTTATAACATGGATAACTCCCAAAAGATGACGTAACAATTTTTTGGACCAGCTAGAACTTAAGTATACGTTAGCAACAAAAGATAATATTCATGTTGTTGACAAGTACTTGTTTGGGGTGGATGATGATTGGATAATTTTTAATCCACTCTTCGAGTTGGATGGGTGACCTCTTGCTGATTCCAATGATAAGAATGGAATTCATTTGATGATTTGAAAACCCAGGTACAGTTCCTAGTGATGGAAAGATAGTCACAGGATTGGAGTAATGGATTAGTTTAGAGCATTAACTTCTGACAACTTACAGATCAGCATGCATATGACTTCAGATTCTGATCTACACTTGAGCTAGATGGATTCCTCAATTTAGCAAATTAGTGGTTCTTGGTTGAGGGAAGATAGTAGGTATGACCTAATCAGGCAAGATGGTTTTTCAGCCATGTTCCTACCCGTGATTCGTATGTATTCAATGGCATCTCAAATTGGGTACTATTGAAGTTGTTCCTTTGCACCATTTGTGTTGACCTCAGTGCTTAAGCAGTTTGAATTTCACACCAGAAGCATTTAAGTGTATATTGTGGCTCTGTCTTGCAGATTATTGTAATAAAATTTCCCATGTTGTTTTTTCTGAATATTGTTATGTCATTTCATTGAGGATAATAGAAACCAAGTGTTCTTGTAGAGGTTGGTGCAATCACTACCAGAGCAGTAGCATAGAGGAACCAATATTAAGGCAAAAGATGCAAGTGAGGATGAATCTGAAGAAGAAAGACAATTTGAAGAGGAGTAAGAAATGACTAGCAATCCTGATGAAGCTAGGTTTTTTAGAGCAATTTCCAAGTTTGGAAAGAGACCAAAGATTGAAGTTTCTACATTTTATGGAAATCTTAGACCAAAAGAGTTGATCAATTGGATCAATGATATGGAAGAATACTTTGAACTTGAAGAAATAGATGATCCCGAGAGGATCAAATTTGCAAAGGCCAAGTTGAAAGGTCATGCTAAAATTTAGTGGAACTAGGTTTAGCTGGAGAGAAATGGAAGATGGAAGGAGAATATAACAAGGTGTGATCGGATAGTGGACAAATTGAAAAGTGTTTACACTTGTTGATTATGAGCTTGATTTATTGAACAAAATACAAGGGTTGAACCATGTGGGAAAATTTGTCCAAGAGTATAGAGAGGAGCTTTATTGGCTTCTTATCAGAATGGATCATTCTAAAGCTAACAGGGAACACGTTTCCCTTTATAAAAATGAGTTGAGGCTGAGTAGATAAAATGGAAGACATCATGGTGGAAAGCCTTGTGTACAGTCTTCCGAAGGCCAAAATGAAGATCAGAAGAACAATGATGACTCTAGTAGTAGTCCAAATCAGAGGGGAAATAGTTCCTATATCCCTCAGGATCAAAATAATAGATATTAGAGAGGAAGAGGAAGAGGGTAAGGACCAAGGAAAGGAGGATTTTGAGAGACATGTTTCCATTGCATAGGACATAGAGCTTATGAATATCCCCAACATCAAGGGAGAACAAATAGAAGATAGGACGACAATGCATGAGTTGCACATATAGATGAAGGTGCCAATTCAGCATATTCTGAAAATGATGAAAGAGGAGACGTCTTTGTCACCAGAAGAGCCTTGCTAAATGATGATAAGGAACTGAAGCAAAAAAGGAATTTTTTTTGCACAAGGTATAACCGTAATGGTAAAGTATGCAATCTCATAGTTGATAGTGATAGTACTGATCACTTTGTTTTAGAGGAAATGTTTGACAAATTAACGTTAGAGAAAAGAAAGCATATGAATCCCTATCGAATTTCTTGGTTACAGAAAGATCACAAGGCTTTGGTTCATGAACATTGTCTAGTGAAGTTACAAATTGGAAGCTATCATGATGAGGTATCATGTGATATTTTGCCTATGGATATTGGCGACTTGTTGTTAGGGAGATCATGGCAATTTGATCATCGTGCAATACATGATTTGTATGCAAATACCTATTCTTTGAAAAAGGATAGAGTCTGACACACTCCGAAGCTATTAAAGGAAACAAAGGAAAAAGTATGTTGTAATGCCAAAATATGTTTAGTCGATAGAGGAAGATTCTAGAAGGCACGAAGCATGAAGATATGCATTTTGCTTTAATTCAAAGAGCTGATAAAGATGAAGTAGAAGATATACCTATAGAAGTTGTAGATTTTTTGGATGAGTTTCAGGATATTGTATCTAATAATGTACCTAATTGATATCCACCAACAAGAAAGATTAGTCATCAAATGGACTAGAATCCTAGAGCCAGTTTACCAAATAAGGTAGCCACTAGGATCACTCTAGCAAAGAGTGAAGAATTCAATTGATAAGTGTGGGAGTTGTTGCAGAAGGGGTTGATTTGAGAGAGTTAGCGCCCATGTGTTGTACCAGTACTACTAGAAAGACCAAAAAATGGAGAATGTAGGATGTGTAGAGATTCTCAAGCCATCAGTAGCATTTAGACGGCAAGATAACGTTGTTGGTTACTTCTTGTTTGATAGAGGTCACAACAACATTAGCATCGAAAAAACCTTATGAAGGAGACATAGTGAAGGAGTTACTTTTGTTAATTGTTGATATCTTCCACTATCTTGGGGACATAAGGAGTTGTCATTTCTCTACAAGGGTTGCCCTACTAAAATCATTTGCAAAGATTAGATTGTGTAGTCTTAGTCCTGACTTGGGCTTGCATGATTCAATACATACCATGTTTAACCATTTCTTGGTTACAATTAGAAAAGGATGCAATGCATAAGTTATTGCAACTATGAAAACTATTACTGTTATGTCAACAAATGAGAGTGATGCTTATTTCTAGCCCATTATGCATATGTTGTTAAAGATATCAAGGCAAGAACCATTTGTTTCTAATTCTACTTATGAGTTGGTTAACAAGGTGATTAAACAATTTGAGCAAAAAATTTAACAGTACAAAAAATAGTTGGCTGAAGAATACTAATTTTATTGGGATTACATGTTACAAGGTCTTGTAAAGAGTGTAAGAACTAAATGAGGAAACAACAGATTTGTTTTACATGTCAAGAAGCTTGGACACCTGAGCATCATTGTGTAGTCAATAAGGAGGAAGATTTGTTCCAACCAAACACTAATGAGGACAAAGAGATACAGATGTAAATGGAGCCTTCATTCATGATGAACTAGTTAAAACAAATAAACCTAATTTTGGGCATGCTGAAAACAAACAAGATGATGATTTCCAACCAGATAAGGATGATATTATGGAAGAATCAGTTGGTACAGGTGAGAAGTATACTAATCTCTTAATCTGTAATTTGCAAATTACCATTCACATAATTAGTGAAGAGGAGAACTCCTTTGATGAATACATATATTACTATAATCATACTCCATTATTTCTTCATGAAGAAGGCACAACATCATTTATGGAAGCAATTAATTATTATGTATATAATGCTCCCAGTTGGGAATAAATCAAAAAATTTAATGGTTTAGAGCCCATGTTTCCTAGATGAATTTGAGCAAAAGCCTTTAGCATTGCAAGATTTCAAGGATAGAACATTGGTCACAAAGGAGATGATTGTGCAAGTATTGACAAGGGCAAATGATTCTCAAAAATACATGGAAAACCTTATGTTGCAAATTCAATTTGAAAAGAGGCAAAAAGGAGTTGCAAGTGGAGCTACTCATACTCAATTGTGCACAATAAAAGAAGCTTTTGAAAGGATGACATGACATTAATTGAAACTATTATAGGATAGCGATCATATTTTAAAGGTTACTAAAGTATATGTTGATAAATTGAAGGAAATAGAAAATAAGGTTGACAAGCTCATCAAGAAGCTTAACGAGAGACATTTGAGAGGACGTAGATTGCTCTTCAAGAAGTAAAGAATCATATTTTGGTCCCTCATCACTTCAGGGAGAAAGACAATATAGGAAGAACTGAATTTTTCTATGAAGTGATTAAGGAACTTGACAGTCTGCAGCAGACTCATAGCTTGGATAACCCCCAAAAGATAAAATAACATTTTTTTGGACCAGCCAAAACTTTACTATAAGTTAGCAGTAAAAGATAATATTGAGGTTGTTGTAAATTTCTTGTTTAGGGTGGATGTTGATTGGATAATTGTTAATCCACTCTTTGAGTTGGACGGGGGACCTCTTTCTGATTCCAATGATAAGAATGAAATCGATTGCATGATTTGAAAGCTCAGGTACAGTTCCTAGTGATGACAGATAGTCAAAGGATTGGAGTAATGGATTAGTGTCAAGCATTAACTACTGCCAACTTACCAATCAAAATGCATATGAGTTCAGATTCCAATCTGCGGTTGAGTGGGATGGATTCCTGGATTTAGCAGATCAGTGGTTCTTGGCTGAGGGAAGATAGTACATATGATCTGATCAGGGGAGAAGGTTTTTCAGCCACATTCCTACTCATGATTCGTATGTATTCAATGGCATCTCAGATTGGTTACTATTGAAGTTGTTCCTCTGCACCATTGGTGTTGACCTAAGCATTTAAGCAGTTTGAATTTTACACTAGCAGCATTTCAGTGTTCTTTCAGAGGTTGGTTGAAGCACTATTAGAGAAGTTGCATAGAGGAAGTGATATTAAGGTGAATATAACAAGGTGGGACCGGATGGCAGACAAATTGAAGAGAGTTCACTCTTGTTGATTATGATCGCAAGACTTCAGTTAATGAACACTTCCCGGTAAAGTTACAAATTGGAAGCTATCATGATGAGGTATCATGTGAGTTATCATGGAAGTTATCATGATGAGGTATTATGCTTATGGATGCTGTCAACTTGTTGTTAGGGAGATAATGTCAATTTGATCGTTGTGCAATACATGATGGGAAGAGAATAGAAAACAAAAAGTAGAGAATGGAGGATGTGTAGAGATTCTCAGGCTATCAGTAGCATTTAGATGGTGAGATAAGGTTGTTGGTTACTTCTTGTTTGATGGACGTCAGAAGAACCTTAGTACCTAAAGAAGTTTATAAAGAAGACATAATGAAGGAGGTACTCCAGTTAATCATTGATAGCTTCCACTATCTCTGAGACATAATAGAAATTAGAGAGGAAGAGGAAGATAGAAAGGACCAAGAAAAGGAGGATTTTGTGTGATGTGTTTCCATTGCAGAGGACATAGAGCTTATGAATCTCCTTGAAATGACCCTAACTAGCCATTCTTTGATTCTTACAAATATATCTCAAGTAGATTGAAACAAATGAAAACATGCAGATAACCAACAGATATATATTCGAATAACTAGCAAATATAATCTTATAAAACTTCTCAGAAAATGGTTTGTATTATACAACAGTAATAAAATAACCATGCATTACAATATCCAATCTAAAATATAGAAAATAACAGTAAGATTGGATGACCAAGAACCTGGTAAAATAATGGAAAACTCTAATGTGAATCCGCAGCTTATAGATGAACTAGGCTTCTGTCCAATCCACCAAGAAAAGCCTAAAGGTTTCCGTCCTCAAGAGTTTGATTCGAAAGATGAAGCTTCCCAAATTCTCAAGAGAAATCAAATTCATAAACTGAAGCATACACAATGAGACTCCAAGCCTCCTCTTATGGCTGCAGCTGTGACTCTTCAGTTTACCCACTTTGTCTCTTCATATTCCCATTTTGTCTCTTTATATTTCCACTTTAAGTCACTTTTAAATAAATATGACCATTGAGTTATAAAGTGATATAATTAATAAGTTGAGGAATCTTTCATCATTAAAATGGAGGACCAAACTAGGTCAGATGATGTCATGTGATAGCTTGCTGGAAAGCTCTCGACGAGATGCTCCAAGTCTACTACTGAAAAGCCAAGAAATCTAAACCCTGTCAACTTACTATATATAGTAAGTACCCTGGAAACCTTTGGAAACTACTTCGATTTGCATGAAACTGAAAACACCTATGCCAATTATCTCCTTGAACACTGCCACACCTTGGTTAGCCCTCTGAACCAAGATAAAAAGGCTAACAACATGGCACAAAATAATGTACCCCAAAAAGGAGACATTCCAAATCACCCCTTCCCAGAAATTGCTTTCCCTCAAGCAATCAGTATCTGTATTCTAAGATCATAATGCCTAGATCCTGAACCAACCTCAAGGAAATTTCTCCACCAATCTATCGTGTGACACTAAAATAGTCATTATACTCCGACCTGTGAAGCCACTCACACAGCAACAGAACAACAGTTAGTCTAATGCCAGGATCCCAAATCACTGCAGGATCAATCGTGCCAATTTTCCATGTGCTACCATCATCTGTAAGAAAGTCCTCAACCCAACTAAGAACCTCACTCCAACAAGGATCACTAGCACCTCTATGGTCATATGCAGGGGAAAACCAAACCTCATACCGATCGGCTCCCAAAATGAAAAAACAACCGTGAGTATGTCCCTCATGGATCCCATAAACCAAATCGCCACCCATCTCCCCAACTGGCTGAAATATCTTGATGCTCTATGCCCACACTGAATGAAATACCAAAAGTGTCCATCTTCCATAACACTGCCCGTCTGATCTCTAACCCTGAATAAAAAACTGCACTAAAGAGGCAAGCTGTCAAGACTCTCGGACAAGGCTTCTATCTGCAAGCAGAGATGTGTAATCAACTAATCACCCATACCACCCCTATCCACTAATCAAAAATAAGGTCCCTCATAGGTGGGCTGAATGGAAAACAAAATGCATCCCATGCAATAAGGCCAACATGCGATGCACTTAGCAACTCTATTGGGAATCCTAAATCAGCATAAGGACTCTATGACTGTCTCTCAATACCAGGAGTCATACAATGTATACTATCATGGTGTGAAAAACTCACACCAAATAGGATACTCATCATCCCAAAATCAATAACCCCATACTTGAAAAGCTCTACGTGATCAACATCATCAATGAGTGGTAGTGCAAGGAAAAGAATATCCCTCATCTTGCCACAAGACATAAGTGCCTCTCCTAGACTGCAAGTGCACAAACCAACCTGCTTAGCAACTGAGCTCATCCCGCTACTCCAACCTGGTGATCAAGGCTCACCTCTGATAACTGTACCTAGGTCCCAGACCCTGCAACCAACCTCCACCTCATCCTGGGAATAGGAACTATCTCAGTCATCAATCTCAAAGAGGGGATTGCCAAATGTCAACTCGACACCCATCTCAAACAAGGAGTTATCCATCGTCTAGAAGTGGTCTAACTCATCAAGAAACTCTTGGTGATCCAAAGATCTTCTTGGACAACTATCCAAGTCAAAGGTCTATTGTATGCAGTCAAGCTCCTAAATCACCTCCTAATAGAATTAGGACCTCTCTCTGTCATCATGCTCCTTGCTCCCTGATGATTAACAAATTGAAGAGAGTTCATTCATGTTGATTATGATCACAAGGCTTTGGTTAATGAACACTACCTGGTAAAGTTACAAATTGGAAGCTATCATGTGATATTATGCTTATGGATGTTGCCGACTTGTTGTTAGGGAGATTGTGGCAATTTGATCATCATGTAGTACATGATGGGTAGAGAATGGAGACCAAAAAATGGAGAATGGAGGATGTGTAGAGTTTCTTGGGCTATCAATAGCATTTAGATGGTGAGATAAGGTTGTTGGTTACTTCTAGTTTGATGGACGTCACACGAACCTTAGTACCTAAAGAAATTTATGAAGAAGACATAATGAATCAGGTACTCCAGTTAATTGTTGATAGCTTCCACTATCTTGGAGACATAATAGAAATCAGAGAGGAAGATGAAGATGGAAAGATCCAAGAAAAGGAGGATTTTGGGTGACGTGATTCCATTGCAGAGCACATAGAGCTTATGAATCTCCCCAACATCAAGGGAGAACAAATAGAAGACAAGATGAAAATGCACAAGTTGCACATATAGATGAAGGTGCCAAGTCAGCACATTCTAAAGATGATGAAAGAGGAGACATCTTTGTCACTAGAAGAGCCTTGCTAAATGATGATAAGGAACTCGAGCAAAGTAGGAATTTCTTTTTCACAAGGTGTAAGCATAATGGTAAAGTATGCAATGTCATAGTTGATAGTGATAGTACTGATAACTTTGTTTTATAGGAAATGGTTCACAAATTAAAGTTTTCAGCCACATTCCTACTCATGATTTGTATGTATTCAATGGCATCTCAGATTGGTTACTATTAAAGTTGTTCCTCTGCAACATTGGTGTTGACCTCGTCATTTAACAAGTGTAATTTTACACCAGCAGCATTTAATTGTTCTTGCAAAGGTTGGTGAAATCACTACTAGAGAAGCTGTGTAGAGGAAGCAATATTAAGGTGAAAGATGTGAGTGAGGAAAAATCTAAAAAAGAAAAACAATTTGAAGAGGAGTAAGAAACAACTAGCAATCCTAATGAAGCAAGGTTTTTTAGAGCAAATTTCAAGATTGTAAAGAGACCAAAGATTAAAGTTTCTACATTTTCAGGAAATCTTAGACCAGAAGAGTTGATCAATTGGATCAATGATATGGAAGAATACTTTGACCTTGGGGAAATAGAAGATCCCGAGAGGGTCAAATTTGCAAAAGACAAAGTTGAAAGGTCATGCTAAAATTTAGTGGAAAGAGGTTCAACTGGAGAGAAATAGGAGAGAGAAGGAGAATATAACAAGAAGGGATCGGATGGTGGGAAAATTGAAGAGAGTTCATTCCTATTGATTATGATTGCAAGGCTTTGGTTAATGAACACTGCCCCGTAAAGTTACAAATTAGAAGCTATCATTATGAGGTATCATGTGATATTATGCTTATGGATGTTGTCGACTTGTTGTTAGGGAGATCATGGCAATTTGATTGTTGTGCAATACATGATGGGTAGAGAAAGGAGAACAAAAAATGGAGAATGGAAGATGTGTATAGATTCTTAGGCTATCAATATCATTTAGATGGTGAGATAAGGTTGTTGGTTACTTCTTGTTTGATGGACGTCACAAGAACCTTAGTACCTAAAGAACCTTATGAAGAAGACATAATGAAGGAGGTACTCTAGTTAACCATTGATAGCTTCCACTATCTTGGAGACATAACAAAAATTAGAGAGGAAGAGGAAGAGGGAAAGGACCAAGGAAAGGAGGATTTTGTGTGACATGTTTCCATTGTAGAGGATGTAGAGCTTATGAATCTCCCCAACATCAAGGGAGAACAAATAGAAGATAGGATGACAATGCATGAGTTGCACATATAGATGAAGGTGCCAAGTCAGCACATTCTGAAGATGATGAAAGAGGAGACATCTTTGTCACCAGAAAAGCCTTGATAAATGATGATAAGGAACTAGAGCAAAGTAGGAATTTTTTTTGCACAAGATGTAAGCATGATGGTAAAGTATGCAATGTCATAGTTGATAGTGATAGTACTGATAACTTTGTTTTAGAAGAAATGGTGGACAAATTAAAGTTTTCAGCCACGTTCCTACTCATGATTCATATGTATTCAATGGCATCTCATATTGGTTACTATTGAAGTTGTTCCTCTCCACCATTGGTGATGACCTCAACGTTTAAACAAATTTGAAATTTACACCAGCAGCTCAAGATGGGCTGATATATTTTCTTGTGTGCTCTATGATGGGAGATATGGCCTTCCGGGGGACATCATTTGGAGTTGGAGATTTTGCAATGGTTATAGTTGCTTCAGATACTACTATCTCCCTTAATTTTGACATTTATGATTGTAAGATAATTTTGGATCTAGGCATCAACATGTTTTGTGCATTACTTCAATGGGATATTGAAGAGTGGCTTTGATGAACGAGCATCCAGGGTGTAAGAGCAATCTTGAATCACCCAAAAACAAATATTGTTTAGTTTTCAATAAGGCTTATCTTTAGGACAGGGCTACTATTTTTTCATATGTTGTTCATTTGTGCAAAATTTGTTCCAATTTGCTTCCCTGCGGGTTCATTTTTAAGTGTATTAGCCTACCGATCAAATTTAATGGCAAGACCGAGTCTGGTGTTGAAAATATTGAATTTTTAGTTTTGGTGGGGTAGTACAAAAACTTTGAACTCAGTTTTGAAGGCTTTAGAGGCTCCAAAAAAGGGTCAAACTTTGATCTAGTAGTGCTTCACAGGCCTAGAGCATAGAGCATTTCATCCCATCCTGAAATTGGTTTATAATACCCAATCGACTCAATGGTTCACAAGTTAATATTTTTGAAAGTTGTGCCTGTAAGACTCTACTTTCAATACAACAAGATGAGCAAGAAAAATTACTTAGGCTGGGAAATTGAACACTTGAGCACCGAAACAAGAAAAATCAACTTTCTAGAATATTCTTATACAGCTAATTGTGCTATTTAAATAGGGCTATTGGGCGATTTTTGGGTTCACTTCGAGAAGTGTAGATTGTGGCTATGTCTTGCAGATTATTGTAATAAAAATGCCCATGTTGCTGTAGCATGTTGTTTTTTCTTATTATTGTTATCTTATTTCATTGAGGATAATAGAAATCAAGTGTTCTTGCAAAGGTCAGTGCAAGCACTACAAGAGAAACTGCATAGAGGAAATGATATTAAGGTAAAAGATGTGAGTGAAGATGAATTTGAGGAAGAACGACAATTTGAAGAGGAGCAAGAAACAACTAGCAATCCTGATGAAGTTAGGTTTTTTAGAACAATTTCCAAGTTTGGAAAGAGACCAAAGATTGAAGTTTCTACATTTTCTGGAAATCTTAGACCAGAAGAGTTGATCAATTGGATCAATGATATGGATGAATACTTTGAATTTGAGGAAATAGAAGATCACAAGAGGGTCAAATTTGCAAAGGCCAAGTTGAAAAGTCATGGTAAGATTTAGTGGAACGAGGATTAGCTGGAGAGAAATAGAAGAGTGAAGGAGAATATAACTAGGTGGGATCGGATGGTTGAAAAATTGAAGAGAGTTCATTCTTGTTGATTATGAGCTTGATTTATTAAGGAAAATGCAGGGGTTGAAGCGAGTGGGAAAATCTCTCCAGGAGTATAGAAAGGATCTCTATTGGCTTCTTATCAAAATAGGTCATTCTGAAGCTAACAAGGAGAAGGTTTCCCTTTATATAAATGAGTTGAGGCCGGGTAGAAAAACTGGAAGACATTGTGGTTGAAAGCCTAGTGGACAGTCTTTTGGAGGCCAAAATGAAGATTAGAATAAGAATCAGGACTCTAGTAGTAGTCAAAATCAGAGGTGAAATAGTTCCTATCACCCTCGGGATCAAAATAACATAAATTAGAGAGGAAGAGGAAAATGGTAAGGACCAAGAAAAGGAGGATTTTGTGTGACATGTGTTGGAGCTCTAAATTTTGGGCAAAATTTGGAGTCCTATATAGTGATAAAACCCTAAAAATGGCCTCTTAAAAACTCCATGCCCAATAATTAATGGAGTACATTAAATGCAATAAAGAATTATATTAATTTTCAATTATAAGTTGAGGGATTAAGAAAGGAAGCTATGTGACAGGAACAATCAAAATTCTGTGATCAAAAGCCTTCAGAAAATGCTTGAATTTCGATCTGCTGCAAAGATGATGCCAATAGAGGCTGAAGACAGTTGAATTTTAAAAATCTAAAAACAACCCAGTTCGGGAAATCAAATTTCCTATCTCCACTAAAAATCTTAGCTTCCCACAATGTGTTTTGTGTTTTCGACCAGACCCAAACCCGAAAGTTAGATAGTTATTTTTTAGTTAGTTTATTATTTTTCAAAATAATTTGTAATAAGGGTTGTGTCTTTTCACCCTAAAGAGGTATGAAATCCACTCAAACACACACACACATATATATATATATATATATATATACATAATGTAAAATGTAAAGAGATAATACAATTTAGATTTTCATAGGTTAGAATTTGATCACAACTGCAATATGGACTCTAATGTACTATTTTTTCAACATTAATAAAGATAAGTGCTCTTCTTTTTATTTGTGGTTATATGTTATATGTTTTCAATTAGTCTTTCGAATATTTTTTTTAATAGAGTGTTTCATTGTGTTAAATTCCCTAACTGTTATAATTCAAAATCATTATACAATTTGAATATCAGTAGAAAGGTTTGTGTAAGTGTTTCTTCTGTTTCTATTGGTCTCTTGAATAGAGCTAAATTCAATAGAACTAGTTGTACAATCTATTTTGAATTATACTTTAAGTGGAAGCCTTTGAAATGATGGTCTTGTCTTATTAAAGAAAGTTTTTAAAACCATCTCTGATCGTACGTAGGATTGAAAGTTTTATGACTCTATACCCGAAGTATTTAGAAGGCACTGATCTAACTATTATTTGGAAATTGTCATTTGGTTCATACTTTGTGGTTTGTAGATTATATAATCATTATTTCAAAAACATTACTTTTGAGTCATTAGTTTAATCCACTTTAGTCAAAATTTATAGAATAGAGATTATCTGAGGATTTGTTGTTTTCCTCCAAGGATCATTCACCACCTTGGGAGGAACTTTGTTTGTCTATGTACACAGTTGTGCGACATAGAGAATTTGATAGTTCAAAGTGAAATTAGGCCTACCAGCGTTGGCTTTATTAAGCCAGAATTACAGAGGTATCAATTTGTACCTATTATTTGGCCAAATCCAATCCATCATTTTTTGGCACCAACAATTTGGTGACCCTGCTGGGGAGAGTTGCTCACAATATATACTATGAAGTTATCTAGAATTTCAAATTTCGCAGATCAGAATCAAAAAGTAGTTATATTAGTTTGTTTGGAAGCACACTCTACTGGAAGAAAGAATCCAGAAGCAAGACATTCCTCAAATGAGCTAGCGACTCTATTCAATAAAGCATTTCAATTAGTGACTCTATTGAGGAAGAAGACCCAGAAGGAGATAAGTAAAGTTTTCCTCTTTGAAAGAGGTGGCGACTCATTGACAAGAACCTAATGTATAAAGAAACAAGTTATTACCAATTTAGATATTCAGAATGTATCAAAATAAACAACCATTTCAATGAAAACCATGTATTCTAGATGGTATCAAGCCATTGGATCTGAGGGAATTCCATTGTATTCCTTTTAAGTTGCTCCCTAAGTTTTCATAGCTTGTACCAAAGTTCCATGGAGAATGGGATGAATCAATAGTTGAACATTTTGATGCATTTTATGAATTTATAGAGAACTATGAAATTTGTGCAGAAGATCAAGCAAACTATTTGTCATGACATTGAAAGATAATGCAAGAGAGGCATATGAATCATTACCTACAAGAAGTATTTCATCTTGGAAAGAATTTGAACAATGGTTTCTATATGAATTCCATGATGCAAGTGATGAAGATAACATGTATTATGAACAATGTGAAGACCAAAGTTGTACCATCGAGGAGGATCATAGTATGTCTCTACTTGATGCATTTTTCAGTTTGGAGAGATTTGAAAGGGAGTCATCTGCACACTTATTCTTGAGGATGGTGAATATGTATCAGAGGATACCTATAACAATTATGCTTTCATGAAAAGAATTAATGAGAAAGGTCAAAAACTTTGAAATCTCGCCAGATGACCCTGATCTAAATCTACTTTTTAAGATATTAGAAGAAGATAGTGAAGATAGAGAAGGGGAGGCTTATGATCAAATTGAACAAGGCCTTGTGTTTGATGGAAATCTTAGTGTTGATAAGGAAGATCCAAATTACATGTCCCTTTTGGACGCATTTTTGAACTTCAAGAAACAATGAGAAGAATCTGTAGTACAATTCTTCATAAGGATGTTTAATATTTGTCAAGAAATACCTTCATAGTCTAGATCTACATCCTTTGATCTTTTCAACAGAATGCGAGAGCTAGGTCTTTTATATGATCATCAGTTCCTTACCTTTCTCAAACTTATGAATAATGAACTGGTTGCAGAGGAGAAAGAGTGTAGAACTAAAATAACATGAGTCAAGTGAGGTTTCAGATTTGAATGGAGAAGATTCTTTTGGGCAGTCTGAGGAAAAAAATTTCCATGATGATACTTGTATGATATAAAACATTGGTGAATATGAAAATGAGGAAGAGGATCTTCTTCTTGTGGAAGAGATTTCAGCCTTATTAGACATAGAATACCAAAGACACACTAAGAAGAACGGTCCAAATTTTTACTCAATCCACCATGTTAAGGAGGTTGACAGATCAGCCCATATTCAAGAGAAATCAAGTTGTGGAGAGTAAATAGAATTGCATAAACAGGAGGAAGTTTCAGGAGATAATGTCAATGAAGATGTTAGTCTTGTTGATGAAAAAATTGATGATCCAAATGAAAATTCTCATGAATGTATGTCTGAATTCTCTATGTTCCTGAATCCATTGTTTGAAGAGAAAGTAGATGAAGATATGTCTGATTCTCTATGTTATCGAATCCATTATTTGAAGAAGATCTTTTGTGCAATCAAATCCATCAGCATTATGATGAAGATTGCAGTCCTAATTTTGAAGTTGATAAAAATCATAATATACATTTAGAAGGTGACATATATTTTAATTCATCCTATGAGAATGGAATATGTCATACATACGAAGATGAGATGGAATTAGCCAGACATGATAAAGAGAATGTGTTGAAGCATAGTTCTAAAAAATTTAGAAATGTCCCAGCCAGCTGATCAAACTCTTGGTGAGAGAGAGTTTGTACTTATTGAAGATAAGCTATTCTCAAATCCTTTTTGTGAGGAGAAAAACTATCCGAAATATAGAGATGGGACAAATTGTGAACAAGAAGGTATCCAAAAGAAGAAGACTAACCTAGAGATTTGTATGATTAACAAAAATCTTCTATTCAACAAGGATTACAATGAAACTGATGATTTCTTAAGGGCTGAACATAGATTGGATGCCAAAGATCGTAATGATGAAGCAATAAGAATTGTCTATATCGATGACATGTGTAATGCAACAAGGTTAAAAGTGTTATGTGATTAGAATCAGGTGTTCGGTAGAGGAAGAAAGTGAGTTTCATTTTTGGGGGGGCCTGGGGTCACCTAATTTTACTTCGCATCAGATTAGTATGGATACTTTGTCCACTTCTCCATAGATACCTAGAATCTCGCTATGCTCACGTGGAGCATACATCCCCAGAAAGAGCCTGTTGGAGCTCTGAATTTTGGGCAAAATTTGGAGTCTTATATAGTGATAAAACCCTAAAAATGGCCTCTTAAACTCCATGCCCAATAATTAATTATGGAGTACATTAAATGGGATAAAGAATTATATTAATTTTCAATTAAAAGTTGAGGGATTAAGAAAGGAAGCTCTGTGACAGGAACAATCAAAATTCTATGATCAAAAGCCTTCAGAAAATGTTGGAATTTTGACCTTTTGCAAAGATAATGTCAACAAAGGCTGAAGAAAGTTGAATTTTAAAAATCAAAAAATGACCCAGTTTGGGAAATCTAATTTCCTATTTCCACTAAAAATCTTAGCTTTCCATGAGGTGTTTTGGTTTTTCGACCAGACCCAAATCCGAAAGTTAGGTAGTTATTTTTTAGTTAGTTTATTATTTTTCAAAATAATTTGTAACAAGGGTTGTGTCTTTTCACCCTAAAGAGGTGTGAAATCCACTCAAACACACATATATATACATAATGTAAAATGTAAAGAGATAATACAATTCAGATTTTCATAGGATAGCATTTTATCACAACTGCAATATGAACTCTAATGTACTATTTTTTCAACATTAATAAAGATAAGTGCTCTTCTTTTTATTTGTGGTTATAAGTTATATGTTTTCAATTAGTCTTTTGGATATTCTATTTAGTAGAGTGTTTCATTGTGTTAAATTCCCTAAGTGTTATAATTCAAAAACATTATACAATTTGAATATCAGTAGAAAGGTTTGTGTAGGTCTTTCTTTTATTTCTATTGCTCTCTCGAATAGAGCTAAATTCAATAGAACTAGTTGTACATCTATTTTGAATTATACTTTAAGTGGAAGCCTTTGAAATGATGGTCTCATCTTATTAAAGAAAGATTTTAAAACCATATCTGATCATACGTAAGATTGAAATTTTTATGACTCTATAGCCCGTATTTAGAAGGCTCTAATCTAACTATTATTTGGAAATTATCATTTGATTCATACTTTGTGGTTTGTAGATTAATTATATAATCATTGTTTCAAAAACATTACTTTTGAGTCCTTAGTTTAATCCACTTTAGTCAAGATTAATAGAGTAGAGATTATCAGAGAATTTGTTGCTTTCCTCCAAGGATCATTCACCACCTTGGGAGGAACTTTGTTTGTCTATGTACACAGTTGTGCGACATACAAAATTTGATAGTTCAAAGTGAAATTAGGCCTACCAGTCTTGGCTTGATTAAGCCAGAATTGCAGAGGTATCAATTTGTACCGGTTAGTTGGCCAAATCCAATCCATCATTTTTGCGCACCAACAACATGTTTCCATTACAGAGGACATTGAGCTTATGAATCTCCCCAACATCAAGGGAGAACAAATAGAAGATAGGATGACAATGCATGAGTTGCAAATGTAGATGAAAGTGCCAAGTCAACACATTCTGAAGATGATAAAACAAGAGGCATCTTTATCACCAGAAGAGCCTTGGTAAATGATGATAAGGAACCAAAGCAAAGTAATAAAATTTTTTGTACAAGGTGTAAGCGTAATGGTAAAGTATGCAATGTCATAGTTGATAGTGATAGTACTGATAACCTTGTTTTAGAGGAAACGGTTGACAAATTAAAGTTAGAGAAAAGAAAGCATCTGAATCCTTGTCGAATTTCTTGGTTGCAGATAGATCACAAGGCGTTGGTTAATGAACATTGTCTGGTAAAGTTACAAATTGGAAGCTATCATGATGAGGTATCATGTGATATTTTGCCTATGGATGTTGGCAACTTGTTAGGGAGACCATGGCAATTGGATCATCATGAAGTACATGATGGGTATGCAAATACCTATTCTTCGACAAAGGATGGAGTATGACACAAGCCGAAGCCATTGAAGGAAACAAAGGAAAAGGTATGTTGTAATGCCAAAATATGTTTAGTCGATGGAAGGAAGATTCTACAAGGAACGAAGCATGAAGATATGCATTCTACTTTAATTCAAAGAGTTGATAAAGATGAAGTAGAAGATATACCTATAGAAGTTTCAATTTTGTTGGATGAGTTTCAAGATATTGTATCTGATAATGCACCTAATGGATTTCCACCAACAAGAAAGATTAGTAATCAAATGGACTAGATTCCTAGAGGCAGTTTACTGAATAAGGTAGCCACTACGATGAATCCAGCAAAGAGTGAAGAACTCAATAGAAAAGTGTGGGAGTTGTTGTAGAATGAGTTCATTTGAGAGAGTTAGCGCCCATGTGTTGTACTAGCACTACTAGAAAGATCAAAAAATAGAGAATGGAGGATGTGTAGAGATTCTCAAGCCATCAATAGCATTTAGCTGGAAAGATAACATTGTTGGTTACTTCTTGTTTGATAGAGATCACAACAACATTAGCAGCTAAAGAACCTTATTTAGAAGACATAATGAAGGAGGTACTTCTATTAATTGTTGATAGCTTCCACTATCTTGCAGACATCAAGAGTCATCATTTCTCTACAAGGGTTGCCCTACTAAAATCATTTGCAAAAATTAGATTGTGCATATCCCTAACTTGGGCTTGCATGATTCAATACATACCATTTTTTACCATTTCTTGGTTACAATCACAAAAGGACACAATGGAGAAGTTATTGCAACTATGAAAACTATTACGGTTATGTCAATAAAGGAGAGTGATGCTTATTTCCAGCTCATTATGCATATGTTGTTAAAGATATCAAGGCAAGAACCAGTTGTTTCTAATTCTACTTATGAGTTGGTCAACAAGGTGATAAAACAATGTGAGCGGAAAATTTAAAAGTACAAAAAATAGTTGGCTAAAGAAAAACTAATTTTGTTGGGATTACAGGTTACAAGGTCTCCTAAAGACTGTAAGAACTAAATGAGGAAACAACAGACTTGTTTTACATGTCAAGAAGCTTGGTCACCTAAACATCATTGTGCAATCAATAAGGAGGAGGATTTGTTGCAACGAGACACTAATGAGGACAAAGAGATGTAAATAGAGCCTTCATTCATGAGGAACTAGTTAAAACAAATAAACCTGATTTCAGGCATGCTGAAAACAAACAAGATGATGAATTCCAACCACCTAAGGATGATATTACGGAAGAATCAGTTGGTAGAGGTGAGAGGTATACTAATCTCTTAATGTGTAACTTGCAAATTACCATTCACATAACTAGTGAAGAGGATAACTCCTTTGACCAATACATATATGACCATAATGATTTTCAATTATTTCTTCATGAAGAGTGCACGATATCATTTATGGAAGAAATTAACTATTATGGTTATAATGCTTCTAGTTGACAATAAATCAAACAAATTAATGGTTTAGAGCCCATGTTTCCTAGATGAATTTGAACTAAAGCCTTTAGCATTGAGACATTTCAAGGATAGAATATTGGTCACAAAGGAGATGATTGTGCAAGTATTGACAAGGGCAGATGATTCACAAAAATACATTGAAAACCTTATGTTGACAATTCAATTTGAAAAGAGGCAAAAAGGAGTTGCAAGTGGAGCTACTCATACTCGATTGTGCACAATAAAAGAAGCTTTTGAAAGGATGACATGAGATTAATTGCAGCTATTATAGGATAGTGATCATATTTTAAAGTTTACTAAAGTATATGTTGATAAATTGAAGGAAATGGAAAATGAGGTTGATAAGCTCATCAAGAAGCTTAACAATAAGTAAGAGACATTTTAGAGTACATAGATTTCTCTTCAAGAAGTAAAGAACCATATTTTAGTCACTAATCAATTTAGGGAGCAAGAATATATAAGAAGAACTAAATTTTTCTATTAAGTGATTAAGAAATTTGATAGTCTGCAGTAGACTTATAACTTGGACAGCTCCCAAAAGATGACGTAACAATTTTTTGGACCAGCCAAAACTTTAAGTATAAGTTAGCAGCAAAAGATAATATTCAGGTTGTTGACAGTTTCTTGTTTGGGGTGGATGTTGATTGGATAATTGTTAATCCACTCTTTGATTTGGATGGGGGACCACTTGCTGATTCCAATGATAACAATGGAATTGATTGCATGATTTGGAAGCCTAGGTACAATTCATTGTGATGAAGTATAGTCACAGGATTGGAGTAATGGATTAATTTATAGCATTAACTGCTCTCAAATTACCGATCAGCACGCATATGAGTTCAGATTCTGATCTACAGTTGAGGTGGATGGATTCCTCAATTTAGCAGATCAGTGGTTCTTGGATGAGGGAATACAATAGGTATGATCTGATTAGGGGAGATGGTTTTTCAGCCACGTTCCTACTCATGACTCGTATGTATTCAATGGAATCTCAGATTGGTTACTACTGAAGTTGTTCCTCTGCACCATTGGTGTTGACCTTAGCATTTAAGCAGTTTGAATTTTACACCAGCAACGTTGAAGTATTCTTGCAGAGGTTGGTGCAAGCACTACTAGATAAGCTGCGTAGAGGAAGTGATATTAAAAAGAAATATGTGAGTGAGGACAAATCTGAAAAAGAAAAACATTTTGAAGAGGAGCAAGAAACGACTAGCAATCCTGATGAAGCAAGGATTTTTAGAGCAAATTCCAAGATTGTAAAGAGACCAAAGATTAAAGTTTCTACATTTTTTGGAAATCTTAGACCAAAAGAGTTCATCAATTGGATCAATAATATGGAAGAATACTTTGAACTTAAGGAAATAGAAGGTCCCAAGAGGGTCAAATTTGCAAAAGACCAAGTTGAAAGGTCACTGTAAAATTTAGTGGAATGAGGTTCAGCATTTAACTATTCTTGCAGAGGTTGGTGCAAGCACTGCTACAGAAGTTGCATAGAGGAAGCGATGTTAAAGAGAAATATGCGAGGTAGGACAAATCTGAAGAAGAAAGCCAATTTGAAGAGGAGCAAGAAATGACTAGCAATCCTCATGAAGCTAGGTTTTTTAGAGCAAATTCCAATATTATAAAGAGACCAAAGATTAAAGTTTCTACATTTTTTGGAAATCTTAGACCAGAGGAGTTGATCAATTGGATCAATGATATGGAAGAATACATTGAAATTACATAGAAGATCCTGAGAGGGTCAAATTTGCAAAAGACCAAGTTGAAAGGTCATGCTAAAATTTGGTGGAATGAGGTTCAGCTTGATATAAATAGAAGAGGGAAGGAGAATATAACAAAGTGGGATCGCATGGTGGACAAATTGAAGAGAGTTCATTCCTGTTGATTATGATCACAAGGCTTTGGTTAATGAACACTGCTCCATAAAGTTACAAATTGGAAGCTATCATGATGAGGTATCATGTGATACTATACTTATCAATGTTGGCGACTTGTTGTTAGGGAGATCATGGCAATTTAATCATTATTTAATACATGATGGGTAGAGAATGGACAACAAAAAATGGAGAATTGAGGATGTGTAGATATTCTCAACCTATTAGTAGCATTTAGATGTTGAGATAAGGTTGTTGGTTACTTCTTGTTTGATGGTCGTCACAAGAATCTTAGTACCTAAAGAACCTTAAGAAGAAGACATAATGAAGAAGGTACTCCAGTTAATCGTTGATAGCTTCCACTATCTTGGAGACATCAGGAGTCATCAATTCTCTACAAGGGTTGCCCTACTAAAATCATTTGCAAAAATTAGATTGTGTTGTCTAATGCCTGACTTGGGCTTGCATGATTCAACACATACCATGTTTCACCATTTCTTGGTTACAATAAAAAAAGAACGCAATGCAGATGTTGTTGCAACTATGAAAACTACTATGGTTATGTCAATAAATGAAACTGATGCTTATTTCCAGCCCATTATGCATATGATGTTAGCAATATCAAGGCCAGAACCATTTTTTTATAATTCTAGTTATGAGTTAGTCAACAAGGTCATCAAACAATGTGAGCAGAAAATTTAAAAGTACAAAAAACAACTTGCTGAAGAAAAACTAATTTCGTTGGGATTACAGGTTACAAGGTTTCCCAAGCAGTGTAAGAACCAGATGAGGAAAGAATAGATTTGTTTTACATGTTAAGAAGCTTGGACACCTGAACATCATTGTGCAGTCAGTAAGGAGGAAGATTTGTTGTAGCCACACACTAATAAGGACAAAGAAAGAGATGTAAATGGAGCCTTCATTCATGAGGAACTACTTAAAACAAATAAATTTCATTTTGGGAATGCTTAAACTAAACAAGATAGTGATTTCCAACTAGATAAGTATGATATTATGGAAGAATCAGTTGGTAGAGGTGAGAGGCATACTAAACTCTTAATCTGTAATTCACAAATTACCATTCACATAACTAGTGAAGAGGAGAACTTCTTTAACGAATACATAAATGAGCATAATGATAATCCATTATTACTTCATGAAGAATGCATGACATCATTTATGGAAGCAATTAATTATTATGGTGCTAATGCTCCCAGTTGAGAACAAATCAAAAAATTTAATGTATTAGAGTCCATATTTCCTAGATGAATTTGAACTAAAGCCTTTAGCATTGCAATATTTTCAAGGATAGATTATTGGTCACATAGAAGATGATTGTACAAGTATTGACAAGGTCAGATGATTCTCAAAACTACATTGAAATTCTTATGTTGAAAATTCAATTTGAAAAGAGGAAAAAAGGAGTTGCAAGTGGACCTACTCATCCTCAATTGCGCACAATAAAAGAAGCTTTTGAAATGATGACATGAGATTAATAATAGCTATTATAAGATAGTAATCATATTTTAAAGCCTATTAAAGTATATGCTGATAAATTGAAGGACAAGGAAAATGAGGTTAATAAGCTCATCAAGAAGCTTAATGATAAGAGACATTTGAGAGTACATAGATTTCTCTTCAAGAAGTAAAAAATCAGATTGTATTCACTAATCAGTTTAATGAGCGAGAGACTATAGGTAGAACTGAGTTTTTCTATGAAGTGATTAAGGAACTTGAAAGTCTGCAGCAGATTTATTACTTGGATAACTCCCATAAGGTGATGTAACAATTTTTTGGACAAGCCAGAACTTAAGTATGAGTTAGCAGTAATGGATAATATTTAGGTAAGAATGGAATTGATTGCATGATTTGAAAACCCGGGTACAGTTCCTAGTGATGAAGAATCGTCACAAGATTGGAGTAATGGATTAGTTTCTAACATTAACTGCTACCAACTTATAGATTAGTACACACATGAATTTAGATTTTGATCTAGAGTTGAGCTAGATGGATTCCTCAATTTAGCAGATCAATGGTTCTTGGTTGAGGGAAGACAGTAGGTATGATCTGATTAGGGGAGACGGTTTTTTTTAGCCACATTCCCACTCATGATTCCTTTGTACCCAATGACATCTCAGATTGGTTACTATTGAAGTTGTTCCTCTACACCATTGGTGTTGACCTCAGCCTTTAAGCAGTTTTAATTTTACACCAGTAGCTTAGCATGGGCTAATATGTTTTATTGTGTGCCTATGATGGGAGATATGGACTTCTGAGGGACGTCATTTACATTTGTGGAATTCGTAGCGTTGATAGCTCCTTGACATACTACTATGTTCCTTAATTTTGACAATTACGACTACATGATAATTTTTGATCCAGGCATCGACATGTTTTGTGCATTACTTCAATGGGATTTTGATGACTAGCTTTAATGGAGAAGCATCCAGAGTGTAAGAGCAATCTTGCATCACCGAAAAAAAAATTTATTTAGTTTTCAATAAGCATTATCTTTGGGACAGGGCTACTTTTTTTTAGTAGGTTGCTCATTTGAGCACAATTTGTTTCAATTCCTTCCCTGCGGGTTAATTTTTTATGTATTTGCCTACCGATATTATTTAATGGTAAGATCAAGTTTGGTTTTGAAAATATTGAATTTTCAGTTTTGGTGGGTTGGTACAAAAACATTGAATTCAGGTTTTAAGCCTTTAGAGACTCTTAAAAGGGGACAAACATAGATCAAGAAGAACTTCACAAGCCTAGAGCATAGAGCGCTTCGTGCCATTTTCCAAATTGGGTTTTAATAGCCAATCGATTCAATGGTTCACAAATTAATATTTCCAGAATTTGTGCCTTTAAGACTCTACTTTCAATACAACAAGACTAGACAGAAAAATTACTTAAGATAGGAAATTGAAAGGTTGGGCACCAAAATGAGAAAATTCAACTTTCTAGAATATTCTTATACAGCTAGTTGTGCTACTTAAAGAGTGCTAAAGGGTGATTTTAGTGTTCAATTCGAGTAGTGTAGATTGTGGCTCTGTCTTGTAGATGATTGTAATAAAAATGACCAAGTTGTTGTAGCATGTTGTTTTTCTGAATATTGTTATGTCATTTCATTGAGGATAATAGAAAGCAAGTGTTTTTACAAAGGTTGGTGCAAGCACTACGAGAGGAGCTCTGTAGAGGAAGCGATATTAAGGCAAAAGATGTGAGTGAGGATATCTCACTATGTGCCAAAATCTATTGTGATTTGTTTATTTCAGATCTGGCAATTCAGAAACACCATCTTTGTATACATTTGCAAAATCTATTTGCATTTTTGACATTTATGCAACAAGTAGCATCGTTGGTACTTGGCATTCAATTTTTTGTGGCACTATTATAGTTTGAATTACTTTTGGCATCACTAGCTTTGGTGTTCATCTTGAATTGGGAAATCTAGAGTTATATTATTTGTGCATCCATTAAATCTGGTTTGGCGAACACTACCCTCAAGCAAGAAAAACACAAATCATATCCCCACCCGTACGGCCTCAAACCTTATCTCCATCCGTACATATTCAGCCACCGTATGGCCCTCCTAGTATCACCGTATTGCCTTCAGGTCCTCACCATAAGACCATTCTGATATCACTGTATAGCCTTCTTGGCATCACCGTACAACTTTCTGGTCACCACTGTATGACCTTTTTTGCCATCACTGTATGGCCTCCCTACCACTGTATGACCTTCCTGTGTGCAAACACCTCTGGGACCGAAATCACCTCCAGAAAGAAAACACCTCCGAGACCGAAATCACCTCCAGACAGAAAACACCTCCGGGACAGAAATCACCTCCGGACAGAAAACACCTCCGAGACAAAAAATGCCTTCGAACAGAAATTACCTCCGGGATAGAAATCACCTTCGGGACAGAAACACCTCCAAGCCAGAAATCACCTCCGGACCGAAATCACCTCCAGACAAAAAACACCTCTGGGACAGAAAAAGCCTTCAGACAGAAAATACCTCCATGACAGAAATCACCTCCGGGACAGAAACACCTCCAGGACAAAAATCACCTCTAGACCGAAATCACCTCTGAAACCAAAAACACCTCCGGACCGAAATGACCTCTGAGTTCAAAAATGCCTTTAGGACATTAAAGTGGTATCAAAGCTGGTGATCTTGCCAGTGTGTTGGGATAATTGAGAGATTTTGGGATTTGGATCACACTACGGCGCCCAATAGTGATGGACAGTGGTGGTTGAAAGCACCACAAAGGATTGGCAAAGAGCTCAGTGAGGGTATTGATCTTCCATTAGATATATTGAAAGTATGTTTGTCTTAGGTCGACCAATTAACTTCAAGATTTATACAAAGGATCCTTTCTCCAATTAAGGATGCCTTAAGTCAACCTAGGCTTTTGAGACACCATGACAAGGAAATGAAGTTGGCAGCTGCAGCATGTCTCAGTGAGATTTTGAGAATATGGGCTCCTAGAAAACCGTATGATGACAACACTATGATAGAGATATTGCATTTGATCATCGACAGCTTTTAGAGTCTTGATGACTTTAGTGGTGACCCTTTTGGTAGGAGATCTACAATATGGGAGAATTGTGCAAATGTCAAAGTAACATCCTCTTAGATCTAGAGTTGCAAGACTTGACCCATGATATGTTTCATCACTTCTTGGTCACAATCAAGGAGTGTCATGATACTAAGGTTTTGGTTTTTATAAAGAGCCTTATGATTTTGTGCATTGAAGAGATGGATGAAATACCCCAACCTATCTTATCTATGTTGTGGGTTGTTCGTAATCAAGAATGTGTCATGTCTATGGCAGCGTGTAGATTGATGAGTAATGTATTCAAGTAGTGTGAAGAAAAACTAATATCTCATTTGCAAAAGTGGGAGAAGGTTGATGACGACAATAAGGGTGATGCATTACACGAGGAGGTTGAAGGCATGATTACAGGGCTGCTCCAAGAGGATCTGCTAAATCTTGCTATTACACCTACATGTGGAGAACACCTAAAAAATGAATTTGTTTGCATGGATCTTGCCAAGACAACTTGGATAGATCAAGGTGACATAAGCTCTACCACTACTCCATTTCATGAGCCAGGCCTGCACTTCATTGAGTATGGAGCCCTTCCTTATGTGTAGCAAGTTGTGTCTGTCACCAAGGTCGTGTCCGTTGCCAAGGTTGTCCACCACCAAGGTGGTGCCTGTCATTGAGGCTGTGTTAGTTAACCACTTTAAATTAATTTATGTCTCAATTTAACCTCTTTAAATTAATGTCCATATAATAATAAAGTGACATAATAATAGAACATGAAATCTTCTAGCATTAAAATGGATGACCAAACGAACTAGAAAGTTGATGTGTGATAGCTTGTCGGAAAGCTTTTGGTGATACACTCCTACTCCAACACTGTAATGCCAAGAATACTAAGCTCTATTGACTTACTATAAATAGTAAATACCTGGAAACCCTGTGAAAACTACTCTGATTTTCCTGAAACTGGAATTACCTTGGCCAAATAGAGCATTGATCCATGTAAAGTCTTGGTTAGCCCACCGGACCAAGGTAAAATAGCTAATGATGCATCAAGAAATAATGTGCTAGAAAAAGGGGACATTACATCTTCAGAAAGTGAGAGGTATTCATTCTGAATGAAATTTTTGCCTAGTTCCTCCTGTTTGTTGTGGATGAAAGTCATTACATCCTCGGTCAGTGATACACCTTCAAGCACAGAGGATCGAGCTCCTATTATATCATTCTCTTAGTTTTGCACTGACATAATGTCGTAAACTGGTCTATCCAACTGATTAGCGTTGATTAGGCTCACCACAGAAGATGAAGATGCCATAATACTAGACCAGTTTTAGCATAAAGTTCTTGATAAGATTCACAAAATTCGCTAAGCAAAGAACGTAAATCACAACAAGAAAATATTATTCAAGCTTATGAAATCAATAATCATAGTTCACAATGTAAAGTGAAATGAGTAATCATCTTTCCCTTTTATTGGCTTAGGTCGTAATAGTAATTAGCAAATGGTAATATTTGTTAACAGCTATAGTATTAATTACCCTTACCTAATCCTTCTTTCAACAACCGGTTCTCATACGTTTACCTGTTTATAAATCCTCAGTTGAAAAATTCACCTTGCTACGTTAGCAATTCTTACTTGTCTAGTTTACATGTTAGACTAGTAACTCCTTCCCAGTTCCACTTCTTGACTAAGTGAGATCATAGTTCATCAGGTCCTTTGGGAACAATAGGCTGGCTACTTGTTCCCCTTAAGCCCTTAGGCTTAATTTGCTGAAGAGATATCACCATCAGTAGATTTCTCCTTAGCGGATCTCTTTGTCCCCTTAACTAACCAAGTCTTCTTGATTTCCCTATTGGTTTCTTTACTCTTGTTATCCTTCTGGTTGGGGGACAACTTCTTCTTGACCGGTTTGGCTGGACCTTTTCTTTTGTTCATCGATTGGTTCCTGCACTCCTTGGCCAGATGCCAAACCTTTTTATATTTGTAACAAGCCATTCTAGTTCCTCTCCATGGATTAACCCTTCTTTCCCTATCCATGGGTGAGCGACAATCAAAATTCTTAAGCCCTGATGGTCCGCATGTAGCATAGTTGGTTGTGCTCTGATTTACATTCCTTTTATGGAATACCGGTCTTGGTGGGGATTCGAATGCCATGGTTTTGGACCTGCATTCTTTCGCTCTGTGTCTAGATTTATTGCAAGAAAAGAAATAACCTTGAAGCTACCCCTACTTCCACTAGACACACTATTGGAGCGTCACCTACATTCAAAGGTCTCGTGACCATACTTGTAACAGTTGCTATAGTAGTTGTTAGAAGTAAATGGTTTTACCAGTGCATTTCTGTAGTCATTAGATTTATGACCCGGTTTGCCACAATGTTTGCAAGAGGGTTTGAAGGTCTTCTTACCTTTGTCTTTTGCAAGTTTCTTCTTCTCCTTCTTGCCTTGCTTATCTCAAGAGGACTCACCAATTTCTTTCTTGCTTTGATCGATGTACCCAAGTCCTGTGGGATCCTTGTACTTTCTTTGAGCCCTAAGTTGCTCATCAAGCTTCTCTGAGCTTTCATTGTACCTTCTAAGTTTCTCATTTCTCTCTTCAAGAGTTTTTAGTTGTTCGTTTAGTTGATACAATTCAATAGCCAACATTTTGCATGCATCATCTTTGTCATGCAAGTGCTCATGCATGATTGCATTCTCTTGAGTTATGCTCTGCATGTCTGCTTGGAGTTGTAATACGAGAGCATCACATTCTCTCGCCACATCTTCTGCTATATTTCTTGCTCTTTTAGCACTCAATAGTGCTTCCAAGGCATAGTTCTTTTCATCTTCAGCTTTTCTTTTTGGCTTCAATAATTTCGGTCATCCTCAAAGCATGACTTTCTTGCTACATTTTTAGATTGCAGATTTGATTGGTTAGATTCTGATTTTTCTCCATGAGATCAGAGACCACCTCTTCTACTTCATCAGATCCACTCTACCCAAAGAGTTCCTCAATGGTTTCATGACTCTCACTCAGTTCCAGAGCTAGCTCTTTCCTCTTTGCAAGAGACCTCCTCAGTCTATTCTCAAGAGAGGCTATCATGTCATTGGCTTCCTCAAGCTACTTTTGATACCTCTAACCCTTCATGATCTTTTACTCAAGTAGTTAAGCTTTATATCTAAGAGAACCTTTTCTCTGATACCAATTGTTATTCCTAACTAGTTACTGAGAGGGGGGGTGATTCAATAATTTCAATTTCTAATTCTTTTATTGAACAAAGAGATATTCTTGCTAATACAGAAATTAAAAGAATATTACAATACCCATAAATAGAAATTGAATACACAAGTCAACACATCATATATATGTGGAAACCCTCGGTTAGAAGGAAAAACCACGGTGGGACAGAACCCACTAACTCCACTACTACAGTAATAAAGCTACCTTGTTAGAGGCTTACAAAGCACTGGTAAGAGTGTTACCTAGTTAAGGGATTTGATAGAAGACCTGTTAGGATCTTGACCCTATTAGGAGTCACCTGGTAAGAGGGACTTAGAAAACCAATAAAGATGTTACCCAGTAAAGGGATTTATACAAAAAACCTGTAAGGGTTCACCTTGATTGAGGGATTTAAATATGCTTCTCAATTTAAAGCAATGATCTTATGATGACACTATCTGTCGAATGAGATCATACCTGTTACCCTTTCCTCTGCTTGACTGTTGAATCTTTCTCTCCCTTTCACCTCTCGCTATTGTGATTCCTCTCAAAAGATTCTGCTCTCCTGCTCTTCTTCGCTCTATGCTCTTGATATTCAACAACACATCTTCTATGTCCTATGACCTGTATTTATAAGAAATTAATCTTATTAAAAATACATCTCATAGTTTTGCTAAGCTATAAACTCTCCCATAAATCATGCATGCAAAAAAGTTTGCAAACTGATCCTAAGTTTACCTCGAAACGCTCACAGATTAAAACAAAGCTAACTCCAGTTTCACTAAAAAATCTAACTCTAGTTTCACTGAAAAAGCTTGGCATAATCCGATTTAGATTATCATGCACTCAACCAGTTTAGAACTATTATCTGGTTAGTAATTTGTTTCCTATGTTTGTGCCAAGACCGATTGGTCAAAACCTAGACTGGTATAAGCCTGACCAGTTAAGGTACAGTCCTTTCTTGTTTAGTCTACTAGTGCACAATTATGAGTGCCGGTGTGATGTACCGATGTTTCGGTGGGATTGATGTTTGGAAATGAATTTACCAATGACAGTTAAGTTTCATCCTAGGCCACTGAAAGGAATAAAAATCATTGATCTAGAGGATTCACCATGTTGTTGTAACATGTTTTTTTTCTGAATATTGTTATGTCATTTCATTGAGGATAATAGAAAGCAAGTGTTTTTGCGAAGGTTGGTGCAAGCACTATGAAAGGAGCTCTGTAGAGGAAGTGATATTAAGGCAAAAGATGTGAGTGAGGATGAATTTGAAGAAATTTTTACTGAAGAGGAGCAAGAAACAATTAGCAATCCTGATGAAGCAAGGTTCTTTAGAGCAATTTCCAAGTTAGGAAAGAGACCAAAGATTGAAGTTTCTACATTTTCTGGAAATCTTAGACCAGAAGAGTTGATCAATTGGATCAACGATATGGAAGAATACTTTGAACTTAAGGAAATAGAAGATCCCGAGAGGGTCAAATTTGCAAAAGGCCAAGTTGAAAGGTCATGCTAAAATTTTGTGGAACGAGGTTCAGCTGGAGAGAAATAGAAGAGGGAAGGAGAATATAACAAGGTGGGATCAAATGGTGGACAAATTGAAGAGAGTTCATTCATGTTGATTATGATCACAAGGCTTTGGTTAATGAGCACTACTTAGTAAAGTTACCAATTGGAAGCTATCATGATGAAGCATCATGTGATATTATGCTTATGGAGGTTGGTGACTTGTTGTTAGAGAGATCATGGCAATTTGATCACCATGCAGTACATGATGGGCAGAGAATGGAGAAAAAAAAATGGAGAATGGAGGATGTGTAGAGATTCTTTGGCTATCAGTAGCATTTAGATGGCGAGATAAGGTTGTTGGTTACTTCTTATTTGATGGACGTCACAAGAACCTTAGCACCTAAAGAACCTTATGAAGAAGACATAATGAAGGAGGTACTTTAGTTAATCATTGATAGCTAGGCTTTTTAGAGCAATTTCCAAGATTGTGAAAAGACCAAAGATTGAAGTTTTGACATTTTTTGGAAATCTTAGACAAGAATAGTTGATCAATTTGATCAATGATATGGACGAATACTTTGAACTTGAGGAAATAGAAGATCTTGATAGCGTCAAATTGGAAAAGGTCAAGTTGAAAGGTCATACTAAAATTTAGTGGAAGGTTGCCCATTATATAAATCATTTGACATCGAGTAGACAAACTTGAAGACATTGTGGTGGAAAGCCTAGTGACAAGTCTTATGAAGGCCGAAATGATGATTGGGGAAATAGTTCTGATCACCGTCGGGATCAAAATAATAGAAATCAAATAGGAAGAGGAAGAGGAAGAGGAAGAGGAAGAGGGCAAGGACCACCTCCTTTATCCCCTTCACCTCCAAGGCAAAGAGTTCAATAAATTGAAGAACATGCAGAGGAGTGAAAAGAGGAGGATATTATTATCATAACTGAACAAGAATTGCAGGTGGGCATCCCTTCAGCACCAAGGTCACCAAAGTAGGAGTTTACTCCTATGGACATTCAAGGAAGAGCATTCTGAGATGCAAGGAAGGAAGCTTGTGATAAGTTCCTTGAGGTTGACACTTTTGTGCAAAGTCTAGCATTTTTATAGCTGGTTTGGAAGGTAAAAATTGATGACTGTAAGAGTAATTGTGAAGAGAAGAAGTCTCAAAACCCTAAGAAAAGTGATCAAAACAATGAAGAAAATATAAACAATGAAATGATGGAGGAATTCAGAACAATCACAATTGAAGAAGGAAAAAGAATTATTATACAAGTGGGGGTCTTGATTCTTCCAAAGTGGGACATATCTGATGTTGTAGCATTTGATGTTTTTAGGAAAACAAAATAGTTGTATAGTTTAGAAGAAGAAGCTAGGTTGGCATTGAAGGGCTCGGAATGGAATCAAAATTATGCCAAATTGCCTATATCATCACTTTCTAGGAAGGATAGAAAGCCAGACATAGCATACATTAATCCCAATTGTAGGGGAAGTCTCATAATAAAGAGAGCTTCAAAAGCATCAATAGTAGAGGCAGAAAAGTTAACTATAGATGTAGCCAAATTGTCTCAAGAAACTGCCAAGATGGAGGAAGCTAAGAAATAGTTGTACAAAAGTAAATTTGAGAGTACATTTGGAGAAAATAATAAGGTGCATCAAATGTACATTGAGCTACAGTCAAAGTTTCAACTCCTAGAGCAAAAATAATTAGAAGCACCCCATGTTGTTCCTCCAACTACATCTACACTATCAACATTAAGAACATCTCCCGCTACCCCTCCTGGTTCTACTTTAGAAAGCATTGTTGAAGAACCAACTTGCTCATTGGATCCAATACATGAGGGGTTGCAATAAATCAAGGGTAAGCTTGAAACACCATTCTTCTGGTACTCTTTCATAATTGCTTTGCATCAAGGTTGAGAGCTAGGTTGACAATTAACCCACCTAGAATTCCATTACAATTGCATGATTTTCTGAGGCCAAAGGAAAGAGTACTAGATATCATTCCCTACCATGTTAGCATAGTCTTAAGGGTATATGGTTTTCCAAGAGAGCCTCATCTTTTTCCATATAATGTACTACTCAGGTTAGGATTTGTAGAGGTGATGTGGCAAATTGGCGAGGTTCTCTTGATATTGAAGGTCTCACTCTAATTTAAGGTGATGGAACTGCTACCTATAGAGCTCTTTCCTATGTCTGCTTGTCATGGATCAATACCAATTTAGACCTTTCATCTTTCAAACCAACCATAATTTCTTCAAAATTATCCATCAAAAAATTGATCTACATAAAGAATGGGCTGAATTCCATCAAAGGCTCACTTTAGACAATGCTCAAAAGCTCCCTATATGCTCTCCATTTCTCCTTCCTATCATCTGCCTGCATCCAGGAAAAGGAGTTGACAGGAAAGGGTGGGGAAACAATCTTCCCTAATTATACAATTGTCCCTTACTTTGTGATTACAAAACAAGGTTGGATCCATTTTCAGAAGTTTTTTGAGAACTATCATTTGAAGGTTAGCATAACAAGGCATAGTGATCCAGAAGGTTTTTACAATATGTTCACAACTAGAATCAAAGGATCCTTGGTATCTCATGAATTCAATTTTCTTGAGGACATAATTAGAAATGATTATGATTTAGATATACAAGATTATAGGAAGCAGAAATGGACATCATATAGGGAGCTTCTGCCACATAGGCTATAAGGTCACTTTCCAAGAACGCTAGAAAGCCAAACATAGGAGACATTAATCCCAATTTGAGGGGAAGTCTCATAATAAAGAGCATTTCAGAAACACCAAGAAACTGAATTGTCTCAAAAAACTACCAAGAGGAAGGAAGCCAAAAAATAGGAGTACAAAAGTAAATTTGAGAATATATTTGGGGAATATAATATGGTGCATCAAATGTACATTGAGCTATAGTAAAAGTTTCAACTCGTGGAGCAAAAACAATTAGAAGCACCCATTGTTGTTCATGTAACTACATCTACACAATCAACATCAAGAACATCTCCCACCACCCCTACTAAAGAAACTACCCAATCTCCTATTAGGACCACCCCTCTTGATTCTACCTTAGAACCAATTGTTGAAGAACCAACTGCACTAAATCTGAAAGACTTTGAGTTAACATGATGATTGGTGCAAGGCACATTTGAAGGTTTTAAAGTCAGAGATTGTGGCTTTAAAACATGGAGTTATCTCTCATGAAGGAAAGGTGATTCACATGCATCTGTTGTTTTCTTCATAAAACAAATAAAACAAGAGCATGCATCATATGTTTCCTCAATGAACTAATACTCCACTAGATGATGAATTCGAAGGAGATCTATAATTAGGTCGTGCATGAGAAGCACAATTAGGGAAAGGACTTTATATATTCTTTTACATGTTAAGAATATAGGTTGCCCTCATTCTGCCAAAGCAAAGAGTGAACCTGTATGTTGAAGAAGCTAAGGTGATTAGAAAAGAGAAGAAAAGAAAGAAGAGTGTGCAGAGAAAGCACAACAGTAAAGGAAAACATACCAGTGGTGACCGATGATGTTTCTCGGTTGAGTATAATAGAGATCTGATCAGGCTATGCAAAGCCATTTGTAAAAGGTCAAATCCTTCTATTATTTTCTAACAATTACAATAGCTAAATCTCAGTATTTTGGGTGGACTCTAACAGGTCCCTTGTATTAAATCCCTTAATCGAGTGACATCTTTTCAGATGTTATAAGTCCTCTGACCAGGCAGGCACTAACCAGCCTTATTATATCAAATCCCTTAACTGGGTCGCATCTAATAGTGTGTTGTAATCCTTTAACAGGGAAGGCTCCTATTGGTTGTTCCCTTTGATCTTCAAAACTTGTAGATTTATACTTTGATGGATAACTATAATGAAACTTTGACTCTATCACCACTCCAAAGTCTATAAGGAAGAGGGCCAATTAACAAGGATCAAGGAGATCCTCCTACACTTTGAGCCTCAATGCTCAGGCGGGTGTACCCTTGACTCACTTCTTCAAAGGAGTCTCTAAACAATATATAACTATACCCTTTACTATCTGATTGAAAGGTTTATCATTTAATTGTGTGTGTGTGATTGTTGATGATGGACTGCTTCCAAAGAATGGATTAGTGCCTTAGCCCAGGGTAGAGAGTCACTTAACAACCTATATCACCCTAAGACCTTAACTCAAACATATATAGACTCAGAGTAAGTGCTTTGCCTATTACTCCCCTCGCTCACATATCAGGACATCAAATCTTTATCTTGCCATGAACTCATTGAACTTACCTTAAAGACTTTAATCCTAACTTTGTTAGGAACTCAAAGATAACCCCAAAATACTCTTTGTTTACCATATGCTAACCCACTTTGTGCAATCAACATATATGAGCTCAAGAGCAAAACAAAAAGACATACACCAATATGAGATTGGAATCCAAAATATTCTCACTAAGACTTGTAGAATCAATACATTACCAAATGACAAAATGCACAAAGGAAACAAACCCTAAATCCAGGCTCTCCTTGTTCAAATTTTCACTATCAACAATCCGGGACCAAAACCAAAAGAATTGGAACCCCTGCAAACTCAAAAAGTCTGCAACTTATACCCCCCTAGTCATCTTGGAAATTTGCAACAAGCTACAGATGACTAGGGTTAGGGTTTCAACCACCCAACCTGCTAGAAACAATCATGAATTTAATTCAGGGGTGGGAAACACATCCAATCCAGGAAAGAGGAAATCCTGAACTAATCCTTAATTATGAAAGTCTTCTCTGCAAGTACAAAGGATCACAAAACCAGGCTCAAAAGGACACCCTGCAACATGCCTTGAGCCACAACTGCAACATACATGCTTTGCAAACGAGCACTAGACATCCTGGACCACATGGCAAACCAATCGCTTCTCACCAAACAGGGTCGTTTCTGCATTGAATTCCACAAAAATGGTACCCTCTGTCACTGGGAACTCTCAAAAATTCAAATTTGAATCTCAACTGTTATTTCTTTGGCGCCTACAGAGAAACGACGGCCAAAATTTAAACCTTTACCAACTTTAAAACGTAGTCGTCCGATCAATCTCCCTTCACGGGCTTTATGAATTTCCTTAAAAGTGGTCCCAATCAAACTTAGCGAATTGGCGACAAAGAACCTTCACCAATTCGCGAAACAGTTCGCTCCTTTGCTAAAAAATTTAGTGACTTCCCGACTACCGTTCGCCAAATCACCAAAGAAACTAGCGAATCACCTTTTTTATGCGTGAACGTGCGAACACATTGAATTTTGTTGGCACCGCTAGATCTTTATCCACTTTGCCAAACATCAGACCCCACTTGGGTCCGCTTGAGGCCACATGTCATCATGCCATTCATTGCAACCACCGAGTCACCTGACACGGGACCCACCGCCCGTCAACCCTTTTAAACACTGCAAGATCGAACGGTTTTTGCATGATCACAAGGGGAAAGAATATTCCTTACGGTCATGTGGCAATCGTAGGATTGAAAGGGCTCTAACCACCGGGCCCACATCTCTACCCTGCATCCACTAGAACCCTGCCACCTCAACATCCTTTGACAGCGGGCCGACTGCAAACAAACCCATTGGCATCCAATCGGATGGTGGGCGCATGATCGCAAGGGGAAAGAATATTCCTTGCGATCACACACCGACCGTAGATCTTAAATCTATGACACCGGGCCCCACTGACATGAAATCCAACTCAACGCAGGAAACCAATAGAAAATTGACACATCAGTGCCACCGAGCAGATAGGTCCCAGTCATGCCCATACAAGAAAATCCAACAGCCTTCATACCACATCAATGACTCTCATTAAAGTGCAAAGATTAAAAGGCTTTCATCTTTTCCTCGCGGTATAGCGACAACCACTAATCTTTATCGCTCGTTAAACATGTGTCAGACCCTAGCCGATGGGGCCGCTAGGACATGTGTCAACCGGTCGCATGGTCGCATGCCAAAAATTCCTGACATGCGATCATGTGACAACCAATCATTTGAAACCCTTTGAAGACCCGGGCCCACCATCCATCGCACTTGTGTAGTTAGGGAATGCCAACAAATAGGAAACTGTGAGGTCGAAAACACATAGGGTTTTTGATGAAAGAGGATCGAAAACACACAAAGTTTCTAGCACCAAAAGATAAGTGCACAAAAGTTGGAAGGCACAAGGTTGAAAATAATAAAGGTTTTCACACAGACCGAAAACATCATGGATTTTCAAAAATACTATGAGTTTTTGACACTGTGGCAGATTTTGAAAATATTTTCCTGCAGACCTTAGAATTTGAATATCTTTCTGAATTTTGTAATTCAACACGTGCAATTTGGGCTAGAGCAAGGTGACACAATGAAGAACACAGGGTAGGACACTTTACAAAAAAATTTGCAGGGAAGAGGCCAATTTCATAGGATTTTTGCTATGACAGAAAAATGGCCTAACAGCTCCTAACAAGACGCACTTCAGAATAGTGCATAACTTGTGAGGTCTCCTCACACCGTGGTTTTCACCTGATTCAAGTTTCCATGTGATAAATCTAGTGTCACTTTGTGGGTTGATTGCTTGATGATACTTTTGTGCTTGAATCTATTTTTCTTATAGTCTTAAGTATACGTCATTAGATTTATTAAGAAGAAGTTTTATAGGTGTTGATTCGCCCCTCCCCTCTCAGCACCGGTTGGGACTGTCACAAGCCACCAGCACTTCAACCAACCCATTTTTTGGTAAAGTCAATAAAAGATTTTCAAGTTTTCTCGGAGTATAGAAAGAAAAATCAGAGAGCTCAAGAAGAGCTTCAATGATCTACATGAAACACTAATGCCTAGAATTTAGATGAAAAAAGAGTTGTCAAGCAGTTACAGTTATGGAAGGAACATGTGGAGCAAGTCATTAACTCTCAGGTCGAACTGATTTTTGAAGATCTTTACACAGGCATGCTGGAGAATAGTGAAATATTCCTAAGCCAATATCTGAATTGATTTTTCTAAACTATTTTAACTGTAATGTCCCCATTTTGAGCTAGCATTGGAGTTAGTGGATTTAGCCTATCATTGGGTCCTTGTAGGCTAATACAGGTGATTAGAGGACCCGGTTGTGGGTTTTGACCCCTTTTTGAGGGACTTACTATTTATAGTAAGTCAACTTATGGTTCTACTGAGCTCAGAGGATTTAGAGGAGTTATATGATGCTTTCAAATTTTATTTCCGGCTTCCGGTTTGGACTCCAAGATTCTTGGAGGGAGCGTCTATTTTTAGTAAGTCACCCCGTCAAGTTCATTCATCATCTTTAATCATCAGGATCACTCTTGTGCTATCAGATTTTGATTTTGATGCTTCCTCAGTTGTTTTCGCAAGATGGGTGAATTATGATTATTATTTAATTAAATCGACTAAGGTTGCCATTTTTATTGGGAATATATTTTGGGCATCTTAGTGTTATAGCTCATTGGAACCGGGTTGAGAATTTTTAAATCCCGAGCTCATAAAATAAGGACTCTGTGTCAAAATAGCATTATTTTAATAAAAGGGTCATTTTCAACAGTAAAGTGAAGAGAAATATAATAGTTTATTATATTTCAAATGTGCACATAAAGCAAAGTCTTTTGTAAGTGAAAAGTGTGTGAGAGAAGATATCTGTTATTATAAAAGCAATGATTTGGGCAAAAAGGAATTCATTCATGAACTTATGTTTTTTTTGAAGATTGAAAGTGGAGAAATATGGCTAGGGTTTGAGGACTGATTCCTCACTTTTGCAATTTGAATCATCACATGTTGATGGTGAATTTTGCTCCTGAAATTTTAAAAATTCAATTTTGATTCTGGAAATACAATTTGGTGTTGTTGTATACCGAATTGTGAAGAGTTATTCAATTATAGTTGATTCACAGATATTCTACATATTGGAATGATTTCTTTCAAAGGCTCATACAATTGTTTGGGAGATTGTTGTATCTACTAGTGACTGTAATCAACATTTGAAAGCCACGATATTTATTTGGTGGCTGTGAATTAGTTAAGGGAGCTGCGTTTTTCTTCCCAGCAGCCTGCATGACTTCCTTGGAAGGTTGTGTGTCCTTAGCAGCCTACGCATCATCATTGAGAGGCTATGTTTCTTCCTGGTAGCCCATGCACATGTCTTGGAGGGCTATGTTTACTTCTTGACAGCTTGCGTGAATTTTTGGAGAGCTATGTTTCATCTCCAGCTGGTTATATTTTCTAAAAAGGTGCTCATTTACCATTGTTTATTGTTATGTTGCATGACAATTGAAAAATTAGAATAAATTTGATGAATGTGATCATTTCCGATGAAGTCTTGAAGTTTGAAATAAATTGTTTTCTATATTACTCAATTCTGGAAAATTTCAATAAGTTAATTATTGTTAAAAAAAAAATTTGCAAGCAAATTCAGAAATAAATAATATCTTCAACAAAGAGCCAGGCAGGCTCTTCACATTAACTGATTACACCCAGCACCAATTTCTCACAAAGTCACTGTCTAGTTATTATCATAGCAAACCAGAAATTCTTTTTGAAACACTGTTATTGAGAATGCTCTTAAATGAACTTCAACTCATCACTACTTCTACCGAAATATTACAAAAGAGTATTCAAATGCACTATATGAATTTCACATTGTTTGAGCTTCTCATACAAGAATGCAATTAGGATAAATTACATTTCAATAGGGAGCAAGAAAGATAACAAACTTTATTCCCAAAGTATAGCATCAAACAATCAAAGAGTACTCGCAAATACCAACCATCATTAAGCACCCGTGTATTGGATTGATGACCTGCCACACGTGAGTGAAGATGTCGATCTGAAGATGTGTGGATGCTGCCAGTAGTCTGGCTTAGAAGTTACATGGTGTGGGCTATGATGCCAACCTTGCTCCAGTCATGAGGCTAATTGATGTGCCGCTCCACCCTGATGTGACTACTCCATCACCAATACTGTTGCGTTCACTACAACCGAGCGTCGGTGTGAGTATTTCCTACATACAATGGCATGAGACTTGGGAGAAGTCTGCTAGAGTTGTGTGACCACTCCTTATGCACTAAGACTAGTATGCATTCCCAGCTCTTAACTTCTTGGATGGTTACAGATATGTTCTAATGGTAACAAGCTTGAGCTTGGGATGCTTCCCAACACTATCGCCTTTACTCTACTGTCACTGTGCACTTTGGTAACCCAGCTGTGGATGTCGTTAGAGGCCCTAACTGGTGCGGGTCATGTGATGAGCCTTAGACTTGGGTCTGAAGGTGAATGTTGAGGATACAGCTATTCACTGTGATAGCTACTCTGACTTTCCATTCACTATGGTGCGAGTTATGCTACTTTAGATATTTTACTCCAGATTTCTCGACCTACCCGTATGTATTATTTCATTATGATGAACTGTGTTGAATGAGTAGGATTTCTTCTTACCACTGCATTGAGTCCAATGGTGAAACCAGAATGATTCCACTCTAGTAGGTTAGGTTTGCGTCCAACCTCCAAATTTCCAATGGGTTTGCATCCTTGGAAATGAACCAGTCACGTAGGTAACCAGATTTAATATTCCTTATTTTCTTTTTATATTTCACGGTGCTTTTTCTGAGATGTACTTTTCCTTTTTATAATCTCGAAGTGAGTGCAAGTATAACAAACCAAGCCATGTGGGATAAAAGCTCACTTAAGTCACTTTTATAACATAAAGTGACTTTATAATAAGACATAAAGCGACTTTATAACACACTTTATAAAATAAAGTGATTTTGAATATAGAAACAGAGCCCAAAATATAAATATTCGATCGCGCAAATGTGTGACTAGCTGGCATCCTTCGAAATGAAGTCATTAGTCTATCTAGATGGATAGATAGACTAATCAGACATCTAAACGACCTACTGCTGGAAAGGGGACATTACAAATAGCATGGATAAAATCATAAGCACAGGAACATTTTTTGAATCTTTTGAAAGGGAATCAAACCAAGTAGCAGTTAAGTACACCCACTACAAGACAAAATTTGATTAGGTCATGAACTTCAATTGGCCATCAGATGAAGAATATAACAATTGGGTGGGAATGTACTTAAATGACGAATAAGAGAAATAAGCAGTTAGCCAGCTAACTGTTTGATATGACAGTTTGGCAACAAATTTTGGCATATTGCAATAGCCATCTTATGGCGTACGAGCTTGCATCAGCATGAGCCCATATCAGTATTTTCCTCAACAAATACTAGGCGGGAAAGGTACGAAACATTTTTGTCTTAATAAAGATATTCCTGTGGAAATCTTTTGTAACAAGAGTCATAGGTGGTCCATTCGACTAGTGACGTGTGTTTTCTCTGGCCTCAAGCTTGTTGGCTACTTTATTTACTATAAAAGGGCATTCAGAGCCAGGAGAAAAGGGTTCCAAACCCTTTGTAAAATTTTTTGAAGTTTCAGAGTGTAGGTTCCAGTAGCAAGTCTAGGCTAAAATGAGCTAATTGTAAAGTCATTTACAGAGCAAATAGATGAAGAGTTTAGTGTCAAGTTTTGTACAAGTCTTGAAAGAATTAATGAAATGTAAATTATCTAATGACAAGGATAGAAATTGAGCTTAATAGATATATAATTCAGATCCATTTCTTTCCAATGTACAATTTTACCACATTTTGAATGAATAGAATCAAGAATTTTCTCATTTAGTGCATTGTTATGGTGTATGAAATTTCTTGTTAATGCTTTGATCTAATGGGTTAATTACATGCTTGAGTAGAATTGCAGATTAGTACGACTCGTGTAGGGATTCTAAGAAGTAGTTTGGGTTCGAATTGTAGATGAGATGTATTGTAACACAATATTATCTTAGATTTTGTGCTAGCAATCAAAGCCTGTCGTATTTCATTTTATGTCTTATGAATTTAAGTCCCCAATGGAATATCACACCGATTATAGCTTGCATCTATCTTTATTGTCAATATTGTGTTCAAATTCACTTGCAACTTGTTATAAATTGTTAAATTATGCAGTAACTTTTCATTTCATGTATGTTGTTGTTGTTGGTTATTATCATCTCATGGTCCAATACGTTGAGGATCACTAAGGAATTAGCCATTCTTGAGTATTCTCCCTCTCTATTGAGCTTTTAAATGAGATTATTTATTTTGTTTTGATCTCATTTACAACTATGGTGCAGAAATTGTAAATGCATTAAGGGATCACCCTCCCGAGTTTTGCAAAGCCCAAAGTGTTGTGAAATCCTTTTCAATTGGTCCAAGTCTAGGAGATTATTGAGAATTGAAATTGGCTTCTTTGTAGATAATTGAAGGATTAACTTGGATTCTACATCAGTAGTATAAACCCCTTTTCGAGAACTGACAACCTCAACAAGAGAAGGCCTAATCTCAATAAGATAAGCAAGAGAAGAAACCAGGTAGACCCCAACTGCTCCAACAAGAACTGTCTCCATCTCTTTAGGAGAAAGATGAAAAGAGGTTAGGGTAAGGACATCATAAGCGCTCTTCTAGAACACATTAACCTAGATAGACATGGCACAAGAACGGACTTCTCAAAACCAAAAATCTAAAAATCAACTAGCTCAGTATTGGGACAACTCACAACCCACTAACCCAACTGCTAAAACATCTAATGATGTTAAACACCAAATCCATAGGTAGGGAGTTCATAGCTCCAACCAAACATCTTTCTCCAAGAACAAGCCCCTTAGAAGAGACCATGACCATAAAAAGAAAATCTAAAGAAGGATAAAAGAACTAAAAAAGAATCAAAGTAGTGCTTCATAATAACCCATCTCTCATTAGAATGAATGGAACACTCAGCACTCATTACATCTAGATAATGCTCAGATAGGTGAAGCATCTTATGAGAGATGGCTCCTTATGAACCACCACTCATGAAACATGGGTCAATGAGTTTGCCTCAAACACTACATAGTTGATCCTGACAGTAGTATCACAATTTGACTTGCTGTGAAAAATATCTCCTACTTGTCAGTTGATGAGCTTAATGGGCTTTCTAATGAATGGTTCATAAGGCACAACTCATTACATCTAGATAATGCTCATACAGGTGAAGTATCTTATGAGAGATGGCTCCTTATGAACCACCATTTGAGACCACTTTCACCAAATTTGGAAATAGTCAAATTTTTAGCTACGAACACTGTACTGACTTCCTTGCTTTGACCAAACTTTGATAGTCTGTATCTTTAGAAGAGAGGCTCCATTTTTCAAGATTCAAGGTATTTTTTGGTTCATCTTGATGAAATCTTCGATTTGAGATCACTTTCCCCAGATTTGGAAAAGGTCAAATTTTTAGCTACGAACATTGTACCGACTTCCTTGCTTTGACCAAACTTTGATGGTTCGTATCTTGAGAAGAGAGGCTCCATTTTCCAAGATTCAAGGTGTTTTTTGGTTCATCTCGACAAGATATTGGATTTGTGACCACTTTTAATAGATTTGGAAACAGTCAAATTTTTAGCTACTAACATTGTACTGACTTCCTTTGTTTGACAAAACTTTAACAGTCTGTATCTTGAGAAGAGAGCCTCGATTTTTTAATATTAAAGGTATTTTTTGGCTCATCTCAATGAGATATTTGATTTGAGACCACTTTCACAAGATTTGGAAATGGTCAAATTTTTAGCTACGAACACTGTACTGACTTCCTTGCTTTGACCAAACTTTGACAGTTAGTATATTGAGAAGATAGGCTCCGTTTTTCAAAATTCAAGGTGTTTTATGGTTCATCTCAACAAGATCTTTGATTTGAGACCACTTTCACTAGATTTGGAAATAGTCAACTTTTTAGCTACAAGGACTATACTGACTTCCTTGCTTTGACCAAACTTTGACTGTTCGTATCTTTAGAAGCGAGGCTCCATTTTTCAATATTCAAAGTGTTTTTGGTTCATCTAGACGAGATCTTTGAGATGAGACCAATTTCACCAGAGTTGGAAATGGTCAAATTTTTAGCTACGAACACTATACCGACTTCCTTCCTTTGACCAAATTTTGACCATCTGTCTCTTGAGAAGAGAGGCTCTACTTGTCAAGATTTGAGGTGTTTTTTGTTTAATCTCGATGAGATCTTAATTTTGAGACCACTTTGACTAGACTTGGAAATGGTTAAATTTTTACCTATGAACACTGTACTGACTTCCTTACTTTGACCAAACTTTGACCATCTATACTGGAGAAGAGAGGCTTCATTTTTCTAGATTCAAGGTGTTTTTGGTTCATCTCAATGAGATCTTCGATTTGAGACTACTTTCACCATATTTGGAAATGGTCAAATTTTTAGCTATGAACATTGTAATGACTTCCTTGCTTTGACCAAACTTTCACCATCGGTATCTTGAGAAGAGAGGCTCCATATTTCAAGATTGAAGGTCTTTTTTGCTTCATCTCAATGAGATCTTTGATTTGAGACCACTTTCACCAGATTTGGAAATGGTCAAAATTTTAGCTATGGACACTGTATTGACATCCTTGCTTTGACCAAACTTTAATTGTCTATATCTTGAGAAGAGAGGCTCCATTTTTCAAGATTCAAGGTGTTTTAAGTTGGTTCATCTCGACATGATCTTCAATTTAAGACAAGTTTCACTAGATTTGGAAACAGTCAAATTTTTAGCTACGAACACTGTACTAACTTCCTTGCTATGACCAAACTTTCACCGTCTGTATCTTGAGAATAGAGGCTCCATTTTTCATGATTCAAGGTATTTTTTGGTTTATCTTGAGGAGATCTTTGATTTGAGACCACTTTCACCAGATTTGAAAATGGTCAAATTTATAGCCACAAACACTGTATTGACTTCTTTGCTTTGACAAAACATTGACCATTCGTATCTTGAGAAGAGAGGCTCTTTTTGTCAAGATTCAATGTGTTTTTTGATTAATCTCGATGAGATCTTTGATTTGAGACCACTTTGACCAAATTTGGAAATGGTTAAATTTTTACCTACGAACACTATAATGACTTCCTTGCTTTGATGAGACTTTGAACATCTGTATCTTGAGAAGAAGGGCTTCATTTTTCAAGATTCAAGGTGTTTTCTGGTTCATCTCAATGAGATCTTTGATTTGAGATGACTTTCACTAGATTTGGAAACAGTCAAATTTTTAGCTAGAAACACTCTACTAACTTCCTTGCTTTGACAAAATTTTGACTATCTGTATCTTGAGAAGAGAGTCTATTTTTCAAGATTCAAGGTGTTTTATGGTTCATCTCGACAAAATTTTTGATTTGAGACCACTTTCAACAGATTTGGAACTATTCAAATTTTTAGCTATGAACACTGTACTGACTTCCTTGCTTTGACCAAACTTTGACAGTTTGTATCTTGAGAAGAGAGGCTCCATTTTTCAAGATTCAAGGTGTTTTTTTGTTCATCTCGATGAGATCTTTGATTTGAGGGCAGTTTCACCAAATTTGGAAATGGTGAAATATTTAGCTACGAACACTATACTAACTTCCTTGCTTTAACCAAAATTTGACTCTCCGTATCTTGATAAGAAAGGCTCTATTTTTCAATATTCAAAGTGCTTTTTGGTTCATCTCGATGAGATCTTTGATTTGAGACCACTTTCAGCAAACTTGGAAATGTTCAAATTTTTAGCTACGAACAACGTACTAACTTCCTTGCTTTGACCAAACTTTGATCATCCGTATCTTTAGAAGAGAGGCTCCATTTTTCAAGATTTAGGGTGTTTTTTGGTTCATCTCGACGAGATCTTTGATTTGAGGCCACTTTCACTAGATTTGGAAATTATCAAATTTTAAGCTACAAACACTGTACTAACTTCCTTTCTTAGACAAAACTTTGACTGTCCGTATCTTGAGAAGAGAGGTTATGTTTATCAAGATTCAATGTAGTTTTTGGTTAATCTCGATAAGATCTTCGATGTGAGACTACTTTGACCAGATTTAGAAACGGTTAAATTTTTAGCTACGAACACTGTACTGTCTTCCTTTCTTTGACCAAACTTCGACCATCCGTACTGGAGAAGAGAGGCTTCATTTTTCAAGATTCAAGGTGTTTTTGGTTCATCTCAATGAGATCTTCAATTTTAGACTACTTTCACCATATTTGGAAATGGTCAAATTTTTAGCTATAAAAATTGTACTGACTTCCTTGCTTTGACCAAACTTTGACCATCTATATCTTGAGAAGAGAAGCTCTAGTTTTCAAGGTTCAAGGTGTTTTTTGGTTCATCTCGATGAGATCTTCAATTTGAGACCACTTTCATCAGATTTGGAAATGGTCAAATATTTAGCTATGAACACTGTACTAATTTCCTTGCTTTAAAAAAACTTTAACCGTTTGTATCTTGAGAAGAGTGGCTCTATTTTTCAAGATTCAAGGTGTTTTAATTTGGTTCATCTCGACGTGATCTTCAATTTGAGACCACTTTAACCAGATTTGGAAACAGTCAAATTTTTAGCTACGAACACTATACTGACTTTCTTGCTTTGACCAAACTTTCACTGTCCGTATCTTGAGAATAGAGGCTCCATTTTTCATGATTCAAGGTATTTTTTGGTTCATCTTGAGGAGATCTTCGATTTGAGACCACTTTCACCAAATTTGGAAATGGTCAACTTTTTAACTACGAACACTGTATTGACTTCCTTGCTTTGACCAAATTTTGACCATCCGTATCTTGAGAAGAGAGGCTCCATTTTTCATGATTCAAGGTGTTTTTTGGTTAATCTCAATGAGATCTTCGATTTGAGACCACTTTGACCAAATTTGGATTGGATAAATTTTTAGCTACGAACACTATACTGACTTCCTTGATTAAATGAAACTTTGACCATCCGTATGTTGAGAAGATAGACTTGATTTTTCAAGATTCAAGGTGTTTTTTGGTTCATCTGTAAAAGATCTTCGATTTGAGACTACTTTCACCCAATTTGGAAACGATCAAATTTTTATCTATGAACACTGTACTGACTTCCTTGCTTTGACAAAAATTTGACCTTACGTATCTTGAGAAGAGAGGCTCTATATTTCAAAATTTAAAGTATTTTTTGGTTCATCTCGATGAGATCTTCGATTTGAGACCAATTTCAACTGATTTGGAAATGGTCAAATTTCTAGCTACAAACACTGTACTGACTTCCTTCCTTTGACCAAACTTTGAACATCAGTATGTTGAGAAGAGAGACTCAATATTTCAAGATTCAAGGTTTTTTTGGTACATCTCAATGAGATCTTCGATTTGAGACTACTTTCACCAGATTTTGTAACGGATAAATTTTTAGCTACGAACACTGTACTAACTTCCTTGATTGACCAAACTTTGATCATTCATATCTTAAGAATACAGGCTCTATTTTTCAAGAATCAAGGTCTTTTTTGGTTCATCTTAACGAAATCTTAGATTTGAGACCACTTTCACTAGATTTGGATACGGTAAAAATTTTAGCTACGAACACTGTACTGACTTCCTTATTTTAACAAAAATTTGACCATCTGTATCTTGAGAAGAGAGGGTCCCTTTTTCAAGATTCAAGGTGTTTCTTGGTTCATCTTGACGAGATCTTCAATTTGAGACCACTTTCACATGATCTGAAAATGGTCAAATTTTTAGCTACGAACACTGTACTGACTTGCTTGCTTTGACCAAACTTTAACCATCCGTATCTTGAGAAGAGATGCTCAATTTATCAAGAGTCAAGGTGTTTTTTGGTTCATCTTGATGAGATGTTTGATTTGAGACCACTTTCACCAGATTTGGAAACGGTCAAATTTTTAGCTACGAACACTGTACTGACTTGCTTGCTTTGACCAAACTTTGACCATTTGTATCTTGAAAAGAGAGGCTTCTTTTTTCAAGGTTCAAGAAGTTTTTTGGTTCATCTCAACGAGATCTTCGAATTGAGAAACTTTTCACTAGATTTGGAAATGGTCAAATATTTTGCTATCAACACTGTACTGACTTCCTTGCTTTAGCCAATATTTGACCGTCTGTATCTTGAGAAGAGAGGCCCCATTTTTCAAGATTCAAAGTTATTTTTGGTTCATCTCGATGAGATCTTCGATTTGAGACTAGTTTTACTAGATTTTAAAACAGTCAAATTTTTAGCTACGAACATTGTACCAACTTCCTCGCTTTGACCAAACTTTGGTCGTCTGTATCTTGAGAAGAGAGGCTCCATTTTTCAAGATTCAAGGTGTTTTTTGGTTCATCTTGATGACATCATCAATTTGAGATGACTTTCACCTGATTTGTAAATAGTCAAATTTTTAGCTACGAACACTGTACTGATTTCTTTGCTTTGACCAAACTTTGACCATCCGTATCTTGAGAAGAGAGGATCCATTTTTCAAGATTCAAGGTGTTTTTAGGTTCATCTCTATGTTATCTTTGATTTGAGACCACATTCACCAAATTTTGAAACTGTCAACTTTTTAGCTACGAACATTGTATTGACTTCCTTGCTTTGACCAAACTTTGGCCGTCTATATCTTGAGAAGAGAGACTCAATTTTTCAAGATTCAAGGTGTTTTTTTGGTTCATCTCGATGACATCTTTGATTTGAGACCACTTTAAACCAAATTTGGAAATGTCAAAATTTGAGCTACGAACACTGTACTAACATCCTTACTTTGACAAAAAATTGACCATTTGTATCTTGAGAAGAGAGGCTCTATTTATCAACATTCAAGGTGTTTTTTGGTTCATCTCGACAAGATCTTTGATTTGAGACCACTTTCACCAAATTTTGAAATGGTCAAATTTTTAGCTACGAACACTCTACTGACTTCCTTACTTTGACCAAACTTTAACCATTTGTATCTTGAGAAGAGAGGCTCTATTTTTCAAGATTTAAGGTGTTTTTTGGTTCTTCTCGATGAGATCTTTAATTTGAGACTACTTTCACAAGATTTGAAAAAGGTCAACTTTTTAGCTACAAACACTGTGCTGACTTTCTTGCTTTGACCAAATTTTGACCATCTGTATCTTGAGAAGAGAGGCTCTATTTTTTAAAATTCAAAATATTTTTTGGTTCATCTTGACGAGATCTTTGATTTGACACCACTTTCACCAAATTTGGAAAGGGTCAAATTTTTAGCTACGATCATTGTACTTCCTTGCTTTGACCAAACTTTAAAACTCTGTATCTTTAGAAGAGAGGCTCTATTTTTCAATATTCAAGCTATTTTTTTGTTCATCTCGATGATATCTTCGATTTGAGACCACTTGCACCAGATTTGGAAAAGGCCAAATTTTTAGCTACGAATATTGTACTGACTTCCTTCCTCTGACCAAACTTTGACTGTCCGTATCTTGAGAAGAGAGTCTCCATTTTTCAAGATTCAAGGTATTTTCTAGGTCATCTGGACGAGATCTTCGATTTGAGACCACTTTCACTAGATTTGGAAATGGTGATGAACATTGTACAGACTTGCTTTATTTAACCAAACTTTGATCATCCGTATCTTGAGAAGAGAAGCTCTATTTTTTATGATTCAAGGTGTTTTTTGGTTCATCTCGACGAGATCTTCTAATTGAGACCACTTTCGCCAGATTTGGAGATGGTCAAATTTTTAGCTACAAAAAGTATTCTGACTTCTTTGCTTTGACATAACTTTGACGGTCTATATCTTGAGAAGAGAGGCTCCATGTTTCAAGATTTAAAGTGTTTTTTGGTTCATCTCAATGAGATCTTCAATGTGAGACCACTTTCACCAGATTTGGAAATGGTCAAATTTTTAGGTACGAACACAGTACTGACTTCCTTGGTTTGACCAAATTTTAACCATCCGTATCTTGAGAAGAGAGGGTCCATTTTTCAAGATTCAAGGAGTTTTTTAGTTTATCTCAATGAGATCTTTGAATTCAGACCACATTCACCAGATTTGGAAACGGTGAAATTTTTAGCTACGAATAATTTACTCACTTCCTTTCTTTGACCAAACTTTGATTGTATGTATCTTAAGAAGAGATGCTCTATTTTTCAAGGTTCAAGGTGTTTTTTGGTTGATCTCGACAAGATCTTCGATTTGAGACCACTTTCACTAGATTTGGAAATGGTGAAATTTTTAGCTACGAACACTGTACGATTTCCTTGTTTTGACAAAATTTTGACCGTCCGGTTCTTGAGAAGACAGGCTCCATTTTTCATGATTCAAGGTACTTTTTGATTCATCTCGATGAGATCCTTGATTTGAGACAACTTTCACCAAATTTGAAAACTGTCAAATTTTTAGCTACAACTACTATACTGACTTCCTTTCTTTGACGAATCTTTGATGATCTGTATCTTGAGAAGAGGCTCTGTTTTTCAAGATTCAAGGTGTCTTTTTGTTCATCTTGACGAGAACTTCAATTTGAGACCACTTTCACCAGATTTAGAAATGGTTAAATTTTTAGTTACGAATACTGTACTAACTTCCTTTCTTTGGCAAAACTTTGAGCGTCCGTATCTTGAGAAGAGAGGATCATTTTTCCAAGATTCAAGGTATTTTTTAGTTCATGTTGACGAGATCTTTGATTTGAGACCACTTTTACCACATTTGTAAATGGTTAAATTTTTAACTACGAACACTGTACTAACTTCCTTGCTTTGACCAAACTTTGACTGTCTGTATCTTGAGAAGAGAGCCTCCATTATTCAAGATTCAAAGTGTTTTTTGGTTCATCTCGATGAGATCTTTGATTTGAGACCACTTTCACCAGATTTGGAAACAGTCAAATTTTTCACTACAAACATTGTACTAACTTCCTTACTTTGACCCAACTTTGACCGTTAGTATCTTGAGAAGAGAGGTTCCATTTTTCAAGATTCAATGTGTTTTTTGGTTCATCTCGACGAGATCTTTGATTTGAGACAACTTTCACCAGATTTGGAAATGGTCAAATTTTTAGCTACGAACACTGTACTGACTTCCTTGCTTTGGCCAAACTTTGACAGTTTGTATCTTGAGAAGTGAGGCTCTATTTTTTAAGATTCAAGGTGTTTTTTGGTTCATCTCGACAAGATCTTTGGTTTGAAACCGCTTTCACCATATTTGTAAATAGTCAAATTTTTAGCTACGAATACTGTACTGACTTCCCTACTGTGACCAAACTTTGACCCTCTGTATCTTGAGGAGAGAGGCTGCATTTTTTAAGATTTAAGGTGTTTTTTGGTTCATCTTGACGAGATCATCTATTTGAGATCACTTTCACCAGATTAGGAAATGGTTAAATTTTTAGCTATGAACACTATACTAACTTCGTTGCTCTGACCAAACTTTGACCATTTGTATCTTGAGAAGAGACGCTCCATTTTTTAAGATTGAAGAAGATTTTTGGTTCATCTCTATGAGATCTTTGATTTGAGACCACTTTCACTAGATTTAGAAATAGTAAATATTTTAGCTACGAACACTGTACTAACTTCCTTGCTTTGACCAAACTTTTACCGTCCATATCTTGAGAAGAGAGGCTTCATTTTTCAAGATTCAAGGTGTTTTTTGGTTCATCTCGATGAGAGATTTGATTTGAGACCACTTTCACCAGATTTGGAAATGGTCAAATTTTTAGCTACAAACATTGTACTGAATTCCTTTCTTTGACCAAACTTTGACCGTCCGTATCTTGAGAAGAGAGGCTCCATTTTTCAAGATACAAGGTGTTTTTTGGTTAATCTTGAAGAGATCTTTGATTTGAGACCTTTTTCACCAGATTTGGAAATGGTCAAATTTTTAACTACGAACACTATACTGACTTCCTTGCTTTGACCAAACTTTGACCATCCGTATCTTGAGAAGAGAGTCTATTTTTGAAGATTCAAGGTGTTTTTTTATTCATCTCGATGAGATCTTCAATTTGAGACCACTTTCACCAAATTTGGAAACGGTTAAATTTTTAGCTACAAACACTATACTGTCTTCTTTTCTTTAACTAAACCTTGACCGTTCGTATCTTGAGAAGAGAGGCTCTGTTTTTCAAGATTTAATGTGTTTTTTTGTTTGTCTCGATGAGATCTTTACTTTGAGACCACTTTCACCAAATTTGGAAATGGTTAAATTTTTATCTACAAACACTGTACTGACTTCCTTTCTTTGACCAAATTTTGACCGTCCATATCTTGTGGAGAGAGGTTCTATTTTTCAAGAGTCAAGGTGTTTTTTGATTCTCTACGAGATCTTCGATTTGAGACCACTTTCACCAGATTTGGAGACAGTCAAATTTTTAGCTACAAACACTGTATTGAATTTCATTCTTTGACCAAACTTTGACCATCCATATCTTGAGAAGAGAGGCTCTATTTTTCAAGATTCAAGGTGTTTTTTGGTTCATCTCAAAGAGATCTTTGATTTGAGACCACTTTTCACCAGATTTGGAAGCGATCAAATTTTTAGCTGTGAACACTGTACTAATTTCCTTGCTTTGACCAAACTTTGACTATCTGTATCATAAGAAGAGAGACTCCATTTGTCATGATTCGAGGTGATTTTTGATTCATCTCGATTAGATCTTTGATTTGACACTACTTTCACCATATTTTGAAATAGTGAAATTTTTAGCTACGAACACTGTATTAACTTCCTTGCTTGTCCCAAACTTTGACTGTCCATATCTTGAGAAGAGAGCCTCCATTTTTAACACTTAAGGTATTTTTTTGTTCATCTCGATGAGATCTTTGATTTGAAACCACTTTCACTAGATTTGGAAACAGTCCAATTTTTAGCTACAAACACTAACTAACTTCGTTGCTTTGACCAAACTTTGACCTTTCGTATTTTGAGAAGAGAGGTTCCATTTTTCAAGATTCAATGTATTTTTTGCTTCATCTTGATGAGATCTTCGATTTGAGACCACTTTAACCAGATTTGGAAAGGGTCAAATTTTTAGCTACGAACATTGTATTGACTTCCTTGCTTCTACCAAAGTTTGACAGTCTGTATCTTGAGAACTGAGCCTTTGTTTTTCAAGATTCAAGGTGTTTTTTGGTTCATCTCGACAAGATCTTTGATTTGAGCCCACTTTCACCAAATTTGTAAATAGTCAAATTTTTAGATACAAACACTGTACTAACTTCCTTGCTTTGACCAAACTTTGAACATCTATATTTTGAGAAGAGAGGCTGCATTTTTTAAGATTTAAGGTGTTTTTTGGTCCATCTTAATGAGATCTTCGATTTGAGATCACTTTCACTAGATTTGGAAATGGTCAAATTTTTAGCTACGAATACTATACTGACTTCCTTACTTTGACCAAACTTTGACCATCTGTATCTTGAGAAGAGACGCTCTATTTTTCAAGATTCAAGGTATTTTTTGGTTCATCTCGATGTGATCTTTGATTTGAGACCACTTTCACTAGACTTGGAAATGGTCAAATTTTTAGCTATGAACATTGTATTGGCTTCCTTGCTTTGACCAAACTTTGACCATTTGTATCTTGAGAAGAGAGCCTCCATTTTTCAAGATTCAAACTATTTTTTGGTTCATCTCGATGAGAGCTTCGATTTGAGACCACTTTCACTAGGTTTGGAAATGTTCAATATTTTAGCTATGAACACTATACTAACTTCCTTGCTTTTACCAAACTTTGACTGTCTGTATCTTGAGAAGAGAGGCTCCATTTTTAAAGATTCAAGGTGTTTTTTGGTTCATCTCGATGAGATGTTCGATTTGAGACCACTTTCTCCAGATTTGGAAATGGTCATATTTTTAGTTACAAACACTGTATTGATTCCTTTCTTTGACCAAACTTTCACCATCTGTATCTTGAGAAGAGAGTCTCTGTTTCTCAACATACAAGGTGTTTTTTGGTTAATCTCAATGAGAGCTTCGATTTGAGACCTTTTTCACTAGATTTGGAAATGGTCAAATTTTTAACTACAAACACTGTACTGACTTCCTTTCTTTGACCAAACTTTCACCATCCATATCTTGAGAAGAGAGGCTCCATTTTTCAAGATTCAAGGTATTTTTTTGTTCATCTCAACCAGATCTTTGATTTGAGACCACTTTCACTAGATTTGGAAATGGTCAAAGTTTTAGCTACAAACACTATACTGAATTCCTTTTTTTGACCAAACTTTTACAGTCCATATCTTGAGAAGAGAGGCTCCATTTTTCAAGACTCAAGGTGTTTTTTGGTTCATCTCGATGAGATCTTTGATTTGAGACAACTTTCACCAGATTTGGAAATGGTCAAATTTTTAGCCATGAACACTTTACTTACTTCCTTTCTTGGACAAAACTTTGACCATTCTTATCTTGAGAACAAAGGCTCCATTTTTCAAGATTCAAGTTGTTTTTTTGTTCATCTCAAATGGATCTTTGATTCGAGACCACTTTCACCAGATTTGGAAATGGTCAAATTTTTAGCTAAGTACACTGTCTACCTTTCTTTGACAAAACTTTGATCATTTGTATCTTGGGAAGAGAGGCTCCATTTTTTAAGATTCAAGGTGTTTTTTTGTTCATCTCAACGAGATCTTTTATTCAAGACCACTTTCAACATATTTGGAAAGGTCATATTTTTAGCTACGAACACTGTATTGACTTCCTTGCTTTGACCAACCTTCATCCATCAATATCTTGAGAAGAGACTCCATTTTTCAAGATTCAAGTTATTTTTTGGTTCATCTCTTTTAGGTTTATCTCGATGAGATCTTTGATTCTAGACCAGTTTCACCAGATTTGGAAATGGTCAATTTTTTAGCTACAAACACAACTGAATTCCTTTCTTTGACCAAACTTTGGTCGTCCCTATCTTGAGAAGAGAGGCTCCATTTTTCAAGATTCAATGTATTTTTTGGTTGATCTTGACAAAATCTTCAATTTGAGACCACTTTCACCAGTTTTTGAAATGTTCAAATTTTTAGCTACGAACACTGTACTGACTTCCTTGCTTTGACCAAACTTTGACCATCCGTAGCTTGAGAAGAGATGCTCTGATTTTTAAGAATCAAAGTTTTTTTCAGTTCATTTTGACGAGATCTTCAATTTGAGACAACTTTCACCAGATTTGGAGATGGTCAAATTTTTAGCTACGAACATTGTACTGATGTCCTTGCTTTGACCAAACTTTGACCTTCTATATCTTAAGAAGAGAGGCTCTAATTTTGAAGATTCAAGGTGATTTTTGGTTCATCTCGATGAGATATTTGATTTGAGACCATTTTCATAAGATTTGGAAAAGGTCAAATTTTTAACTACGAACACAATACTGACTTCCTTTCTTTGAACAAACTTTAACCATCCGTATCTTGAGAAGAGAGGCTCAGTTTTTTATGATTCAAGGTGTTTTTCAGTTCATCTCGACGAGATCTTCAATTTGAGACCACTTTCACCAGATTTGGAAATTATAAAATTTTTACCTACGAACATTGTACTGACTTCCTTGCTTTAACCAAACTTTGATCATCCGTATCTTGAGAAGAAATGCTCTGGTTTTCAAGATTCAAGGTGTTTTTCGGTTCATCTCGATGAGATCTTTGATTTGAGACCACTTTCACCAGATTTAGAAACTGTCAAATTTTTAGCTACAAACACTATACTTACTTCCTTGCTTTGACCAAACTTTGAGCATTCCTATATTGAGAAGAGAGGCTCCATTTTTCAAGATTGAAGGTGTTTTTTTGTTCATCTCGATCAGATCTTCAATTTTAGATGACTTTCACCAGATTTGGAAAGGGTCAAATTTTTACCTAAGTACACTGTACTGACTACCTTACTTTGACCAAACTTTGACCATCCGTATGTTGGGAAGAGAGGCTCCATTTTTCAAGATTTAAGGTGTTTTTGGTTTATCTCAACGAGATCTTCGATTTGAGACCACTTTCACTAGATTTGGAAATGGTCAAATTTTTTTCTACGAATACCGTATTGACTTCCTTACTTTGACTAAACTTTGACCTTCCATATCTTGAGAAGAGAGGCTCCATTTTTTAAGATTCAAGGTATTTTTCTGTTCATCTCGACAAGATCTTCGATTTGAGACCAATTTCACCAAATTTGGAAATGGCCAAATTTTTAGCTACGAACACTATACTGACTTCTTTACTTTGACAAAACTTTGAGCGTCTATATCTTGAGAAGAGAGGCTCCATTTTTCAAGATTCAAGGTGTTGTTTGGTTCATCTCGATGAGATCTTTGATTTGAGACCACTTTCACTAGATTTGGAAACAGTCAAATTTTTAGCTACAAATGTTGTATTAACTTCCTTGCTTTGACCAAACTTTGACCATTCGTATCTTGAGAAGAGAGGCTCCAGTTTTCATGCTTCAAGGTGTTTTTTGGTTCATCTCGATGAGATCTTCGATTTGAGACCACTTTCACCAAATTTGGAAACATTCCAATTTTTAGATACGAAGACTGTACTGACTTCCTTACTTTCACCAAACTTTGACCATCTATATCTTGAGAAGAGAGGCTCCATTTTTCAAGATTCAAGGTGTTTTTTGGTTCATCTCGATGAGATCTTCGATTTGAGACCACTTTCATGAGATTTGGAAATGGTCAAATTTTTAGCTATGAACACTGTACTGACTTCCTTGCTTCACCAAACTTTCACCGTCCGTATCTTGAGAAGAGAGGATCTATTTTTCAAGATTCAAGGTGTTGTTTGGTTCATCTGGATGAGATCTTTGATTCGAGACTACTTTCACTAGATTTGGAAATGTTCAAATTTTTAGCTATGAACAATGTACTGACTTCGTTGCTTTGACCAAAGTTTGACTGTTCGTATCTTGAGTAGAGAGGCTCTATTTTTCAATATTCAAGGTGTTTTTTGGTTCATCTTGATGAGATCTTTTATTTGAGATAGTTTGTGTGAAAATTGTACCTAGCTATGGACACAACGCTTCAGTAAAACATTAGAGGTTAGTGAAAATTGAAATCTGCAAGTAATTGAAACTAAGTTAACCAGGCGATTTACTTCCTTCTAGTGGGTGCGAGTATGGTATTTTCAGATTAGACCAAGATTAGTGACAATGCAACACCTAAATGAAGGATTTAATGCTAAAGATGAAAAATTGTATGAATGGAGATTAATCTATTTTTTTGGATTTTGTATGCAATAGGATGAAAAATAGATTGAATATGATCTAGAATAAAATTGAAATGATATGTAGATTTAATCTAAGAATGATATGATTTCATATGAAAAAATATTCAAAGCTATGAAAATAATGAAATGATCTCACAAATTTGCCTATTCTTTAAAGCTTGATTCTTCGTATGCAATTTCACTAGAGTAATTGTGCAAATTTGAGAGATAATTTGTGAAGTGAGCCTTATTTTTATAGAAATCCAGGGCTTGAGGATGCATTGAGAGAAGTAATAAATCACTCTTGATGAACTCAGGTTATTTTTTAAGTCAACAAGAAATCAGAAATAGATCAACTCACAAAATCATGCAAGAATAACATTTTAACTCAAATAAGAAGTTTAGATCAATTTTCAACTCAAAAAAGACATTGAGTTTTCAAAAGATAACAACTTGAATTGATTTTTTGATTTAAAGTTTAACTGCTCTTTCAAATGTGCATAGATAATTATGAATTAATTTAAAAATGAAGTGATTTATCTTCAACTTAACTAATTTTTGAGTTAAAATAACTGATTAATGGGTTAATCAATTATTTAATCAAACCTTTATTCGAAAACTATATCATTAAATATTGACAACTGACATTAATTAATTAAATAAGAATTTAATCAATTAGTCATAAGAATTTTGATTTATTGTCAAAATTAATTAATACAATTTAGGAATAAATGTAATTAAATCTAATTAAATAATTAAGTGGTAGTATTAAATCTGATTAATTAAATATTCAAAATATTCAATTAATCAAACCTTAGGATAAATATGATTTATCGCCAAATAATTATTAAATTAAAGATAATTAGGATAATTAGGAATATTTCAAGGAATATTCCCCGATACAGAATTAGGATAATCAATTAGGGTTTTTGATAACTTGATGTGCAGATGTGCCTTGGGTTAGGACTTTGATGTTGATTTCATTCGATTTGAAGATGTAGGAGGTTAATGAACCTATAGCCCATTTTTTAGGTATTACATTTTACCCCTCTTTGAATTACTGTGCAAAGCGCAGTGGTTCAAAGATTAGTCTATTTTTTATGCTTGAAATTGATTTGAAAGATAAATCGATTCCGAGATAGAAAATGATTAAAAGAGTGGAAAAGTTGATTTAGGTCCTCGTTGACCAAGAATCATGATGATGTCAACTATAGCAACAATGAACTGATGATTATGAAAAAGTATCAAAATGCTTGATTCTGAACCTTATGATTACAAAGAAGTGAGTGACCTAATTCTAGACCTGATTGTCCAAAAGAATCATAGTGGTATCACATCTGAACCCTTCAGTTATGAAGAACCAAGGAAATAACACTAATGAATCGATGGTTATGAAAATCTGATATAGTTTACAAGATAGATTAGGATACCAGATTGATATGGATCTCAATGAATTTGATATGCCCCAAGCAATGTGCCTCAAGCGACGAGGACTTTTGATGAATCAACAACTAGATGTGGTTTTTGTCTTGACCACTGAGGAAAAGATTTGATTGACAAAATTAGATTTACAAAATCTATTGATATGCAATACCATGCCCCCTTTGGGCTTAAAATTGAAATCTGACAAGAAAAGTCAGTGTTAAGTGGTTTAGAAGCATGTTAATTGATTTGAGAAGTGGTTATATACATTTGAGAAAGTGTTATGCATGATTTGGAGGTCCTCAAGACCAAGTTTGACTAGGTTTGACCATGAGTTGACCATGGTTTACCAAGTTGAAATTTCAATAGTTTGATCTAAGATAATTAGTTAAGTTGAATTGTGGATTTCTATGAAGATTGAAGGTTGATTATGCAATAAGTCGACCATCCTCGATCTAAAAATTTTAAATCACAATTTTGACAATGTAAACGATCTCAAATTTTGATTTTGATCCCGAAAATGGGTTCAGAACATCGAAATTAGCTAGGGGTGCAATTTCTGTGAAAAATGGAGCACTTTGAAAAATTAGGTCAAAAACCTATATAAGGGCCAAAAGGGTCATTTTCAAATCATTATTCACCGTTGACTTTAGAAACTTTTGTGGAGCCCTCTGAGAAAAAAAAATGGTAGAAATGAAGGTTCCAGTCTCCTCACACCATTTCAAGTGTAGCCGGTGGCACCATCGACCTCTGCAGTACAAACACCTGGTAAGTGGACCTCTGTGCCTCTTTGTAAATTCCATTTTTGCATGTTTCGAGCATTTTTAGATCATTTTCATACGTTTTTAATTTTTTGAATTTTGGTAGCATAGAAACTTATACGACAGTCCACTTCGACTCGTACGAATTTTAAACTTTTTGTAGAGTGTCGTCCTAGGTCCATATGAAACTTGTATGAGAGGGACCCAAGTGTCGTACGACATTTCGTCGGGTCCCTCAATTATCGTACAGGAACATATGCATTTTTGTATAACCATGAATTGTCATATGGGAACATCCTGAAACTCATACGAGTTTCTATACTAGACTGTATTGTTGTATGGAAAATAGCAAGCTTATTTCACCTTTTTAGGTCAAATTTTTGGATTTTCTAATTTCATAGGCTGATTCCTTAGCATTTAATGTACCTTCTAAGATGTTCAATTTTTCAATTTCTATACTTTTAGCCTATTTTTCAACCAAGTTACTGATAAGATTCCCTATTTCTATGCTATGTAGGTTGTCTACCCTAATATACATGTACACATTTCTCATCCGGCCACACAGAGACTCTGCATTTCACTTCCTAACCCTATGAGAGCTCATCTTGTTGCGTGTGGGTTTGAGTACCTGATCTGTTTACCTAATATTCTAGTGAATAATGGGCTATTGACTACTTTGATTGAGTGTTTTCATTCAGAGATGCAGAGTTTTCATTTACCGACAGGAAAGATCACTGTCACACCTGAGGATGTGTACCGTATTCTACGTATTCCATTCCATGGCCCTCATCTTGACTATGTTAGTGAGGGGAACACTGGTGTTCATTTATTTAGGACTTTATTTAGTGATGTTACATAGTTGACTCAATCTATCTCCTAGGAGTCATTAGCACAACAGTATGGGAAGACCCATAGATTAGAGTGTATATTAGCTGGGATGATCGGAGGGATCATCATGTCCGACCATCAACAGAATGGTCTCTTGATGGGTTGGGCCCCTATGATTACTTACTTTATGGAGTCACCTTCCGAGATGTCCTAGGGTCAGTGCATGTTGGCCCACAGGTTCTCAGAGATGCACAAGATCATGTATCATGAGAGCAAGTCTTTTTCATCTGGAGCTCTAGTTTTACAAATTTGGGCATGGGAGCACATCCCAGTATGCCATCTGGTATGTTAGACATAGAGGCAGCCATAGGAGCCTATCCAGATATGTCACACAGGTTCGCATGGGGGTCTCTGAGTACTAGAGATGAGTGTTGGATGATATGACATATGTGATATGGCATCCATACCTACAGATAGAGGCGTGGCCTACTGCATGGGCACAATTTAGTGATTTCTTCTAGAGTCAAGTGCTGATAGGGTACTCTACCACAATGCTCAAGAGATTTATCATTACTAGAGTGTGGCAATGGTATGGTATCATTCAGGATACCCTATAGGACTACACCACATATTCTCGATTGGTCAAGGAGATAGGACTTGGATGGACTACCAGGTTATCTTATGCACTATGTAGCCAAGAGTATACAAGTATTATTCCCAGAGAGTGGGACTATAGACCACAGGTATTAGATGTCAGAGTGATAGATGATTTCATTGCTTGGCTCACAGAGCATCCTATTCATATATTTTTGGATCTGATTGAGTTGATATTATCGATGGAGGAGGCCATGGATGTTACAAGTTCTCTGATGGGTCAAGGATAGATACGGTGAGATACTCGGATCCCTATGCCCCAGCCTACACCTCCAAGGCTGAGAGAAATTATGACTCCACAAAGACCATCTAGTCATATGAGATCACCTCATCCTACCAGTTTTTATAGTAGGTAGACCTGCAATGTTACAATGGAGATCCACTAGAGGAGAGGGTGGTAGATTAGGTAGTATTTATAGTGCAGATGAGTTACTGGGTGCACAATAGGATGTAGGTGCTAGTCCTGATCCTACATAGGGTGATACATATTTTGATCTTGGAGCTGAGGTGAGATGCTGAGGCGCAGAGAGCAGAGGTTGTTGATCAGCCAGTTGAGGATATTGAGATGCCCACTGCAGATGTAGATCTTGGATAGGTACTAACTCCCTAGGAGACCATTAGATGACTCAAATTACAAGTCAGGGACCTAAAGTTACAGAGTGCTACCTGCGAGATATAGCGGAAGGAGCTAGAGAGGCAAATTTTATTGCGGGAGGTAGATGTTAGGCAATTGTAGGTAGAGGTGACACATCAGACTACATGGAGTGCTTATTATGTTTCTGAGTATTATGCTATTTTTCTAGCTGCTCAAAGAGTACCTTCATACTCCCAATACATGATAGCTTTAGAAGGAGCCAGGGCACCATGAGCTAAGGTAGTACTAGATGCACCACCACCACCTCCACTAGGATGTAGAGGATCAAGCAGACAACTGATCTCTCTTGATATTCTATTTTTGTTATTTTGTCCATAGATACTGATTTGACCTGATAGATCACATGAGCTCATTCTAGTCATATGAGAATCACCTCGTCCTACCAGTTTTTATAGCAGGTAGACCTGTAGTGTTACAATGGAGATCCACTAGAGGAGAGGGTGGTACATTAGGCAGTATTTATAGTGCAGATGAGTTACTAGGTGCACAACAGGATGTAGGTGTTGGTCCTGATCCTACACAGGGTGATACATATTTTGATCTTGGAGCTGAGGTGAGATGTTGAGGCGCAGAGAGCAGAGGCTGTTGATCAACTAGTTGAGGATACTAAGATGCCCACTATAGATGTAGATCTTGGATGGAAACTAACTCCCTAGGAGACCATTAGATGACTCAGATTACAAGTCAGGGACCTAAAGTTACAGAGTGCTACCCGCAAGATATAGCGGAAGGAGCTAGAGAGGCAAATTTTATTACGGGAGGTAGATGTTAGGCAATTGCAGGCAAAGGTGACACATCAGACTATGTGGAGTACTTATTATGTTTTTGAGTATTATGCTATTTTTCTAGCTGCTCAAAGAGTACCTTTATACTCCCAATACATGATAGCTTTAGAGGGAGCCAGGGCACCATGAGCTGAGGCAATACTAGATGCACCACCACCACCTCCACCAGATGTAGAGGATCAAGAAGACAACTGATCTCTCTTGATATTCTATTTTTGTTATTTTGTCCATAGATACTGATCTGACCTGATAGCTCACATGAGCTCATTCTTTTGTACCTTGTGCTAGTAGTGCACCCCCAACTATTTCAGTTATATGATATATATATATGAGATCAAGTTTTGGTTATGAATTCATTTGTACTTGTCATGTTTGATTTATGATGATATCATGTGATGTAAATGCTACGGGTAGTGTAGAATGTAAGTAATATGCAATGCAATGATTTCTTTCAAATGTATGGATTTATGCAAAGTAATTGATTCATGAAAATGTATAACAATGTATGATTTTGATTATGCTTTTGGATGCACACGTATGTAATGAAATAGATGGGACGATTATGATATGTAATGTAAATGCAATGATACACATGATATATTTAATAGGTATTGATGAAGACAATTACTTGTTCATTTGTCAAAAAGGATGTCTAACCCAGGATGGTGACTACTTATGGTTCTGTGAAGAAACCTTCATGTGAGATTCAACTCCTATGTCTAGTTTAGTTTGGGAGAATCATTTAAGCATTCAAGTTTCTTCAGCAATTTGTGAGATCATGCAAGTATGCAAAGTGTAAAATGAAATGCAAACCTAAGACCTAGGACCTAGTCACTGATCATGTGTAGGTCATTTTCATCATAAAATTTTTAGGTAACCGGATAAATCAATACAACATCCACTAGTTAGGAAACTATAGACATATGAATATTGATTTTTGTGCCAAAGTCAATACAATGCCCATTGGCTAGACAACCATGGACATATGAATATTGATTTCATTTTTGGAATGTCAGATTAGATATAAGCACCAAGGCATAAATGCCAGAATGACCTGAATATCATGTCCATTTTGATATAACAATTTGTATAAGCATCAAAACATAGATGTCGTGATGACCTGAATATGCCTTGCATTTCAAACACATCAAGCAATCAAGTGATCATTCTGAATCCATTGTGAACTACCCATAGTGACCCTTTATCGTTCACATCCTTAGGTAAGATTGTATTTCACAGGAGGAGTAAGAATCACTCAAAAAGAAAATAGTTAGATCAAACTTCCCTAAATTTCTCGGGTATCAATGGTCAAGGTACTCATGGCCATCCACATGAAATGGAGGCTCTTATAGATAGACAACATTTCAATCTAGAATTTCCAAAGTTATTAGATTTTCGCTCAAAGAAAAAAATAAAGAAAATATTATGCCCCTAGTTATCACTCTCTAAATCCTATAAAGGACATCATCGAAGAGCTCAAAAGGACACAATATGCAAAAATATCAATGTGAATCAATAAGCATACAAGGAGATAAAAGCATGTGAAGCATAGATTGTTTTTAGTTTGTGTTTGATGTTTGTTTGTGTTGTTGTAGATGCAAAATCCTTTCTAGTGAGGAGACTGACTAACTAACTCGGATGTAGCTGCAAAGGAATCTAACTAGATATGGCTCGTCTGAGGTACAGTAGAGGCCATAGGATTTGACATTGATTGCCCCCAAGTTTGAACATTGATAGGATACAGATGGTTAAGCTGATTGGTGTACAGACTGACTTTATTGAAAATAGGAATGCAAAAACAAACTGGGAGATATGTACAAACTAAAGCAAGACTGAAAGCTGGGAAAGACCAAGATTACGCTAATAGATGGAGCATTTTGAACAAGTGGCACCCATTTGCCTAGTTTTCACCATCTTGGCATAGATTCCATTTTTGCTACCAAGGCGCTTGTTTCCAGGTTTTCACCAAGGCACTTTTTCTTTTTCTTATTTTTTTTGTATTTTTCATTTTTCCAATTTTTTGTTCTTTTGATTTTTTTATTTTTTGGGGAATCATCAAGGCGCCTATTGCTAGGTTTTCACCAAGATGTTCATTTTTTCAAGACTTTTTCAGATTTTTATAATTTTTTTTAGGATATTTTTGAAAATATTGAATGCCTTAGGTGTAGAATTTCTTTAGATGGAGAACGTTGATTGGTTCTCAGAGCTATTCCCCATTATTCGTTGAGAGTTAATAGGCACCAGAGCCAAAATTAGAAGTGATAACAAAGGGACCCAGCCAGTTGGGTTCAAATTTCCCCTTGCATTCTCTATGTGATTGATTTTTAGGATTTTCTCTCAAGACTATATCACCAACCTAAAATTCTCTATGTCTGACTTTCTTGTTGTAGCCTCTAGACATTCTTTTTTGATATACTCTGAGATGATCATATGCTGCTTGTCTACACTCATCTAGTAGTTCAAGTTCTTGCAACCTAGACACTTTGTAGTCATCATCAGTTACTAGACCATGCATTCTGATTCTTAGTGATGGGATTTTAACCTCAATAGGCAGTACCGCTTCAGACCCATAAACTAAAGTGAATGGTGTAGCCCCAGTGGGTGTTTTGATACTTGTTTTGTAGGTCCAGAGAGCTAGATTGATCATGAGATGCTAGTCTCTTCTTGTTTTATTAACTATACGGTGCAAGATTTTCAATAGATTCTTGTTTGAAGCCTCTGCTTGTCCATTTCCTTGAGGATAGTAGATAGATGACCAATTTTGTGTAATCTTGAATTTAGCACATAAATCATCTAAGTCTTTATTCTTGAATTGTCCACCATTATCTATGACTATAGAGTGTGGGATACCATACCGACATATAATGTAGTTCAGAATGAACATAGAAATTTGTTTTCCGGTTGCTTGAGTCAGAGGGACTGCTTCTACCCATTTTGTAAAATAGTCTATAGCTGTAATAATATGGGTATGTCAATTAGAATAATATGGATGTATGGCTCCTATAAGATCAAATGCCCATTGTTAAAAAGTCCATTGTGTAGTAAAGGGGATAAGATCTCTCCTTGGTGCATGAATCAAGTTTCCATGTACTTGACACTTTTGACAATTCTTTGCATACTTGATAGCCTCTTTTTCCATTTCAGGCCAATAGTACCCAACCCTAATAAGTTTTTGAGCTAGTGTTAAACCATTAGAATGTGATCCACATATTACATCATGGACTTCCTCTAATGCATGTTGAGATTCTTCATGTTCTAGACACCTAAGAAGAGTACCGTCTAGACTCTTTTTGTATAGATCATTTCCAATGACAACATATCGAGATGCATTTTGGATAAGATTTCATTTCTAATACTGGTTAAAGGATTGAGGAATGATTTGTTCTTGAAGATAAGACAAAAGGTTTTTGTATCTGGAAGAATCATGACCTACAAAAGTGCAAATCATTTAGGTTTCTAGGTAATCATAGGCTGGGAATGACAGTGCTTCCACTAGGAACTTGTAACATAGCTCATGTTCAGGCTATTGTAGTAGAGATGATAACTTTTACATAGCATCAATAGACTTGTTCTCCAACCTAGGGATTTTCTCAATGGTAATAGATATGAAATATTTCTTGAGATCATCTACCATGTGTTTGTATGGAACTAGCTTTTTATCCTTCGTTTGGTATACATCATTGACTTGGTGGATGACTAGCTGTGAGTCTCCATGAACATGTAACTCTATCACTCACCACTCAATTGCTATCTTCATGCTATTAAGAAGGGCTTCATATTAAGCAATATTGTTTGTGCAAGGAAAATTTAATCTGGATGCTTTAGGTATTGAGTATCCTTGAGGAGTTATGAACAATATGCCTGCTCTAGCTCCATTCTGTGTGTAGGAGCCATCAAAGAATAACCACCATGTTCTAGAAGAGAGATTCATTATAGAGGAATCTGGAAATTCCATTTGCATTGGTGTATCATCAAACATAGGTGCGTCAGCCAACTGATTAGCAATTACTTGGCCCTTGATAGCTTTTCTTTCAATATATTCAATATCAAACTCGCTCAATAGCATCACCCATTTAGCTAATCTACCTATGAGGGAAGCTTTTCTTAGTAGGTACTTCAGTGGCTCAATCTTAGCTACCAAATGCGTGGTATGAGCTAACATGTAATGTCTCAATTTCTATGATGTAAAGATCACTGCTAGACAAGCTTTCTCAATCATTGAATAGTTCTTCTCATATGCTACCAATGCTCTAATGATATAGTATATAGCTCTTTCCCTCTTGTTCTCATCATGTTGTGCAATTAATGCCCCCAGTGATGTATCTGTGGTGGAGACATACAAGATCAATGACTTCCCTTGAATAGGAGGCATCAAGATAGGAGGATTTGATAGATATTGCTTGATATGATTAAAATTCTTCTCACATTCTTCATTCCATGCAAAAGTCACATCTTTATGTAATGTTTTTGTAAAAGGTTGTGATATGTCAGCTAGTTGAGATATGAAACACCTGATAGATTGTACTCTCCCTTGTAGAGTTCTCATTTGACTAATATTTTTGGGAGGTTGCATCTCCATTAAAGCTTTGGTTTTAGCTAGATCAACTTCAATGCCTTTCTTTGAAACATTGTAGTCTAAGAGCTTTCCAGAAGTGACACCAAAAGCACATTTCTTAGGGTTTAGTCTAAGACTAAACTTGTCCATTCTATCTAGTATCTTGCTCAAATCATTTAGATGTTCAGATCTTATCATATATTTTGCCAAAGTATCATCAACCTAATCCTCCATAGTTTGATGCATCATGTCATGAAAGATAGATGTCATAGCTCTCTAATATGCAGCACCTGCATTTTTTAGACCAAATGGCATGACATTCCAACAAAAGGTACCCCATGCACATGTGAAAATAGTTTTATCTTGATCCTCTGGAGCAATTTTGATTTGATTATATCCAAAGAAACTATCCATTAAGGAATATATCTTGAAACCCGCAATCATGTCCACTATCATATCAATGTTAGGTAGTGGAAAATCATCCTTAGGGCATGCTTTGTTCACATCTCTAAAATCTATGCATACTCTAATAGATTTATCTGGTTTAGAAATAGGTACAATATTTGAGATCCATTCAGCATAGTCAATAACATGGATGAATCCAGCTTTTAGTAATTTCTCAAGTTCAGCTTTGATAAGAAGTGCTATGTGTGGATGCATCTTTCTCAACTTCTGTTTGACAGGTTTCACTCCTGGAGATATAGAGAGAAGGTGCATTATAAGATCAGGATCTAACTCTGGCATATTTGAATATTTCCATGCAAATTTGATCTTCTTCTTTGTTAGGAATGTAGTAAATGTTTTCTTTTCTTCCTCTGATAAGGATTGTGCTACATAGATCAACTATGGTTCTTCTGCTATGCCCAAGTTGATAGATTGAGTGGGCTCAATCAGTACTGGAGATTTGTCCTATAAATGACTCAAAAGGACATCAAATATCTCATCCTTAGGCACCTTAGAGAGGTTTTCACCTTTAGATACATCTTTTATTTTTACTATTTTAGGTTTTGAGACTACCACAAAGTGGTTTTCACCCTCAGAATTCTTTTTCTTTTTACTCTTATTCTTTTGACTAACATATTTGATATCTGATTTCGTCATGCTAATTCTAGGCTCACTGATGGAATTCATCATAGGTTCAATGGCATTGAGATAGCACGCAAGGGCATAGTTTGATTTGAAGGTATAGATGTCTTGGTTTGGTTTTTTGGACATTTGGTCTATAAGCTCTGGGTGTTGGATAGTAAGCTCTGGAAAGGATTGGCTAATCATATTAATGGACATGGTATTAGCATCATTGGTAATGATCTAACTCATGAAATCAAAGGTGATAGTATTACTCAAGATGGTTAGGTCATTAAGAGTTTTAACGTCATTGTTGGATTCCGCCTTGGGAATAAGTGGATCAGACTCGTCAAGTTTGTTATTTCACTCTAGAATTACATTGGGTGTAGGCACATATTGGTGAATGACATCTACATGTTTCTCTATGATAAGCTCATCTTCTTTTGGAGTGAAGCCCCATTCATAGTCATTCGATTCATATTCTAATTCAGGGCCTCTAGGAAATCTAAGAACATGTGTAAAGTCAGGACAGATCCCCCAAGCAGGATTCCCTTTGGATTCAGACTTGAATTCATACTCATGAGATTCTATTTCAGAATGACTGGAAAGTCCCAAATGTTTAGCTATTGTGATAGTTTTACCTTCTTCTTGTTTAGTAGTAGGTTCTTGTGTTTCTACTACATTGATTCTTTTGATTGGGTTTTCCTCAGCTTCAAGAAGATCTAGGATTTCTTTAGATAATCATTCATAAGGAATAAGTTTAGAGTTGTTTGAATCATCATTGTCTGATTGTTTGTGATCTTCCTCTTTGTTATTGGTCTCTTCTAGTGTGATTTTTTCTATTACATGAGAGCAGTTACCCTTGAGATAGAAGGGTTTCTTTCTATAGCCTAGGCTAGCAGTATCTTTTTTTGGCCTACCAGTATGTGAAATAGGTGCCATGAGACCTTTTCCTCTCACTTTGAGAGGTCCTTTTCCTAGATATCCCATTTTAGCTATTAGTTTATCCCCTGATCCATATGAGTTGGAAGGTATTTTTGGTGTTTTAGAGTCATGTGCTTAAACAATTTGGGATTCGGGCTCATCTTTCTATAGCCATGCAACCTTGTCAAGATTGAATTGATTGAAGATTAACCCTCTCTAAAGGTGATTCACTAAAGATACCATAGGGGGACTAGATCATATTCAAGGATCTGGGTTTCTGGTACTATCCAAAAAGGAAGTAAAGCATAATCCCCTAGCCTCTTCAAGTCACCAAAAAAAAGCAGATAGATTTATCCGACATGGTAAGACTGAAATTATCTCATCAAGATTTTTTATGTCAACAACTATGTCTATTGATCTCTCTGGAGAGAGAATGTATCGATCAAAAGTTGAGGACCAAACCAAGTAGAACATGAAATAATCTCAATAACCTCCCTACCTACAAGGGGATCCTTCATCAAGAAGAGCTTCACATGCGTAAACAAGAAAATGAAGCCCACTCTCTTGAGATCATCCATAAATAGTGTTTATAGGGCCTATTTACTATGTGTAATTGATATGCAAAAAGAAAATCTATGTTCATTTTTATAGCCCAAAAACTGAAGTCTATGATATGAAAGCAGGAATGACACACAAGCTTGACATGTGAGAGTTTGTTTTATGTCCCAAATGAAGTGTTATCAAATTGAATAGATTACCTAAATTCCTCGCAACACACTTGGTATATTTTACCTTTTTTAGCAATTTTGTTTTTCTTTTCCAATCAGAATCAGCGAATACCAATCAGAAACACAAGATCTCAATTGTTAGGGTTAGCTGTTAGTCCAAATCCAAGAATCAAATTTGGAAAATTATCTAAGAATTTAAAATGACAATTGAATTCTGGCAGCAAAATGTGTATGACAGTGGGTTAACTCCTACACGATAGTTTGGAAACTTGTACGACAGTGGGTGTCTTCCCACACAACAGAGTAGCTCCCAAACAAAAATGTGTAAGTTCTGATATGAGCTTCAAAAATCTCAACTATCGTACGACAGTCAGTAGGTTCTAGTATGACTTTTTGACAAAACTTGTATGAAAAATGTACAGATAGAATTTAAAGATTGCAATTTTGGCCAAAAAATGACAAAAATTTGATAGAAATGATTAGAATTGAAATGGAAATCCATTTCAGGGCCCCACAGTGGGCACCAGAAATGTGTGTGAAAATTGTACCTAGTTGTGGACACAACACTTCAGTAAAACATTAGAGGTTAGCAAAAATTAAAATCTGCAAGTAATTGAAACTAAGCTAACGAGGCGATTTACTGCCTTCTAGTGGGTGCAAGTATGGTATTCTCAGATTAGACCGAGATTAGTGACAATGCAACACCTAAATGAAGGATTTAATGCTAAAGATGAAAAACTATATGAATGAAGATTAATCTATTTTTTTGGATTTTGTATGTAATAGGATGAAAAACTGAATGAATCTGATCTAGAATGAAATTGAAATGATATGCAGATTTAATCTAAGAATGATATGATTTCATATGAAAAACTATTCAAAGCTATGAAAATAATGAAATGATCTCACAAATTTGCCTATTCTTTAAAGCTTGATTCTTCATATGCAATTTCGCCAGAGTAATTGTGCAAATTCGAGAGATAATTTGTGAAGAGCTGAGCCTTGTTTTTATAGAAATCCAGGTCTTGAGGATGCATTGAGAGAAGTCATAAATCACTCTTGATGAACTCAGGTTGATTTTTGAGTCAACAAGAAATCAGAAATAGATCAACTCACAAAATCATGCAAGAATAACATTTTAACTCAAATTAGAAGTTTAGATCAATTTTCAACTCAAAACAAATGTTGAGTTTCCAAAATATAACAATTTGAATTGATTTTCTGATTTAAAGTTTAACTGCTCTTTGAAATGTGCATAGATAATTATGAATTAATTTAGAAATGAAGTGATTTATCTTCAACTTAACTGATTTTTTAGTTAAAATAACTGATTTATAAGTTAATCAATTATTTAAATAAAATTTTATTCAAAAACTATATCATTAAATATTGACAACTGACATTAATTAATTAAATAATAATTTAATCAATTAGTCATAAGATTTTTTATTTATTGTCAAAATTAAATAATACAATTTAGGAATAAATGTAATTAAATAATTAAGTGCCAGTATTAAATCTGATTAGTTAAATATTCAGAATATTCAATTAATCAAACTTTAGGATAAATATGATTTATCGCCAAAAAATTATTAAATCAAAGATAATTAGGATAATTAGGAATATTTAAAGGAATATTCCCCAATGCAGAATTAGGATAATCAATTAGGCTTTTTGATAACGTGATATGCATATGTGCCTTGGGTTAAAGCTTTGATGTCGATTTCATTCGATTTGAAGATGTAGGAGGTTAATGAACCTATAGCCCATTTTTGGGGTATTACAGAGACCACTTTTGCCAAATTTGGAAATGGTCAAATTTTTAGCTACGAATATTGTACTTACTTCCTTGCTTTGACAAAAATTTTGACCATTTGTATCTTGAGAAGAGAGGCTCCATTTTTTAAGATTCAAGGTGTTTTTTGGTTCATCTCGACAAGATATTCAATTCGAGACCACTTTCACCAGATTTGGAAACAGTTAAATTTTTAGCTAAGTACACTGTACTAACTACCTTGCTTTCACCAAACTTAGTTCATTCATATCTTGGGAAGAGAGGCTTCATTTTTCAAGATTCAAGGTGTTTTTTGGTTCATCTCAATAAGATCTTCGATTCGAGACCACGTTCACCAGGTTTGGAAACAATCAAATTTTGAGCTACGAACATTGTACTGACTTCCTTGCTTTGAAAAAAATTTGACTGTACGTATCTTGAGAAGAGAGGCTCCATTTTTAAAGGTTCAAGGTGTTTTTTCATTCATCTCGATGAGATCTTTGATTCTAGACCACTTTCACCTTAATTGGAAATGGTCAAATTTTTAGCTACGAACACTGTACTAGCTTACTTGCTTTGAAAAAACTTTGACCATCTGTATCTTGAGAAGAGAGGCTCCATTTTTCAAGATTCAAGGTGTTTTTTGATTTTATCTCGATGAGATCTTAGATTTGACATCACTTTCACCAGATTTGGAAATGGTCAAATATTTAGCTATGAACACTATACTGACTTCCTTGGTTTGACAAAACTTTGAACGTCTGTATATTGAGACGAGAGGCTCCATTTTCAAAATTAAGGTGTTTTTTGGTTCATCTCGACAAGATCTTTGATTTGAGACCACTTTCACCAGTTTTGGAAATGGTCAAATTTTTAGCTATGAACATTGTACTGACTTCCTTGCTTTGACCAAACTTTGATTGTTTGTATCTTGAGAAGAGATGCTCCGATTTTCAAGAATCAATATTTTTTTCAGTTCATCTCGATGAGATCTTTGATTTGAGACCACTTTCACAAGATTTGGAAATGGTCAAATTTTTAGCTAGGAACACTGTACTGACCTCTTTGCTTTGACCAAACTTTGACCATCTGTATCTTGAGAAGAGAGGCTCAGTTTTTCAAGATTCAAGGTGTTTTCTACTCATCTCGATGAGATCTTCGATTTGAGACCACTTTCACCAAATTTAGAAATGGTCAAATTTTTACCTACGAACACTGTACTGACTTCCTTGCTTTAACCAAACTTTGATCATCCATATCTTGAGAAGAGATGCTCTAGTTTTCAAGATTCAAGGTGTTTTTCGATTCATCGCAATGAGATCTTTGATTTGAGACCACTTTCACCAAATTTTTAAGTGATCAAATATTTCAGCTACGAACACTGTACTTACTTTCTTAATTTGACCAAACTTTGACCGTTTGTATCTTGAGAAGAGAGGCTTCATTTTTTAAGATTCAAGGTTTTTTTCAGTTCATCTTGATGAGATCTTTGATTTGAGACAACTTTCACTAGAGTTGGAAATAGTCAAATTTTTAGCTAAGTACACTGTACTGACTACCTTGCTTTGACCAAACTTTGACCATCCGTATCTTGGGAAGAGAGGCTTCATTTTTGGTGTTTTTCAATTCATCTTAACAAGATCTTTGATTTGACACAACTTTCACTAGATTTGGGAACGGTCTAATTTTTAGCTACGAATACTATATTGACTTCCTTGCTTTGACCAAACTTTCACCATCTATATCTTGAGAAGAGAGGCTCCATTTTTCAAGATTCAAGATATTTTTTGGTTAGTCTCGACGAGATCTTCAATTCGAGACCACTTTCACTAGATTTGGAAATGATTAAATGTTTAGCTACGAACATTGTCCTAACTTCCTTGCGTTGCCAAAACTTTGACCATTTGTATCTTGAGAAGAGAGTATCTATGTTTCAAGATTCAATGTGTTTTTTGGTTCATCACGATGAGATCTTTGAATTTGAGACCACTTTCATTAGATTTTGAAACGGTCCAATTTTTAGCTACGAACATTGTACTAACTTCTTTGCTTTGACTAAACTTTGACCATTCGTATCATGAGAAGAGAGGCTCCATTTTTCAAGATTGAAGGTGTTTTTAGGCTCATCTCGACGAGATCTTCAATTTGAAAACTCTTTCACTAGATTTGGAAACGGTCACATATTTAGCTACGAACATTGTACTGACTTCCTTGCTTTGATCAAACTTTTACCATTTGTATCCTGAGAAGAGAGGCTCTAGTTTTTAAGATTCAAAGTATTTTTTTGTTCATCTTGATGAGATCTTCGATTTCAAACCACTTTCACCAGATTTGGAAATGGTTAAAATTTTAGCTACGAATACTGTATTGACTTCCTTGCTTTGACCAAACTTTCAACATCCATTTTTTGAGAAGAGGCTTTATTTTTAAAGATTCAAGGTGTTTCTTGGTTCATCTTGAGGAGATCTTCGATTCATGACCACTTTAACCAGATTTTGAAATGGTCAAATTTTTAGGTAAGTACACTATACTAACAACTTTGCTTTGACCAAACTTTGACCATCCCAATCTTTGGAAGAGAGGCTCAATTTTTCATGATTCAACGTGATTTTTGGTTCATCTCGACGAGATCTTTGTTTTTAGACCACTTTCACCAGGTTTGGAAATGATCAAATTTTTAGCTACGAATACTATAATGACTTACTTCTTTGACCAAAGTTTGACCATCTGTATATTGGGAAGAGAGGCTCTGTTATTCAAGATTCAAGGTGTTTTTTGGTTCATGTCGATGAGATCTTCGATTCGACACTAATTTTACCAGATTTGGAAACCATCAAATTTTTAGCTACGAACACTGTACTGACTTCCTTGCTTTGACCAAACTTTGACCATCTGTATCTTGAGAAGAGAGGCTCCATTTTTCAAGGTTCAAGGAGTTTTTTAGTTCGTCTTGATGAGATCTTTGATTTGAGACCACTTTCACTAGATTTGGAAATGGTCAAAGTTCTAGCTATGAAGACTTTACTGACTTCCTTGCTTTGGCCAAACTTTCACCATCCATATCTTTAGAAGAGAGGCTTTATTTTTCAAGATTCAAGGTGTTTTTTGGTTCATCTCGACAAGATCTTCAATTTGATACCACTTTCACCAGATTTGGAAATGGTCAAATTTTTAGCTATGAATATTGTACTGACTTCCTTGCTTTGACCAAAATTTAACTATCTGTATCTTTAGAAGAGAAGCTCCATTTTTAAAGATTCAAGGTGTTTTTTATTTCATTACAATGAGATTTTTGATCTGAGAACACTTTCACCAGTTTTGGAAATGGTCAAATTTTTAGATACAAACATTGTACTGACTTCCTTGCTTTGACCAAACTTTTACCATCCGTATCTCGAGAAGAGAGACTCCATTTTTCAAGTTTCAAAATGTTTTTTGTTTCATCTCGGCGAGATCTTCAATTTGAGACCACTTTCACGAAATTTGGAAATGATCAAATTTTTAGCTACGAACACTTTACTGATTTCCTTGCTTTGATGAAACTTTCATTGTCTGTATTTTGAGAAGAGAGGCTCTATTTTTTGTGGTTCAAGTTGTTTTTTGGTTCATCTTGATGAGATCTTTGATTTAAGACCACTTTCACCATATTTAGAAATGGTCAAATTTTTAGCTACGAACACTGCACTGACTTCCTTGCTTTGACCAAATTTTGACTGTACGTATCTTGAGAAGATAGGCTCTATTTTTCAAGATTCAAGGTGGTTTTTGGTTCATCTCGATGAGATTTTGATTTGAGACCGTATTCACCAGATTTGAAAATAGTCAAATTTTTAGCTACGAATATTGTACTGACTTCTTTTCTTTGACCAAACTTTGATCGTCTATATCTTGAGAAGAGAGGCTCCATTTTTAAAGATTCAGGGTGTTTTTTGGTTCACCTCGATGAGATCTTTGATTTGAGACCACTTTTAGCAAATTTTGAAATAGTCAAAGTTTTAGCTACGAGTATTGTACTGACTTCCTTTCTTTGACAAAACTTTGACCGTCTGTATCCTCGATTTGAGAACGCTTTCACCAGATTTGGAAATGGTCAAGTTTTTAGCTAGGAACACTCTATTGACTTCGTTGGTTTGACAAAACTTTGACAATTTGTATCTTTAGAAGAGAAGCTCCATTTTTCAAGATTTAAGGTATTTTTTTGTTTATCTTGATGAGATCTTCGATTTGTGACCAATTTCACCAGATTCAAAAATAGTAAAATTTTTAGCTATGAACACTGTACTGACTTCTTTGCTTTGACCAAACTTTGACCATCCTTATATTTAGAAGAGCGGCTCCATTTTTCAAGATTCAAGGTATTTTTTGGTTGATCTGGATGAGAACTTTGATTTGAGACCGCTTTCACCAGATTTGAAAATGGTCAAATTTTTAGCTACGAACACTGTAGTGACTTCCTTACTTTGACCAAACATTGACCATCCATATGTTGAGAAGAGAGGCTCCATTTTTTAAGATTCAAGGTGTTTTTTGGTTCATTTTGATGAGATCTTTGTTTTGAGACCGATTTCACTAGATTTGAAAATGGTCAAATTTTTAGCTACGAACATTGTACTAACTTCCTTGTTTTGACCAAACTTTGACTGTCCATATCTTGAGAAGAGAGGCTCCATTTTTTAAGATTCAAGGTGTTTTTTGGTTCATCTCGACGAGAGTTTTGATTTTAGACAACTTTCACCAGAGTTGGAAATGGTCCAATTTTCAGCTACGAACACTATACTGACTTCCTTGCTTAGACCAAAATTTGACCATCTGTATCTTGAGAGGAGAGGCTCTATTTTTCAAGATTCAATGTGTTTATTAGTTCATATCAATGAGATCTTCGATTTGAGACCGCTTTGACCAGATTTGGAAATGGTAAAATTGTTAGCTACAAATACTATACTAACTTCCTTGCTTTAACCAAACTTTGACCATCCATATCTTGAGAAGAGAGGCTCTATTTTTTAAGATTTAGGGTTTTTTTGGTTCATCTCGACGAGATCTTTTATTTGAGACTACTTTCACTAGATTTGGAAATGGTCAAATTTTTAGCTACGAACAATGTACTGACTTCCTTGCTTTGACAAAACTTTGGCCCTCTTTATCTTGAGAAGAGTGGCTCCATTTTTCAAGATTCAAGGTGTTTTTTGGTTCATTTCGATGAGATCTTCGATTTGAGACCGCATTCACCAGATTTGGAAATTGTTAAATTTTTAGCTACGAACATTGTACTGACTTCGTTGCTTTGACCAAATTCTGACCATCCTTATCTTGAGAAAAGAGGTTCCATTTTTCAAGATTCAAAGTGTTTTTTAGTTCATCTTGATGAGATCTTCGATTTAAGACCACTTTCACCATATTTAGAAATAGTCAAATTTTTAGCTATGAACACTGCACTGACTTCCTTGCTTTGACCAAATTTTGACCATACGTATCTTGAGAAGATAGGCTCTATTTTTCAAGATTCAAGGTGGTTTTTGGTTCATCTCGATGAAATTTTGATTTGAGACCGTATTCACCAGATTTGGAAATAGTCAAGTTTTTAGGTACGAATATTGTACTGACTTCTTTTCTTTGACCAAACTTTGAGAGTTCGTATCTACAGAAGAGAGGCTCCATTTTTCAAGATTCAAGGTGTTTTTTGGTTTACCTAGATTAGATCTTTGATTTGAGACCCCTTTCACTAGATTTCAAAATCGTCAAAGTTTTAGCTACGAACACTGTACTGACTTCATTGCTTTGACAAAACTTTGACCATCCGTATCTTGAGAAGAGAGGGTCTATTTTTCAAGATTAAAGGTGTTTTTTGGTTCATCTTGACAAGATCTTCGATTTGAGAACGCTTTCACTAGATTTTGAAATGGTCAATTTTTAGATACGAACACTATACTGACTTCTTTGCTTTGACAAAACTTTGACACTTCGTATCTTGAGAAGAGAGGCTCCGTTTTTCAAGATTCAAGGTGTTTTTTGGTTCATCTCAACGAGATCTTTAATTTGAGACAACTTTCACCAAATTTTGAAATGATTAAATTTTTAGCTACGAACACTGTATTGACTTCTTTACTTTGACCAAACTTTGACCGTGTGTATCTTGAGAAGAGAGACTCTTTTTTTCAAGATTCAAAGAGTTTTTTTGTTCATCTTGATGAGATCTTCGATTTGACAACACTTTTAAAAGATTTGGAAACGGTCAAATTTTTAGATACAAGCACTGTAATGACTTCCTTGCTTTGACGAAACTTTGATCATCCGTATCATGAGAAGAGAGGCTCCATTTTTCAAGATTCAAGGTGTTCTTTGGTTCATCTCAACGATGTCTTTGATTTGAGACCACTTTGACCAGATTTGGAAATTATCAAATTTTTAGCTACGAACACTGTACTCACTTCATTTTTTTGACCAAAGTTTGACCCTCTCTATCTTGAGAAGAGAGGCACCGTTATTCAAGATTCAAGGTGTTTTTTGGTTTATGTCGATGAGATCTTCGATTCGACACCACTTTTAGCAGATTTTGAAACCATCAAATTTTTAGCTACGAACACTGTACTGACTTACTTGCTTTGACCAAACTTTGACCATTCATATCTTGAGAAGAGAGGCTACATTTTTCAAGATTCAAGGTTTTTTTTATTTCATTACGATGAGATCTTCGATCTGAGAACACTTTCACCAAATTTGGTAATGGACAATTTTTTAGCTACAAACATTGTAGTGCCTTCCTTGCTCTGACCAAACTTTCACCGTCCGTATCTTGAGAAGAGAGGCTCCATTTTTTAAGTTTCAAGGTATTTTTTAGTTCATCTTGAGAAAAAAGGCTCTTGTTTTAATGATTCAAGTTATTTTTTGGTTCATCTCGATGAGATCTTTGATTTGAGACCACTTTCACCATATTTGGAAAAGGTCAAATTTTTAGCTACGAACACTGTACTAACTTTGTTGTTTTGACCAAATTTTGACCATCTCTATCTAATGAAGAGAGGCTCCATTTTTCAAGATTCAAGGTGTTTCTTAGTTCATCTCGATGAGATCCTCGATTTGAGACCGCATTCACTAGATTTGAAAATAGTCAAATTTTTAGCTACGAAGGTTGTGCTGACTTCCTTTGTTTTACAAAACTTTGACCGTCCGTATCTTGAGAAGAGAGGCTCTATTTTTCAAGATTCAAGGTGTTTTTTAGTTCATCTTGATGAGATCTTCGATTTGAGACCGCTTTCAATAGATTTGGAAATGGTTAAATGTTTAGCTATGAACACTGTACTGACTTCCTTACTTTGACCTAACTTTAACCTTCTGCATCTTGAGAAGAGAGGCTCCATTTTTCAAGATTCAAGGTGTTTTTTGGTTCATCTCGATGAGATCTTCTATTTCAGACCACTTTCACAAGATTTGGAAATGGTCAAATTTTTAGCTATGAACACTATATTGACTTCTTTTATTTGACCAAACTTTGACCGTCCATATCTTGAGAAGAGAAGCTCCATTTTTCAAGATTCAAGGTGTTTTTTGGTTCACCTCGATGAGATCTTTGATTTGAGACTCCTTTCACCAGATTTGGAAACGGTCAAAGTTTTTGCTACGAACACTGTACTGACTTCCTTGCTTTGACAAAACATTGACCATCTGTATCTTGAGAAGATAGGCTCCATTCTTCAAGATTAAGGGTCTTTTTGGTTCATCTCGACGAGATCTTCGATTTGAGAACGCTTTCAGCAGATTTGGAAATTGCCAAATTTTTAGCTAGGAACATTGTATTGACTTCCTTGCTTTGACCAAACTTTGACTATTTGTATTTTGAGAAGAGAGTCTCCATTTTTCAAGATTCAAGGTGTTTTTTGGTTCAGAACGATGTGATCTTCGATTAGAGACCGCTTTCACCAGATTTTGAAATGGTCAAACTTTTAGCTATGAACATTGTACTTACTTCCTAGTTTTGACCAACCTTTGACCATTCGTATCTTGAGAAGAGAGGCTCCATTTTTCAAGATTCAAGGTGTTTTTTGGTTCATCACGAGGAGATATTTTATTTGAGACCAATTTCACCAAATTTGGAGAAGGTTAAATTTTTAACTAAGAACACTGTATTGACTTCCTTGCTTTAACCAAACTTTGATCATCCATATCTTGAGAAGAGAGGCTCCATTTTTTAAGATTTAAGGTGTTTGTTGGTTCATCTCGATGAGATCTTTGATTTGAGACCACTTTCACCAGATTTTGAAATAGTCAAATTTTTAGCTACGAACATTGTATTGACTTCCTTGCTTTGACCACAATTTAGTTGTCCATATCTTGAGAGGAGAGGCTCTATTTTTCAAGATTCAAAGTATTTTTTGGTTCATCGCGATGAGATCTTCAATTTGAGACCGCTTTCACCAGATTTGGAAATGGTCAAATTTTTAGCTACGAACACTGTACTAATTTCCTTGCTTTGACCCAAACTTTGGTCGTTCGTATCTTGAGAAGAGAGGCTCCATTTTTCAAGATTCAAGTTGTTTTTTAGTTCATCTCGACGAGATCTTTGATTTGAGACTGCTTTCACCAGATTTGGAAATGGTCAAATTGTTAGCTACGAACACTGTACTGACTTTTTTGCTTTGACAAAACTTTGACCATTCGTATCTTGAGAAAAGAGGCTCCATTTTTCAAGATTCAGGGTTTTTTTGGTTCATCTCGACGAGATCTTCGATTTGAGACCACTTTCACCAGATTTGGAAACAGTCAAATTTTTAGCTATGAACACTGTACTGACCTCCTTTCTTTGATCAAACTTTGACCCTCCTTATCTTGAGAACAGAGGCTCCATTTTTCAAGATTCAAGGTGTTTTTTGGTTCATCTCAATTAGATATTGGATTTGAGACCACATTCACTAGATTTGGAAACGGTTAAATTTTTAGCTAGGAACATTTTACTGACTTCCTTGCTTTGACCAAACTTTCACAGTTTGTATGTTGAGAAGAGAGGCTCCATTTCTCAAGATTCAAGTTGTTTTTTTCATCTTGACGAGATCTTCAATTTGAGACCACTTTCACCATATTTGGAAACGGTCATTTTTTAGCTACGAACATTGTATTAACTTCTTTGGTTTGACAAACCTTTGGCAGTTCGTATCTTGAGAAGAGAGGCTTCATTTTTCATTATTCAAAGTTTTTTTTGGTTCATCTCGATGAGATATTCGATTTGATACCACTTTCACCAAATTTTGAAATAGTCAAATTTTTAGCTATGAACATTGTACTAACTTCCTTGCTTTGACCAAACTTTGACCGTGTGTATCTTGAGAAGAGAGGCTCTATTTTTCAAGATTCAAGGTGTTTTTTTGTTCATCTCGACGAGACCTTTGATTTGAGAACACTTTCAACATATTTGGAAATGGTTAAATCTTTGGCTATGAGTACTATACTCACTTTTTTGCTTTGACCAAAACTTGACAATCCGTTCTTCAGAAGAGAGGCTCCCTTTTTCAAGATTCATGGTGTTTTTTGGTTCATCTAGACAAGATCATCAATTTGAGACCACTTTCACTAGATTTGGAAACGGTCAAATTTTTAGCTACGAACACTGTACTTACTTCTTTACTTTGACCAAACTTTGACCATCTGTATCTTGAAAATAGATGCTCTATTTTTCAAGTTTCAAAGTGTTTTTGGTTCATCTTGATGAGATCTTCGATTTGAGACCACTTTCACCAAATTTGAAAACAGTCAAATTTTTAGCTACAAATATTGTACTAAACTCGTTGCTTTGACCAAACTTTGACAATTTGTATTTTGAGAAGAGAGGCTCCATTTTTCAAGATTCAAGGTATTTTTTGGTTCATCTCGATGAGATCTTTGAGTTGAGACAACTTTCACCAGATTTTCAAACGGTCAAATTTTTAGCTACAAACACTGTACTGGCTTACTTGCTTTGACCAAACTTTGACCATACATATCTTGACAAGAGGCTCCATTTTTTTAGATTCAAGTTGTTTTTTAGTTCATCTTGACGAGATCTTCAATTTGAGACCAAATTTACCAGATTTTGAAATAGTTAAATTTTTAGCCACGAATATTGTACTGACTTCCTTTTTTTGACCAAGGTTTGACTGTTTGTATCTTGAGAAGAGAAGCTCCATTTTTCAAGACTCAAGGTGTTTTTGGTTCATCTCGACGAGATCTTTGATTTGAGACCACTTTCACCAGATTTATAAATACTCAAATTTTTAGCTAGGACCACTGTACTAACTTCCTTGCTTTGACCAAACTTTGACCCTTAGTATCTTGAGAAGAGAGTCTCCATTTTTTAAGATTCAAGGTGTTTTTTAGTTGATCTCGACGAGATCTTTGATTTTAGACAACTTTTACTAGATTTGGAAAAGGTCAAATTTTTAGCTATGAACACTATACTGACTTCCTTTCTTTGACCAAACTTTGACCATTCGTATCTTGAGAAGAGAGGCCCCATTTTTTAAGATTCATGTCATTTTTTAGTTCATCTCGATGAGATCTTCAATTTGAGACCACTTTAACCAGATTTGGAAATGGTTAAATTTTTAGCTACAAACAATGTACCGACTTCATTTCTTTGACCAAATTTTGACTGTCTGTATCTTGAGAAGAGAGGCTCCATTTTTCAAAATTTAAGGCATTTTTTGGTTCATCTTGACGAGATATTTGATTTGAGACCACTTTCACCAGATTTGGAAATGGTTAAATCTTTAGGTACGAACACTGTATTGACTTCAATGCTTTGTCCTAACTTTGACCTTCTGTATCTTGAGAAGAGAGGCTCATTTTTCAAGATTCAAGATATTTTTTGGTTCATCTCATCAAGATCTTCTATTTGAGACCACTTTCATAAGATTTGGAAATGGTCAAATTTTTAGCTACAAATACTATACTGACTTCTTTTCTTTGACCAAACTTTGACCATCTATATCTTGAGAAGAGAGGCTCCATTTTTAAAGATTCAGGGTTTTTTTTGGTTCACCTCAATGAGATCTTCGATTTGAGACCACTTTTAGCAAATTTTGAAACAGTCAAATTTTTAGCTACGAACATTGTACTGACTTCTTTTCTTTGACAAAACTTTGACCGTCTGTATCCTCGATTTGAGAACGCTTTCACCAGATTTGGAAATGGTCAAGTTTTTAGCTAGGAACACTTTGTTGACTTCGTTGGTTTGACAAAACTTTGACAATTTATATCTTTAGAAGAGAAGCTCCATTTTTCAAGATTTAAAGTATTTTTTGGTTTATCTCGATGAGATCTTCGATTTGTGACCAATTTCACCAGATTCAAAAATAGTGAAATTTTTAACTATGAACACTGTACTGACTTCTTTGCTTTGACCAAACTTTGAACATCCTTATATTTAGAAGAGAGGCTCCATTTTTCAAGATTCAAGGTATTTTTTGGTTGATCTGGATGAGAACTTTGATTTGAGACCACTTTCACCAGATTTGAAAATGGTCAAATTTTTAGCTATGAACACTGTAGTGACTTCCTTACTTTGACCAAACATTGACCATCCATATGTTTGAGAAGAGAGGCTCCATTTTTTAAGATTCAAGGTGTTTTTTGGTTCATTTCGACGAGATCTTTGATTTGAGACTGATTTCACCAAATTTGAAAATGGTCAAATTTTTAGCTACGAACATTATACTAACTTCCTTGTTTTGACCAAACTTTGACCATCCATATCTTGAGAAGAGAGGCTCCATTTTTCAAGATTCAAGGTGTTTTTTGGTTCATCTCGACAAGATTTTTGATTTTAGACAACTTTCACCAAAGTCGGAAACGGTCCAATTTTCAGCTACGAACACTGTACTGACTTCCTTGCTTAGACCAAAATTTGACCATCTGTATCTTGAGAGGAGAGGCTCTATTTTTCAAGATTCAATGTGTTTATTAGTTCATATCAATGAGATCTTCGATTTGAGACTGCTTTGACCAGATTTGGAAATGGTCAAATTGTTAGCTACAAACACTATACCGACTTCCTTGCTTTAACCAAACTTTGACCATCCATATCTTGATAAGAGAGGCTCTATTTTTCAAGATTTAGGATTTTTTTGGTTCATCTCGATGAGATCTTTTATTTGAGACCACTTTCACTAGATTTGGAAATGGTCAAATTTTTAGCTACGAACAATGTACTGACTTCCTTGCTTTGACAAAACTTTGGCCCTCTTTATCTTGAGAAGAGTGGCTCCATTTTTCAAGATTCAAGGTGTTTTTTGGTTCATTTCGATGAGATCTTTGATTTGAGACCGCATTCACCAGATTTGGAAATTGTTAAATTTTTAGCTACGAACATTGTATTGACTTCGTTGCTTTGACCAAACTCTGACCATCCGTATCTTGAGAAAAGAGGTTTCATTTTTCAAGATTCAAGGTGTTTTTTGGTTCATCTTGACGAGATCTTCGATTTGACACCGCTTTCACCATATTTGGAAATTGTCAATTTTTAACTACGAACACTATACTTACTTCCTTGCTCTAACTAAACTTTGACAGTTCGTATCTTGAGAAGACAGACTCCATTTTTTAAGATTCAAGGTGTTTTTTGGTTCATCTCGACGAGATCTTCGATTTAAGATCGCTTTCACCAGATGAGATCTTCGATTTGAGACCACTGTCACCAGATTTATAAATGATCAAATTTTTAGCTACGAACACTATACTAACTTCATTTCTTTGACCAAACTTTGACCGTCTGTATCTTGAGAAGAGAGGCTCCATTCTTCAAGATTCAAGACATTTTTTGGTTCATCTCGAGGAGATCTTCGATTTGGGACCACTTTGACCAGATTTGGAAATGATTAAACTTTTAGCTATGAACATTGTACTGACTTCCTTGCTTTGACCAAATTTTGACTATCTATATCTTTAGAAGAGAAGCTCCATTTTTCAAGATTCTGGGTGTTTTTTGGTTCATCTCGACGAGATCTTTGATTTGAGACCAATTTCACAAGATTTGGAAATGGTCAAATTTTTAGCTGTGAACACTGTACTGACTTCCTTATTTTGACTAAACTTTGACGGTCGATATCTTGAGAAGAGAGGCTCCATTTTTTAAGATTCAAGGTCTTTTTTGGTTCATCTCGATGAGATCTTCGATTTGAGACCACTTTCACCAAATTTGGAAATGGTTAAATTTTTAGCTATGAACACTGTACTGACTTCCTTGCTTTGACTAAACTTTGACTATCCATATCTTGAGAAGAGAGGCTCAATTTTTCAAGATTCAAGGTTTTTTTTTGTTCATCTCGACGAGATCTTCAATTTGAGACCACTATCACAAGATTTGGAAACGGTCAAATTTTTAGCTACGAACACTCTACTACCTTCATTGCTATGACTAAAATTTGACTCTCTATATTTTCAGAAGAGAGGCTCTATTTTTCAAGATTCAAGTTGTTGTTTTGTTCATCTTGACGAGATCTTCGATTTGAGACAACTTTCACCAGATTTGGAAATGGTCAAATTTTTAGCTACATAAACTATACTGACTTCCTTGCTTTGACCAAACATTGACTGTCTATATTTTGAGAAGAGAGGTTCAACTTTTCAAGATTCAAGGTATTTTTTGGTTCACCTTGACGAGATCTTTGATTTGAGACCACTTTCACTAGATTTGGAAATGGTCAAATTTTTAGCTACGAACACTCTATTGACTTCCTTTCTTTGACCAAAATTTGACCATCCATATCTTGAGAAGAGAGGCTTCATTTTTCAAGATTCAAAGTGTTTTTGATTCATCTCGATGAGATCTTCGATTTGAGACCACTTTCACCAGATTTGGAAATGGTCAAATTTTTAGCTATGAACACTGTACTGACTTCCTTACTTTGACCAAACTTTCACCATTCGTATCTTGAGAAGAGAGGCTTCATTTTTCAAGATTCAATGTGTTTTTTGGTTTATCTCGATGAGATCTTCGACTTGAGACCACTTTCACCAGATTTGGAAACGATTAAATTTTTAGCTATGAACACTGTACTGACTTCCTTACTTAGACCAAACTTTGATCATCCATATCTTGAGAAGAGAGGCTCCATTTTTCAAGATTCAAGGTGTTTTTTGGTCCATCTTGACGATATCTTTGATTTGAGACCTCTTTCACTAGATTTCAAAATGGTCAAGTTTTTCACTACGAACACTGTATTGACTTCCTTGCTTTGACCAAACTTTGACAATCCGTATCTTGAGAAGAGAGGCTCCATTTTTCAATATTCAAGCTATTTTTTGGTTCATCTTGACAAGATCTTCAATTTTAGAGCACTTTCACTAGATTTGGACACATTCAAAGTTTTAGTTACGAACACTGTACCAACTCCCTTACTTTGACCAAACTTTGACCCTATGTATCTTGAGAAGAGAGGCTCCATTTTTCTAGATTCGAGGTGTTTTTTTGTGCATCTTGATGATATCTTTGATTTAAGACCACTTTCACCAAATTTGGAAACGGTCAAATTTTTAGCTACGAACATTGAACTGACTTCCTTGCTCTAACCAAACTTTGACCATCCATATCTTGAGAAGAAAGGTTCCATTTTTCAAGATTTGAGGTATCTTTCGGTTCATCTCGATGAGATATTCAATTTGAGACCGCTTTCACCCGATTTGGAAATGGTTAAATATTTATCTACGAACACTATAATGACTTCCTTGCTTTATCCAAACTTTGACCATCTGTATCTTGACAAGAGAGGCTCCATTTTTCCACATTCAAGGTGTTTTTGGTTCATCTCAAATGAGATCTTTGATTTTAGACCATTTTCACCAGATGTGGAAATGGTCAAATTTTTAGCTACGAATACTGTACTGACTTCCTTGCTTTGACCAAACTTTAACCTTACGTATCTTGAAAAGAGAGGCTCCATTTTACAAGATTCAAGGTTTTTTTTGGTTCATGTCAACAAGATCTTCGATTTGAGATCACTTTCACCAGATTTGGAAATGTTTAAATTTTTAGCTACGAACATTGTACTAACTTCTTGGCTTTGACAAAACTTTGATCGTCCATATCTTAAGAAGAGATGCTCTATTTTTAAAGATTCAAGGTCTTTTTTGGTTCATCTCGATGAGATCTTCTATTTGAGACCACTTTCACCAGATTTGGAAATGGTCAAATTTTTAGCTATGAACACTGTATTGACTTCCTTGCTTTTACCAAACTTTGACGGTCCATATTTTGAGAAAAGAGGTTCTATTTTTCAAGATTCAAGGTGTTTTTTGGTTCATCTTGACGAGATCTTTGATTTGAGATCACTTTTACAAGATTTGCAAATTGTCCAATTTTTAGCTAAAAACACTGTACTGACTTCCTTGCTTTGACCAAACTTTGACCATCCGTATCTTGAGAAGAGAGGCTCCATTTTTCAAGATTGAAGGTTTTTTTTGGTTCATCTTGTTGAGATCTTTGATTTAAGACAAATTTCACCAAATTTGGAAATCATAAAATTTTTAGCTACGAACATTATACTGACTTCCTTACTTTGACCAAACATTGACCGTTTGTATCTTGAGAAGAGATGTGCATATTTTCAAGATTCAAGGTATTTTTTGGTTCTTTTTGACAAGATCTTTGATTTGAGACCACTTTAACGAGATTTGGTAATAGTTAAATTTTTAGCTATGAACACTGTACTGACTTCCTTGCTTTGACCAAACTTTGACCGTCCGTATGTTGAGAAGAGAGGCTCTATTTTTTAATATTCAATATGTTTTTTGATTCATCTCAATGAGATGTTTGATTTCAGAGTACATTCACTAGATTTGGAAATGGTCAAATTTTTAGCTACAAACACTGTACTGACTTCTTTGCTTTGACCAAACTTTGACCATTTGTATCTTCAGAAGAGAGGCTTCGGCTTTAAAGATTCAAGGTGGTTTTTGGTTCATCTAGACAAGATCTTTGATTTGAGACTACTTTCACTAGATTTGAAAATGGTCAAATTTTTAGCTACGAATATTGTACTGACTTCCTTTCTTTGACCAAACATTGGTCGCCCGTACCTTAAGAAGAGAGGGTCCATTTTTCAAGATTCAAAGTGCTTTTTGGTTCATCTCCATCAGATCTTCTATTTGAGACCACTCTCACTAGATTTGGAAATGGTCAATTTTTTAGCTACGAACACTGTACTAACTTCCTTGCTTTGACCAAACTTTGACCATCTGTATCTTGAGAAGATAGGCTCCATCTTTTAAGATTCAAGGTGTTTTTTAGTTCATCTCGATGAGATCTTCAATTTGAGACTACTTTCACAAAATTTTGAAATGGTCAAATTTTTAGCTAGGAACACGGTACTGTCTTCCTTACTTTGACCAAAGTTTGACCATCTCTATCTTGAGAAGAGAGGCTCCATTTTTCAAGATTCAAGGTGTTTTTTGGTTCATCTTGACGAGATCTTCAATTTGAGACCACTTTCACTAGATTTGGAAACAGTCAAATTTTTTGCTAAGAACATTGTACTGACTTCTTTTCTTTGACCAAGCTTTGACCATCTATATCTTGAGAAGAGAGGCTCTATTTTTCAAGATTCAAGGTATTTTTTGGTTCATTTCAACGAGATCTTCTGTTTGAGACCACTTTCACCAGATTTGAAAATGGTTAAATTTTTAGCTACGAACACTTTACTTACTTCCTTGCTTTGACCAAACTTTAACCATTTGTATTTTGAGAAAAGAGGCTGCATTTTTTAAGATTCAAGGTGTTTTTTGGTTCATCTCGAGGAGATCTTCAATTTGAGACCACTTTCAACATATTTGGAAATAGTCAAATTTTTAGCTACGAACACTGTACTGACTTCCTTGCTTTGACCAAACATTGACTGTCGGTATCTTGAGAAGAGAGGCTACGTTTTTCAAGTTTCAATTTATTTTTTGGTGCATCTTGACGAGATCTCCAATTTGAGACCATTTTCACCAGATTTGGAAATGTTCAAATTTTTAGCTTTGAACACTATACTGAGTTCTTTGCTTTGACCAAATTTTGACCATCCAAATCTTAAGAAGAGAGGCTCTAGTTTTCAAGATTGAAGGTGTTTTTTGGCTCATCTCGATGAGATGTTTGATTTCAGACCACTTTCACCAGATTTAGAAATGGTCAAATTTTTAGCTATGAACACTGTACTGAATACCTTGCTTTGACCAAACTTTGATCACCCTTATCTTGAGAAGAGAGGCTCTATTTTTTAAGATTCAGGGTGTTTTTTGATTCATCTCAATGAGATCTTCAATTTGAGACCACTTTCACCAGATTTAGAAATGATCAAATTTTTAGCTACAAACACTATATTGACTTCCTTGCTTTGACAAAATTTTGACTGTTCGTATCTTGAGAAGAGAGGCTCCATTTTTCAAGATTCAAAGTGTTTTTTGGTTCATCTAGACAATATCTTCAATTTGAGACCACTTTTACCAGATTTGGAAACAAACAAATTTTTAGCTACAAACACTGTACTGACTTCCTTTCTTTAACCAAAAATTGAGTGTCCGTATATTTAGAAGAGAGGCTCTATTTTTCAAGGTTCAACTTGTTTTTTGGTTCATCTCGATGGGATCTTAGATTTGAGACCACTCTCACCAGATTTGGCAATGGTCAAATTTTTAGTTACGAACACTGTACTAACTTCTTTGCTTTGACCAAACTTTCACTAAATTTGAAAGTTGTCAAAATTTTAGCTACGAACACTCGACAGACTTCCTTTTTCTTTGACCAAACTTTGACCGTCTGTATGTTGAGAAGAGATGCTCCATTTTTCAAGATTCAAGGTGTTTTTTGGTTCATCTTGACGAGATCTTTGATTTGAGACCACCTTCACTAGATTTTGAAATGGTCAATTTTTTAGCTCTGAACACTGTACTGACTTCCTTGCTTCGACCAAACTTTGTTCGTTTATATCTTGAGAAGAGAGGCTATGTTTTTCAAGATGAAAGGTGTTTTTGGTTCATCTCAATGAGCTCTTCGATTTGAGAGGACTTTCACCAGATTTTAAAATGGTTAAATCTTTAGATACCCACACTGTACTAACTTCCTTCCTTTGACCAAACTTTGATCATCCATATCTTGAGAAGAGAGGCTCCATTTTTCAAGATTTAAGTTGTTTTTTGGTTCATCTCAATGAGAATTTTGATTTGAGACCACTTTCACCAGATTTAGAAATGGTCAAATTTTAAGCTATGAACACTGTATTGACTTCCTTGCTTTGACCAAACTTTTAATGTCCATATCTTGAGAAGAGAGGTTCTATTTTTCAAGATTCAAGGTGTTTTTTGGTTCATCTCAACAAGATCTTCGATTTGAGACCACTTTCACCAAATTTGGAAATGATCAAGTTTTTAGCTACGAACACTATACTGACTCCCTTGCTTTGAAGAAACTTTGACCATCCGTAACTTGAGAAGAGAGGATTCATTTTTTAAGATTCAAGGAGTTTTTTGGTTCATGTCGACAAGATCTTCGATTTGAGACCTCTATCACCAGATTTTGAAATGGTCTATTTTTTAGCTACAAACACTGTATTGACTTCCTTGCTTTGACCAAAATTTGATCATCCGTATCTTGAGAAGAGAGGCTCCATTTTTCAAGATTCAAGGTGTTTTTTGGTTCATCTCAATGAGATCTTCGATTTGAGACCACTTTAACCAAATATGAAAATGGTTAAATTTTTAGCTACGAACATTGTACTCACTTTCTTTCTTTGACCAAACTTTGACCGTCTATATCTGTAGAAGAGAGGCTCCGTTTATCAAAATTAAAGGTGTTTTTTGGTGCATCTCAACTAGATTTTTGATGTAAGACTACTTTAACCAGATTTGGAAACGATCAAATTTTTAGCTACGAACACTATACTGACTTCTTTACTTTGACCAAATTTTGACTTTTTGTATCTTGAGAAGGGAGGCTCCACTTTTCAAGATTCAATGTGTTTTTTGGTTGGTCTCGACGAGATCTTCGATTTGAAATGACTTTCACCAGATTTGGAAACAGTCAAATTTTTAGCGATGTACACTATACTAACTTCCTTTCTTTGACCAAACTTTTACGATCCGTATCTTGGGAAGACAGGCTCCATTTTCAAGATTCAAGGTATTTTTTGGTTAATTTTGACAAGATCTTTGATCTGAGACTACTTTCACCAAATTTGGAAATAGTCAAATTTTTGGTTACGAACAATTTACTTGCTTCCCTGCTTTGACCAAACTTTGACCGTCCATATCTTGAGAAGAGAGACTCCATTTTTCAAGATTTAAGGTGTTTTTTGCTTCATCTCGACGAGATCTTCAATTTGAAACCACTTTCACTATATTTGAATATGGTCAAATTTTTAGCTATGAACACTGTACTGACTTCCTTTCTTTGACCAAACTTTCACCATCTGTATCTCAAGAAGAGAGGCTCCATTTTTTAAGATTCAAGGTGTTTTTCAGCTCATCTTAACAAGATCTTTGATTTGAACACACTTTCACCAGATTTGGAAACGGTCAAATTTTTAGCTATGAACACTGTACTGACTTCCTTGCTTTGACCAAACTTTGACCATCTATATCTTGAGAAGAGGCTCCATTTTTCAAGATTCAAGGTATTTTTTGGTTATTTCGATGAGATCTTCAATTTGAGACCACTTTCACCAGATTTGAAAATTGTAAAATTTTTAGCTATGAACATTGTATTGACTTCCTTTCTTTGACCAAACTTTGACCATCCGTATCTTGAGAAGAGAGGCTCATTTTTTCAGGATTCAAGGTATTTTTTGGTTCATTTCGATGAGATCTTCGATTTGAGACCACTTTCACCAGATTTGGAAACAGTCAAATTTTTAGCTACAAACACTTTACTTACTTCCTTGCTTTGACCAAACTTTGACCATCTAAATCTTGAGGAAAGAGGCTCCATTTTTCAAGATTCAAAGTGTTTTTTTGCTCATCTCAACGAGAATTTCGGTTTGAGACCACTTTCACTAGATTTGGAAATAATTAAATTTTTAGCTACGAACATTGTACTGACTTCCTTGCTTTGACCAAACTTTGACCATATGAATCTTGAGAAGAGAGGCTCCATTTTTCAAGATTGAAGATTTTTTTTTGTTCATCTCTATGAGATCTTTGATTTGAGACCTCTTTCACTAAATTTGGAAACATGCAAATTTTTAGCTACGAACATTATACTAACTTCCTCGCTTTGACTAAACTTTTACCATCCATATCTTGAGAAGAGAGCCTCCATTTTTCAAGATTCAAGGTGTTTTTTGGTTCATCTTGATGAGATCTTCGATTTGAGACCAATTTCAACAGATTTGGAAATGGTCAAATTTTTAGCTACGGACACTGTACTGACTTCCTTGCTTTGACCAAAATTTGGCCATCCATATCCTGAGAAGAGATGCTTTATTTTCCATTATTCAAGGTATTTTTTATTTCATCTTAACGAGATCTTCGATTTGAGAACACTTTCACTAGATTTGAAAATTGTCAAAATTTTAGCTATGAACACTGTACTGACATCATTGCTTTGACCAAACTTTGACCATTAGTATCTTGAGAAGAGAGGTTCCATTTTTAAAGATTCAAGGTATTTTTTATTTCATCACGATAAGATCTTTGATTTGAGACCACTTTCACCAAATTTGGAAATAATTAAATTTTTCGCTACAAACATTTGCAAATGGTCAAAGTTTTAGCTACGAATACTGTACTGATTTCCTTTCTTTGACCAAAATTTTACCCTGTGTATCTTGAGAAGAGAGGCTCCAATTTTCAAGATTCAAGGTGTTTTTTGGTTCATCTCGATGAAATCTTTGATTTGAGACAACTTTCACCAGATTTGGAAACAGTCAAAGTTTTAGCTATGAATACTATACTGACTTCCTTTCTTTGACCAAACTTTGACCATCCGTATCTTGAGAAGAGAAGCTCCATTTTTTAAGATTCAAGGTGTTTTTTTATTCTTCTCGACAAGATCTTCGATGTGAGACCATATTTTCCAGATTTAGAAACCATCAAAATTTTAGCTACGAACACCATACTAACTTCCTTTCTTTGACCAAACATTGACCATCCATATCTTGAGAAAAGAGGCTTCATTTTTCAATATTCAAGGTACTTTTTGGTTCATCTCAATTAGATTTCCTTTCTTTGACAAAACTTTGACCATTTGTATCTTCAGAAGAGAGGCTCTATTTTTCAAGATTCAAGGTGTATTTTGGTTCATCTCAACAAGATCTTCGATTTGAGACCACTTTCACTAGATTTGGAAATGGTCAAATTTTTTGCTACGAACACTATATTGACTTCTTTGCTTTGAGAAAACTTTGACCATCCTTATTTTGAGAACATAGGCTCAATTTATCAAGATTCAAGAAGGTTTTTGGTTCATCTCAATTAGATCTTTGACTTAAGACCACTTTCACCAAATTTGGAAACGGTCAAATTTTTACCTATGAACATTGTACTGAGTTCCTTACTTTGACCAAATTTTGACCATCAATATCTTGAGAAAAGAGGCTCCATTTTTCCAGATTCAAGGAGCTTTTTGCTTCATCTGGAGATCTTCGATTTGAGACCACTTTCACAAGATTTGAAAATGGTCAAATTTTTAGCTACGAACATTGTACTGACTTTCTTTGACCAAACTTTGACTGTCCATATTTTGAGAAGAGAGGCTCTATTTTTTAAGATTTAAGGTTTTTTTTTGTTCAACTCGACGAGATCTTTGATTTGTGACCACTTTCACCAGATTTTGAAATGGTCCAATTTTTAGCTACAAACATTGTACTGACTTCCTTGCTTTGACCAAACTTTGAATGTCTAAATCTTGAGAATAGAGGCTCCATTTTTCAAGATTCAAGGTTTTTTTTGGTTCATCTCGACGATATCTTTGATTTGAGACCACTTTCACTAGATTTGTAAATGGTCAAATTTTTAGCTACGAACACTGTACTAACATCCTTGCTTTGACCAAACTTTGACCGTCTGTATCATCATAAGAGAGGCTCCATTTTTCAAGATTTAAGGTGTTTGACCGTCTATATTTTGAGAAGAGAGGCTCTATTTTTCAAGATTCAAGGTGGTTTTTGGTTCATCTCGATGAGATCTTCTATTTGAGACCATTTTCACTAGATTTGGAAATAGTCAAATTTTTAGCGACGAACAATGTACTAACCTCCTTACTTTGACCAAACTTTGACCATCAGTATCTTGAGAAGAGAGGCTCTATTTTTTAAGTTTTAAGGTGTTTTTTGGTGCATCTTGACGAGATCTTCGATTTGAGACCATTTTCACCAGATTTGGAAATGGTCAAAATTTTAGCTACAAATACTATACTGACTTCCTTGCTTTGACCCAACTTTGACCATCCGTATCTTGAGAAGAGAGGCTCTATTTTTCAAGATTGAAGGTGTTTTTTGGTTCATCTCAACGAGATCTTTGATTTAAGACCACTTTCACTAGATTAAAAAATGGTCAAATTTTTAGCTATGAACACTGTACTGACTTCCTTGCTTTGACCAAATATTGACCATCTGTATCTTGAGAAGAGAGGTACAATTTTTCAAGATTGAAGTTGTTTTTTAGTTCATCTTGACAAGATCTTTGATTTGAGACCACTTTCACTAGATTTGTAAACAGTTAAATTTTTAGCTGCGAACATTGTACTGACTTCCTTCCTTTGACGAAACTTTAATCATTTGTATCTTGAGAAGAGAGGCTTCATTTTTCAAGGTTCAAGTTGTTATTTTATTCATCTCAATGAGATCTTTGACTTGAGACCACTTTCACAAGATTTGGAAATGGTCAAATTTTTAGCTACGAACACTATACGGACTTCCTTGCTTTGACTTGAGACAACTTTTACTAGATTTCAAAATAGTTAAAATTTTAGCTACAAACATTGTACTGACTTCCTTTCTTTGACCAAACATTGAGCGTCTTTATCTTGAGAAGAGAGGCTCAATTTTTCAAGATTCAAGGTGTTATTTGATTCATCTCGATGGGATCTTAGATTTGAGACCACTATCACTAGATTTGAAAATGGTTAATTTTTTGGCTACGAACACTGTACTAACTTCCTTGCTTTGACCAAACTTTGACCGTCTGTATCTTCAGAAGAGATGCTCCATTTTTCAAGATTCAAGGTGGTCTTTGGTTCATCTTGATGAGATCTTCAATTTGAGACCACTTTCACTCGATTTTGAAATGGTCAAATTTTTAGCTACGAACACTGTACCATCTTCCTTGCTTTGACCAAACTTTGACCATCCGTATCTTGAGAAGAGATGCTCTATTTTCCATGATTCAAGTTGTTTTTAGTTCATCTCAATGAGATCTTCAATTCGAGACCACTTTGACTAGATTTAAAAATTATCAAAATTTTAGCTACGAACAATCTGCGTACTTCCTTTCTTTGACCAAATGTTGACTATCCACCTCTTGAGAAGAGAGGCTTCATTTTTTAAGATTCAATGTGTTTTTTGGTTCATCTTGACAAGATCTTTGATTTGAGACCACTTTCACCAGATTTTGAAATGGTCAATTTTTTAGCTACGAACATTGTACTGACTTCCTTTGACCAAACTTTCACTGTCCGTATCTTGAGAAGAGAGGCTCCATTTTTCAAGATTCAAGGTGTATTCTAGTTCATCTCAACAAGATCTTTTAAAATGGTTAAATTTTTAGATACCAACACTGTACTAACTTCCTTCCTTTGACCAAACTTTCATTGTCCATATCTTGAGAAGAGAGGGTCTATTTTTCAAGATTTAAGTTGTTTTTTGGTTCATCTCGATGAGAACTTCGATTTGAGACCACATTCTCTAGATTTGGAAATGATAAATTTTTAGCTACGAACACTATATTGAATCCCTTTCTTTGACCAAACTTTTACTATCCGTGTCTTGACAAGAAAGGCTCTTATTTTAAAGATTCAAGGTGTTTTTTGGTTCATCTCGACGAGATCTTCGATTTGAGACCACTTTCACCAAATTTGGCAATGGTCAAAATTTTAGCTACGAACACTATACTAACTTCCTTGCTTTGAAGAAACTTTGACCATCTGTATCTTGAGAAGAGAGCCTTCATTTTTCAAGATTCAAAGTGTTTTTTGGTTCATCTCAACAAGATCTTTGATTTGAGACCACTATCACCAGATTTTGAAATGGTCAATTTTTTAGCTACGAACACTACACTGACTTCCTTGCTTTGACCAAAATTTAATCATCCGTATCTTGAGAAGAGAGGCTCCATTTTTCAAGATTCAAAGTGTTTTTTAGTTCATCTCAATGAGATCTTCGATTTGAGACCACTTTAACCAGATTTGAAAATGGTTAAATTTTTTGCTATCAACACTGTACTGACTTCCTTGCTTTGACCAAACTTTGACTGTCTATATCTTGAGAAGTGAGGTTCCACTTTTCAAGATTCAAGGTGTTTTTTTGTTCATCTTGATGAGATCTTCGATTTGAGATGACTTTCACCAGATTTGGAAATGGTCAAATTTTTAGCGACATACACTGTACTAACTTCCTTGCTTTGACAAAAGTTTGACCATCTGTATCTTGAGAAGAGGCTCCATTTTTCAAGATTTAAGGTGTTTTTTGGTTCATCTCGATGAGATCATCGATTTCAGACCACTTTCACAAGATTTGGAAATGGTTAAATTTTTAGCTACAAAATTGTACTGACTTCCTTGCTTTGACCAAACTTTGACCATTCGTATCATGAGAAGACATTCTCCATTTTTTAAGATTCAAGGTATTTTTTAGTTCATTTCGATAAGATCTTTGATTTGAGACCACTTTCACCAGATTTGGAAATAATTAAATTTTTAGTTATGAACACTATATTGACTTCCTTACTTTGAACAAACTTTGATCATCTGTATCTTGAGAAGAGAGGCTCCATTTTTTTAAGAGTCAAGGTGTTTTTTGGTTCATCTTAGCAAGATCTTTGATTGGAACACACTTTCACCAGATTTGGAAATGGTCAAATATTTAGCTATGAACAGTGTACTGACTTCCTTGCTTTGACCAAACTTTGACAATCCGTATCTTGAGAAGAGAGGCTCCATTTTTCAAGTTTCAATGTATTTTTTGGTCATTTCGATGAGATCTTTGATTTGAGACCACTTTCACCAGATTTGGAAATTTTCAAATTTTTAGCTACGAACATTGTACTGACTTCCTTTCTTTGACCAAACTTTGACCATCTGTATCTTGAGAAGAGACTCATTTTTTGAAGATTCAAGGTATTTTTTGGTTCATTTCGATGAGATCTTTGATTTGAGACCATTTTCACCAGATTTGAAAACGATCAAATTTTTAGCTACGAACACTTTAGTTACTTCTTTACTTTGACCAAACTTTGACCATCTTAATCTTGAGGAGAGAGGCTCCATTTTTCAAGATTCAAGGTGTTTTTTTGCTCATTTCGATGAGAACTTCGATTTGAGACCACTTTCACCAGATTTGGAAATAATCAAATTTTTAGCTACGAAGATTGTACCAACTTCCTTTCTTTGACCAAAATTTGACCATATGAATCTTGAGAAGAGAGGCTCCATTTTTCAAGATTCAAGGTGTTTTTGGTTCATCTTGACGAGATCTTCGATTTGAGACCACTTTCACCAAATTTATAAATGGTCAAATTTTTAGCTACGAACACTGTATTGACTTCCTTGCTTTGACCAAACTTTGACCATCTGTATCTTGAGAAGAGATGCTCCATTTTCCATGATTCAAGTTGTTTTTTAGTTCATCTTAATGAGATCTTTGATTTGAGACCACTTTCACTAGATTTGAAAATTATCAAAATTTTAGCTACAAACGCTGTACTGACTTCATTGCTTTGACCAAAATTTCACCATCTATATCTTGAGAAGAGAGGTTCCATTTTTAAAGATTCAAGGTATTTTTTATTTCATCTTGACAAGATCTTCCATTTGAGACCACTTTCACCAGATTTGGAAATAATCAAATTTTTAGCTACGAACACTATATTAACTTCCATGCTTTAACCAAACTTTGATTGTCTGTATCTTGCAAAAAGAGGCTATCTTTTTCAAAATTCAAGGTGTTTTTTGGTTCATTTCGATGAGATCTTCGATTTGAGAATACTTTCACAATATTTGGAAATGGTCAAATTTTTAGCTACGAATACTGTACTTGTTAGAAACTAAATTGAAATAATTATTGTATTGTCATTGATGTCAAACCTTAATTGGTAAGATTGTTGCTACTTAGGAAAGTACTATATTTATTTGAGTGTTGCTAAGGGGCTAAGCAAGGTTGGTAACAATAGCACCTAGGGAAAGCTTGAGTTATCTTGATACTACAAAGTGTACTTGACTATGTTGCACTATGATGAGATAATGTATTATTTATCTTAGTAAGACTGAAGACTAAACTGGTAGGCTTAACTGAGAAAAGAATGGAAAAATCATGTTTAAGCTGAGTGATGTTAGTGTCGACTGAGTTAGTATATGCCGAGCAAAATTATAGTGTCGACCGAGCATTAGTAAATTGCCAAGGAAGAGACTGTAAGCCGAGGAAATAGTTTTAGTATCGACCGAGCGTTCTACATAGAGACCGAGTGAACAATCACAGTATTGACCGAGCATCAACAATTTTATATTTGAAGAGAATTTAATTTTGGAGCCGACATTGTTGAATTCTTGGATTATGTAAAAGGTGTTGACTTTATTTATTGATTGTTTGGAAGCATTAAATGCATTGTCAAATGTTTCATTGTAAATCTTTAAGAGATTTGAGATGATTCTAGAAAAGGAGCTGAGGAACATAAAGTGGGTAGATTCAATGAATCTGACCTAACCCTAAGATCTACGAATGAAATTGAGCAGCAAAAGATGAGTTAACCTAATTGATGAAAATATAAGGGAACCTGAACATTGTGATATGTATGTACATGGTGAATAGAGAATGCTAGAAGAGGAAAGTTTTATTGACTGAATAAGAAGAAAAGGCTAAAGGAGAAGTGTGGTGATTGCTTGAAGAAAAGTTCCAAGAAGATCAGAGATGGAAATGGAAAAGTTTCAAAGTCAGTAAACCAGCATTAGTGTAGAGAATCAGATCTGATATTTGCAAAGTGAGTTGTATATTTTTCAAATAATACTACTGCTACTTTCTAACCATTGTAACAGTCAAAATCCTTTTAATAGAGGTTGACCTAACTGTCATATGTTAAATCATTTGAACAAGGTTGCATTCTAATGGAGTGTATGTAAGTCCTATGACTAGGCTCACTTTTAACGGGGTGATTGAAATCCTTTAACTGGGTCACACCTGACAGTGTGTATTGTAACCTTTGACAGGGTTGGCTTTTTACCGAGCTCACTTCAGAAGAGTGAAAATAATAGTAGCATGTTACAAAGTGGTTTTTCCCAAATTGGGTTTCCACTATAAATCTTGGTGTTTATACTCGTGTGAATATTTAGATATGAACATTACTATGTTTTACAAGTTAAGTTACAATTGGGTAGTGGAATACATTGTTAGATGTTTCTATTATTGAATCAGTGATGACCGAGTTTGTTTTGGTTTTGGATCTGATTTAAGGATAAGTTTATGAGATTGTTTTATACATCAGGACCTGAGAACAACTGAGTCACCCCCCCTCTCTGTTGTTCTAAATCATATTAACAATTGGTATCAGAGCTAAGTTGCTTATTATTAGTGTTGAGAGATATCAAGTTTAAAGGGGCTTGAAGAAAATGATCAGGATGTATAAGAAGGAGGTACCGAAGCTGAACAAAGAAAATTTCCCTACATGGAAAAGCTTAATGAAGCTGCATCTAGTTGGTATTGGTGACTCTACAAAGTACTACATTGAGAATAGTTATGTCTCACCTATCGCACCTTTGACTGCCAAAGAAATGAGAGCTAAGCAAGAACATAATCAGGCAATGTTGGAAATTGCATCTACCCTAAGCTATTTAGAATTTGAGGACATTTAAGATTGAACAATTGCAAAGGATATGTGGGACACTCTTGCAAGGATCTATGGTGGTGACTTGAATGTGTTGAAAGCAAAGGCCGAGAGTCTTAGAGGTAAGTTGATGAAATGAGAATGCAAGAAGGTGAAAACATTGCACAATATTGTAGTAGAATAAAAGAAGTTGTGAATGCTATTAGAGGAGCTAATGGGACTATTGATGATGAAACTATAATTGGAAAAGTATTAAGAACCCTGCATCCTATATATGCTATTAAGATCTCAGATATTCAAGAATCTAGATGTAACTCTGCTAATGTGATTACTTTGAAAAGTTTGGTTGGTAAGCTAACTGCTTTTGAACTCTCTAATTATGATTATTTCACTGTTGGAAGTATTGTAAATATTGAATCTTCTTTTAAGTCATAGCTAGTTCTGAACAAGCCAAAGAAAGAAAAAGAAAGATGCATCAGTGAAAGTGAAAGTGGAAGTGATAGTGAAATTGACAGTGACACTTCTGATGAAGACCTAAAAGATCTAGAAGCTCTTATGGCTAGAAGAATGAGAAGGGGAAAAGGAAAGTATAAAGGTAAACTCCCTATTATATGTTTTTCATGTAATAAAGTTGGTCATATAGCTGCTAGATGCCTTGATAGGAAGGATAAACATGATGAAAGGAAAAGCAAACACAAAGACAGAAAAGATGACAGAAGCTACCGATGGAACAGAGACTACAAGGGAAAAGGTAAGAAATCTTGTTATATTGTTGAAAAAGAGACTGACACTGATAGTGATGATTTTAAAATTGAGGTAGTTTATGTGGCATGAAAGATGAATTTGATGAGGATGAGAAAACTGCATTGATATCCTATGTGAACAAGAATGATAAATGGATTATTGACAGTGGCTGTTCACATCACATGACTAGTGACAAAAATAAGTTTGAGACCTTACATCATTATAGAGGTAAAAGTGTAAAATTTAGAAATGATGCACCATGTCCTGTTAGAGGAAAATGTTTGATTAAACTGACTGATAAGATATCTTGTGAAAATGCATATTGGGTTGAAGGTCTTAATTACAATTTGTTAAGTGTTTCTCAGCTTAACAAAACTAGTTACCGAGTGGAATTTCATCACAAGCAAGCTAAAATATTTAATGCTACTGGAGAACTAATTGGAAGTGGAGATCAGACTAGAGGTAATTTGTTCTATCTTGACCTATCTGAAGAAACATGTTTAATTGCACAACTTGATGATATTTGGTTATGGCATAAAAGGCTGTGTCATGTTAATTTTGATAATCTGGTAGAGATAAGTAAGAAGAAAAAGGTAAGAGGTCTACCTAGATTGAAGAAACCTGAGAATGTGATGTGCAAGGAATGTCAGTTAGGAAAAATGACAAAGTCAAGTTTCAAGAGAAAATCCTTTACTTCTGAAAACATTTTAGATTTGGTTCATACTAACCTTTTTGGACCTATGGGTGTACAAAGTTACTATGGTGCTAGATACTTTATCTTATTTGTTGATGATCATACTAGGATGATGTATGTGATGTTTCTAAAAGAAAAATATGAAGCTTTTCAATATTTTAAGTGGTATTTGGCTAAGGTTGAAAAGGAGATAGGTAGGAACCTAAAATGTCTTAGATCTGACCGAGGTGGATAATTTACAATCAAATGAATTTAATCTATTTTTCAATGATAGAGGAATTACAAGACAGATGTCTGCACCTAGAACACCTCCATAGAATGGTATAGCAGAAAGGAGAAACAGATCAATCTTGGATTGTGCAAGGACATTGATGGTTGAAAAGAATGTAGCACAAAAATATTGGAAAGAAGCTATAAGCACTGCTATCTACACTCTTAACTGGGTATAGATCAAGAAAGGTACAAATTTGACACCTTATGAATTATGGCATGGACATGCACCGAGTGTTAAATACTTTAGAATCTTTGGAAGTAAGTGTTATATATTAAAAGACACTAGGAATGGAAAGTTGGATGCTAAGAGTGATGAAGGCATATTCCTACGGTATTCCACAAAAAGTAAAGCTTATAAGTGTTTGAACTCTACACTAACGAAATTGTGGAAAGTGTGAATGTCAAAATTGATGAGTATGTAGAAAGAAATGAAGCTGACAGTAAAAGAGAACCAGAAGATTATAGATCATTTGTGTACATTGAAGAAGAAGAAGAGGAAATTAACAGACTTGCACTTGATGCCGAGTCTCGAGTAAGAAATGTCGAGTGAAAGTGAGTGTCAAGAAAATAGTGTCGAGAGAGAACAAAAACATGTCGAGCTACAAGAAAATGCTATTGAGTATCAGGAAGAGGTTGCTGAGCATTCTGAAGTTGAATCTAAAAATTTTGTTGAGGAACATGATGAAATAGAGGAGAGAACAGTTGAACCTATTTTGGCAAAATATGTAAGAAGACATCATAAGCCTGAACAGATAATTGGAGACAAAGATATTGGAATCTAGACTAGAAGTAAGACTAAGGATCCAACATGTCTACTATGTGAATTTGAATTGAAGACAACTAGAGAAGCATTGGAGAATGAAGACTGGATACAAGCAATGAATGAAGAAATTGACTAGATTGAGAAGAATGATACTTGGACTCTAGTGTTGAGACTTGAAAACAAGAATGTTATAGGAACAAAGTGGGTATTTCAGAATAAGATGAATGAAAATGGTGAAATCACTAGGAACAAAGCTAGGCTGGTATGCAAAGGCTACAGACAAGAAGAAGGAATAGATTATGGGGAGACATTTGCCCCTTTAGCTAGATTGGAAGGAGTAAGAACTCTGTTTGCATATGCTGCTTATAAAGATTTCAAGGTATATCAAATGGATGGCAAGTCTGCATTTTTGAATGGTATACTAGAAGAAGAAGTTTACATAGAACAACCAGAAGGTTTTATTGATCCAAACAGAAGACACATGGTGTGCAAACTGAACAAAGCATTATATGGATTGAAGCAAGCACCTAGAGCATGGTATGAGAGGTTGCACAACTACTTGATATAGATTGTATTTTCAAGAACAAATGACACAAGCAATCTGTACATGAAGGATGAAGAAGGTAAAGGTATCCTGTTGGCAAAAAAATTTGTTGATGACATTATTTTTGGTGGACAAGATGCATTATGTAAAAGTTTCTCAAACGAAATGCAAACTGAATTTGAAATGAGTATGTTTGGTGAGATCAAATTCTTTGTTGGTTTACAAGTATATCAGAGGAAGAATGGAATTTTAATTACACAGTCTAAGTATGTTAATGAAATACTAAAAACTTTTGGGATGAAAGATGCTAAACCAGTGGGAACTCCTATGGTTACTAGACAAAAGTTATCTAAAAATGATGATGCTGCAGAAGTGAATTAGACTCTGTACAGATCCATGATTGGAAAATTACAGTATGTTGTACATAGCAGACCAGATATTGTATTAGCTATTGGGATTGTGCCAAGATTCTCTACCAATCCTAAGGAAACACATATGATGGCCGTGAAAAGAATTATGAGATACTTGAAAGGAACTATTAACTATGGTCTATATTATAAGAAGGATGACAAATTTGAACTCTGAGTTTATATACATGTTGATTGGGCAGGAAATGTAGATGACAGAAAGAGTACAAGTGGTGGAGCTTTCTTTCTTGGATAGAGATTAGTCTCCTGGACAAGCAAGAAATAAAATTGCATTTCCCAATCTACTACCGAGGCCGAGTATGTTGCTGCTGTAGTGAACTGTTCAAACTTGGTATGGATAAAACAATTGTTGATAGGCATGAAAGAAGAAATCACTGAACCTGTTGTTATTTTCTGTGACAACACAAGTGCTATCAATATTTCTAAGAATCCAGCGATGCACACTAAGACCAAACACATTGCAATCAAGTATCACTACTTGAGAGAATTAGTACAAGACAAAGAAGTTCGAATGGAATATGTGAATACAAAAGAACAATTAGCAGACATATTCACTAAAGTTTTACCCAGAGAAGCTCGTGAGTATTTGAGAAGTCAATTAAGGGTTCTTCCCCTAACTGAGGCTGCCTAGACAAGCTAGGAGCACTGCATCAAGTGTGCTACAACAGAACATTTGACAAATTGATGCAGAAAATTGTCACACTTTAGGGCTGGCCTAGAGTTGCGAAGAGAAGCAAAGACAAGGAATCAGTTATAAGCAAGATGGCAGAGGGGGAAACACTGAGCTGCATAGATATTATCTACATCTGATGGATGTATGTTTTAGTTGCTGCTTTGGTATTTTTGTCAAAGAGGGAGAATGTACTGATATGATAACACATGAGATACGATAATACATGATACTAAAAACCAAGAGTTGATGATCTGATGGAACTAAAAGGAAAGAAGGATGATGAACTGAAATGAAGAATCAGGATAGAGGGAGATCTGAATGCTTCTGACGGTCACAGATGTGTGGCTTACAGGATTCTAAATCAGAATGAAGCTAAGGATATTATAAACAAGTTTCTGATGGACAGATAAGATTTTGGATTGGTTGGTAATCCATGTGTTATTCAAGTGATATCATATGGTGTTGCCATCAATGCCAAAGAGGGAGATTGTTGGAAATTGAATTGAAACAATTGTTGTATTGTCATTGATGTCAAACCTTAATTGGTAAGACTGTTGCTACTTAGGAAAGTACTATATCTATTTGAGTGTTGCTAAGGGGCTAAGCAAGGTTGGTAACAATAGCACCTAGGAAAAGGTTGAGTTATCTTGATACTAAAAAGTGTACTTGACTATGTTGCACTATGATGAGATAATGTATTGTTTATCTTAGTAAGACTAAAGACTAAACTGGTAGGCTTAACTAAGCAAAGAATGGAAAAATCATGTTTAAGCTGAGTGATGTTAGTGTCAACCGAGTTAGTATAAGCCGAGCAAAATTATAGTGTTGACCAAGCATCAGTAAATTGTTGAGGAAGACAGTGTAAGCCAAGGAAATAGTTTTAGTATCGACTGACCATTCTACATATAGACCGAGTGAACAATCACAGTATTGACCGAGCATCAACAATTTTATATTTGAAGAGAATTTAATTTTGGAGCTGACATTGTTGAATTCTTGGATTATGTAAAATGTGTTGAATTTATTTATTGATTGTTTGGAAGCATTAAATGCATTGTAAAACATTTTATTGTAAATCTTTAATAGATTTGAGATGATTCTAGAAAAGGAGCCGGAGAACATAAAGTGGGTAGATTCAATGAATCTGACCTAACCCTAAGATCTACGAATGAAATTGAGCGGCAAAAGATGAGTTAACCTAATTGATGAAAATATAAGGGACCCTGAACATTGTGATATGTATGTACATGGTGAATAGAGAATGCTGGAAGAGGAAAGTTTTATTGACTGAATAAGCAAAAAAGGCTGAAGGAGAAGTGTGGTGATTGCTTGAAGAAAAGTTCTGAGCAGATCAGAGATGGAAATGGAAAATTTTCAAAATTAGTAAACTAGCATTAGTGTACTGAATCAGATTTGATATTTGCAAAGTGAGTTGTATATTTTTCAAATAATACTGCTGCTACTTTCTAACCATTGTAATAGTCAAAATCCTTTTAACAAAGGTTGACCTAATAGTCATATGTTAAATCCTTTGAACAAGGTTGCATTCTAATGGAGTGTATGTAACTCCTATAAATAGGCTCACTTTTAACAAGGTGATTGAAATCTTTTAACCGGGTCACACCTGACAGTGTGTATTGTAACCTTTGACAGGGTTGGCTTTTTACTGAGCTGACTTCAGAAGAGTGAAAATAATAGTAGCATGTTACAAAGTGGTTTTTCCCAAATTGGGTTTCCACTATAAATTTATACTTGTGTGAATGTTTAGATTTGAACATTACTATGTTTTACAAGTTAAGTTACAGCTGGGCAGTGGACTGCATTGTTAGATGTTTCTATTATTGAATCAATGATGACCGAGTTTGTTTTGGTTTTGCATCTGATTTAAGGATAAGTTTATGAGATTGTTTTATACATCAGGACCTAAGAACAATTGATTCACCCCCCCCTCTCTATTTTTCTAAATCATATTAACAGTACTGGCTTCCTTTCTTTGACGAAAATTTTACTGTCTGTATCTTGAGAATAAAGGCTCCTGTTTTCAAGATTCAAGGTGTTTTTTGGTTCATCTCGATGAGATCTTCAATTTGAGATAACTTTCACTAGATTTGGAAACAATCAAAGTTTTATCTATGAACACTGTACTGACTTCCTTTCTTTGACCAAAATTTGACCATCCGTATCTTGAGAAGAGAGGCTCCATTTTTCAAGATTCAAGGTGTTTTTGGGTTCTTATCAATGAGATCTTTGATTTGAGACCATGTTCTCTAGATTTGGAAACCATCAAAATTTTAGCTACGAACACTATACTGACTTCCTTTCTTTGACCAAACTTTGACCATCTGTATCTTGAGAAAAGAGGCTTCATTTTTCAAGAATCAAGGTGATTTTTGGTTCATCTCAATGAGATCTTCGATTTGAGACCACTTTCACCAGATTTGGATATGGTCAAATTTTTAGCTATGAACGTTGTACTGACTTCCTTGCTTTGACAAAACTTTGACCATTTGTATCTTCAGAAGAGACACTCTATTTTTGAAGATTCAAGGTGTTTTTTGGTTCATCTCGACGAGATCTTCAATTTGAGACCAATTTCACTAGATTCAGAATTGTTCAAATTTTTAGCTATGAACACTGTACTGACTTCCTTGCTTTGACCAAACTTTGACCATCCTTATCTTGAGAATGTAGGCTCCATTTTTCAAGATTCAAGATGTTTTATGGTTCATCTCAATGAGATCTTTGACTTGAGACCACTTTCACCAAATTTGGAAACGGTCAAATTTTTAGGTACGAACATTGTACTGAGTTCCTTTATTTAACCAAACTTTGACCGTCGATATCTTGAGAAGAGAGGCTCCTTTTTTCAAGATTCAAGGTGCTTTTTGGTTCATTTTGAGGAGATCTTCGATTTGAGACCAGTTTCCCTAGATTTGGAAATGGTCAAATTTTTAGCTACGAACAATGTACTGACTTCCTTTCTTTGACCAAAGTTTGACCATCTGTATCTTGAGAAGAGAGGCTCTATTTTTGAAGATTTAAGGTGTTTTTTTGTTCATCTCGACGAGATCTTTGATTTGTGACCACTTTCACCAAATTTTCAAATGGTATTATTTTTAGCTACGAACACTATACTAACTTCCTTGCTTTGACCAAACTTTGAACGTTTGTATCTTTAGAATAGATGCTCTATTTTTTAAGATTCAAGGTGTTTTTTGGTTCATCTCAATGATATCTTTGATTTGAGACCACTTTCACTAGATTTGGACATGGTCAAATTTTTAGCTACAAACAGTATACTAACTTCCTTTCTTTGACCAAACTTTGACTGTTCCTATCTTGAGAAGAGAGGCTCCATTTTTCAAGATTGAAGGTGTTTTATGGTTCATCTTGACAATATATTCGATTTGAAAACACTTTTAGTAGGTTTGGAAACAGTCAAATTTTTAGCTACGAACACTGTACTAACTTCCTTGCTTTGACCAAACTTTGACCCTCTGTATCTTGAGAAGAGAAGCTTCATTTTTCAAGATTCAAGGTGTTTTTTGGTTCATCTCGATGATATCTTTGATTTGAGACCACTTTCACTATATTTGGAAATAGTCAAATTTTTAGCTATAAACACTGTACTGACTTTCTTGCTTTGACCAAACTTTGAACCTCCGTATCTTGAGGAGAGATGCTTCATTTTTCAAGATTCAAGGTGTTTTTTGGTTCATCTCGACGAGATCTTTGATTTGAGACCACTTTCACCAAATTTGGAAATGGTCAAATTTTTAGCTACGAACATTGTACTGATATCCTTGTTTTGACCAAACTTTGACTTTTTGTATCTTGAGAAGAGAGGCTCTATTTTTCAATATTCAATATGTTTTTTGGGTCATCTCGACGAGATCTTTGGTTTGAGACCACTTTCACAATATTTGGAAATAGTCAATTATTTAGGTAGGAACACTCTACTAACTTCCTTGCTTTAAGAAAACTTTGACAATTCATATCTTGAGAAGAAAGGCTTCATTTTTCAAGATTCTATGTGTTTTTTGGTTCATCTCGATGAGATCTTTGATTTAAGACCACTTTCACCAGATTTGGAAATGGTCAAATTTTTAGCTATGAACATTGTACTGACTTCTTTTCTTTAACCAAACTTTGACTGTCCATATCTTGGGAAGAGAGGCTCCATTTTTCAAGATTCAAGGTGTTTTCTAGTTCATCTCGACGAGATCTTTGATTTGAGACCACGTTCTCCAAATTTGGAAACCATCAAAATTTTAGCTACGAACACTGTACTAACTTCATTTCTTTGACCAAACTTTGATCGTCTGTATCTTGAGAAGAGATGCTCCATTTTTCAAGATTCAAGGTGTTTTCTCTTTGTTCTCGACAAGATATTCGATTTTAGACCACTTTCACTAGATTTGTAAATGGTCAACTTTTTATCTATGAACATTGTACTTTCTTACTTTAACTAAAGTTTGACCGTCTGTCTCTTGAGAAGAGAAGCTCTATTTTCCAAGATTTAAGGTGTTTTTTGGTTCATCTCGACGAGATCTTTGATTTGAGACCATTTGCACCAGATTTGGAAATGGTCAAATTTTTAGCTATGAACACTGTACTAACTTCCTTTCTTTGACCAAACTTTGACTATCTATATCTTGAGAAGAGAGGCTCCATTTTTCAAGATTCAAGGTATTTTTTGGTTCATCTCGATGAGATCTTTGATTTGAGACTTCCTTGCTTTGACAAAACTTTGACCATTTGTATCTTTAGATGAGAGGCTCTATTTTTCAAAATTCAAGGTATTTTTTGGCCCATCTCGACGAGATCTTCCGTTTGAGACCACTTTCAGCAGATTTGGAAATGGTCAAAAATTTAGTTACGAACACTGTACTGACTTCCTTTCTATGACCAAACTTTGACCATCCTTATCTTGAAAACATAGGCTCCATTTTTCAAGATTCAAGGTGTTTTTTCATTCATCTCAATGAGGTCTTTGACTTGAGACAACTTTCACCAAATTTTGAAATGGTTAAATTTTTAGCTACGAACATTGTACTAACTTCCTTGCTTTGACCAAACTTTGACCATCCGTATCTTGAGAAGAGAGGCTCCATTTTTCAAAATTCAAGGTGTTTTTTGGTTCAGCTCATCGAGATCTTTGATTTGAGACCACTTTCACCAAATTTGGAAATGGTCAAATTTTTAGCTACAAATAGTGTACTGACTTCCTTGCTTTGACCAAACTTTAACCATCTGTATCCTTAGAAGAGAGGCTCCATTTTTCAAGATTCAAAGGTTTTTTTGGTTGATCATGATGAGATCTTTGATTTGAGACAACGTTAATCATATTTGGAAACTGTCATATTTTTAGCTACAGACATTGTACTGATTTCCTTGCTTTGACCAAACTTTGACCATCTATAACTTGACAAGAGAGGCTCTATTTTTTAAGATTCAAGATGTTTTTTGGTTCATCTCAATGAGATTTTTGATTTAAGACCAAGGTTTCAGCATCAACATAAAGCAACCTTCCCAGCTGAAATTTTTTTACACATAATCGTATTTCTATCCACATCATCATTAAATTTAGCAACAAAAAAAACCTTAGCCATAAGAAATATGTGGACTGTACGAGTGGTAAGGGGTTGCCAATGCTTGGAAATCCAAGAATGTTGTTCGAGAAAACAAGCCCAGTGACCCTTAAATCTACAACTTAGGCCATGTGAAGAAAAAATAGAAGTGACAACATCAATTTCAGATATTGTCTCCTCCAATTCCATAAAAATATTTATGCAAATAGGGAAGGCACTACGAATAACAGTCTTCCCCGAAATAGGCTTAGGCACAGACACAAGAGAGCATTGAGCCTTGCCAGCAGATGGTAGGGCCATAAGACCTTGCACCAAGGCTGCCACAGAAGGCCCAATAGCAAGAGCCGCATCCATAGGTGACGTAGGGGAAGTAGCCACCACATGAGCCCTAGGGATGATGCGAGCGACAGGAGGCCCTGGGGCAACACCAATGATAGCAGAAATGGGGAGCACAGGAGCAACAATAGCAACAACAACAACTAGAGCCGTCGAGTGGGGACTAGAACTGCAAGTTGTTAACATCTTATGTAGAGGATTGTAGAGTAGTCTTGAAATTCTCTTTCTTGCATGTTCTAGTTTGTCATACTTCCATTTTTTGGGTATACCTCATACGAACTTACTATTACCATTAGAACATAGAAAAATAATCTAAACACACAATGCCAAACAGTTGTTTTCCTTCAAGTACTCTTCCTTCCATATCAAACATCATATACTCTTTCTTGCATATCAAATATTATATACTATTTCCTACATAACACAAGTCTTCATCAAATATAATCACAAGCTTCTCAATCACAACAACTTGACATCAATGCACCCATTAGTTGATGTTAATGACAACACTAAGCATATAACTAAAAAATCCCACTTTTCCATTGATCACAACACCAATGGCTAACAAAGCTAAATTTTCTTCACACCCTTAGACATCAAGGACAAAGGGTATCAAATAATTTTCCTCCTATTGTCAAATATAGTATTATACTAAACTTTATTGTACAACCTAATCTCCCCCTATCAAGGAAACTAAATCTCCACTACCTTCACTACTCCCCTTGCCAGTAACCACCACATTAATCTAGGAGAGAAAGAATAGCAAATAATTATCCACCTAGAAATATGTTTCTCTCTCATGCATCTAGTTTGAAAATGAAGTGGTAATAACTCCTAACTTCTATCTAAGATGCTCAAAAGTATCCTTAGCTAGAGCCTTAGTGAAAATATTTGCAATTTGTTCCTTAATAGGTACCTATTCCAACTTAACTTCCTCCTCAACGACTTTCTCCCTCAGGGGTGATACCATATAGAAATGTGTTTAGTCTTTAAGTGCATCACTAGATTCTTTGAAATATTAATGGAACTTATGTTGTCACACATCATGAGAATAACTTATTTAAAAACTATCTTCATATCCTTAAATATCTACTTCATCCAAATTATTTAAGTGCACAAGGATGTCACCACAATATATTGCACCTCTGCAATAGATAATAAAACAAAATTGTGTTTTTTGCTTGTCCAAGAGACCTTCTTATCTTCTCAAAATAATGCACTGGTAGAATAACTAAGAGGGGGGTGAATCAGTTATCCACAATCCCAATCTCAAAATGTATCACTTTAAAACAAATTTAGCTAATTTCTGCAGCTCGGTAAACAAGAAAATTGTCTATGACTTTACTGATTACTAGCTAATTGCTCATAGTGATTACTGACCAAATCAAATATGCAACATGTAAAGTATGATAACCAAACAATCACCACATAAACACATAACACATAACACAAAAGATTTAACGTAGAAACCCTGCAGAGGGAAAAACCACCTAGGACAGGTAACCCAAAATATTTTCACTCTTCTGAAGTGAGCTCGGTGAAGAGCCAACCCTGTTAAAGGTTACAAATCACACTGTAAGGTGTGACCTTGTTAGAGGATTTAACACTAATAGTTATCATCCAACCAACATTCACTATGGGGTTGATAGGATAACAATGTACATTCTATGAATGACATATAAGACTTTCAAGTCTACTCGGTTAAGAGATTTTATCTGTTTACAATGGTTAAATTGTAACATTAGGTGATCTGATTACAAAACAATTTGACTTTGCAGATCTATTCTAAGTCCATACAAATCCTCTGATCAATATTTCTATTCAGTTCATCAACATTCAATAACTTACTGTCCCTCGGTAAAAGTTCTCTGACGCTCGGTAACCTCTATAGTTCAGTTCTCCTTTAACTAGTCTAATCAGGCATGCATGAAGCTCTGTTCACACAATATCTCTATAGTCTCCTTCTTTCGGCATCCTTTTCACAATGAAATTTGTGTCTCTTAAACAGAAAAGTAAACCGTTTTATTTTCATCCATCAAATTTAGCCCCTTAATCTTCTTCATTGATTTTGCCCTTAAACCTTCCTCAGCTGATGTGTCAATAACACATTTTGTTTCTATCCTTTAGATCTTCTTCAAATTTTGTTAGCCATTGATCTTGTAACAAACTTTATCTCCAACCTCAAAATCATAACACTTTATAGCTCGTCAAATTCTATTGTCTAAACTAATCATTTAGTTCTTCTGTCCATACTTAGTTAACAAAGAAATGTGTCGGTGAACACAAGCTCGGTTGATACTATCACTCAGTATACACAACACTGTCTCAGTGTATACTATAATGCTTCATTAACCGACCACACTGCTTTGCAACATTTTGCTTCCAGCTTCATAATAGATTAATGCAATATAATCAAGTCAACAATATGAAGTCATAGACTCATCAATAAGTTACCAAGAGTATTCCTTATCCTCATCTATCATATCTATCTTGCTCCATGTAGATATCTCAGTTCTTCATCTTCTCTCTTCTCTTTATAGATGTCTAGATATTTGCAACTAATCTGATAAGTATTGTCAAAACTAGTTGACATCAATGAAAACATAATGACTGATTTAATTATCTTACATAACAATTCAGTGCTCAATGATCTCTCATGACTTGTAGTTCATCAATCAAGTTTTCAATTAGTTGTAGTTCATCAATCTCTCCCTTTGGCATTGATGGGAATTGAAGCAATATGAAGTATACCATACACATACCAAACATGTATTCTACAAATATGTAAGAAATGTTGTAAGCTCTCCCTTAGCTTGATATTTAATATGTTTAATCACTACGTTACATGACAGCATTGCATATGCCGACTTTCTTCTACGGATTTGATCTTAGTAGCTCTTAGATTATCTCTCCCTTAGATAGATGTTCCATGATCTTTGTCCATAAGATCTCTCTCCCTACATGACTTCTCTCCTATTTTCTTAATGCATTCAAGCTTGGTGGATCCAATTAAGGACTGACCAACCTTGCAACCAAACCAATATGCAGCGGAAATACACAATACAAACAGCAGATCTATTATGAAATAGAAGTTTTTATTCATGAAAAAACTGATTACATGCAATGTGCTGAGCTGTAAGGCCTTCCTGGTTACGGCCAATTACAATGCAAGTAATAGTCTACAAGATCTCACAGGATCTAAATCTTTTCCCCAACATCAGCATCCAGCTAGCCTAGGTTTGTAACACACAACACACTGGTAGGCACCTAGGAAAGATCTAAACTTGTACTCCAACTTCCAAGAAATCTTCCTACTCCTAAGCTCGCAGGCTACTAACCTTCCTTCCAACAATCTCATTCCCTAAACAACTACCCAAGCATCCTATAAATACTGAATCCTAGCCACAAGTCGGCTGATGAAACAATAGATCTTTACAAACAAATATTAAATGCTAAAACATCAGTCGGCTCTCACATAGCCTTAAAAAATAAATAAACTCTCAATGATGGCCCCAACGGTCACCAAATCTACATAGAAGAATGCAACATGCCAAATCTAGGTCCCCACACATCCAACAGTGAATCCATAACATGAGGAGCGTGACCCAAATTAAATGCACTAGTTGGCCAAACCGATTTATCCAAATAATCCAGTCGATAAGCAAGAACACTGAGCAACAAAAGAAATAACCGAGCACTAGTTGATCGACCATGCTAGGCATGACCAAGGAACACAGTTATCATCGAGCACCAGTGAACTGACACCTTCAGTCACCGAGCGTTCTTTAGAGACCGAGCACCCCGGTAACCATATAAAATGAGAAACTAGTCTCCCAAACCGAGCAAGAACTCCACCAAACTAAGATCAAAACTAACAATCTACCTTCAAAGAAAAACATATTTTTGGTTGATACAGGATTGCCAAGAATCCTAGGATGCTCCTGCATCAGACACCCTAGGTAAGAAATATTTTTTCATAAGGAAATCAGGAACGTCTCAAGGGAATTAGAATAGGTATCCCAAATCTATTCTTCACCCATATCTCTTCTTGTCCTTCATCCCAAGTAGTCTTCACCTCATTCACTGTCTCATACAGAAAGTCCTTATGTCTTCCACTTTGCTTATCCCTTCGGTCGGCAACTGATAGCAACCAACTCTGACCACTATCGATCACCTCAGTTCCTCGGTAAGGTTATCCCTCTCCAGACTCTTCAATCAAATCAGCATTATCTACATCTCTTTGTGTCACAAATGTCACCATCTACTGTACCATCTCTGCCAGCAAAACCATTTGTCTTTTAATCTCAACAAACTCCTCAGAGATATCATTCTCCTTCTTCAAACTAGGCTTAACAGGAATAGGTTCATCAACCTTGTGCTCCTAAGGACAACACCTGATAAGTCCACACCCTTTAACTCCCGTCTCCTGTAAAGGTATCAGCCTATGCCGAGCTCCTTCATGCCTAACCACATAGGTATTAGCATGACCATCAAATAAAATATTTTTGTCAAACTGCCAAGGTCTACTGAGCAACAGATGACAAACATCCATAGGCAATACATCACACAATATCTCATCATGGTAAGATCCAATCTGAAACTTAACCAAGCATTGTTCTTCAACTTTAACCTTAGAAACATCTTGTATCCAACTAATCTGATAAGGACTAGGATGTTTCCTTCTTTCCAAATTCAATTTACTAACCATTTCATCTGAAACAAATTTTTCAGAACTGCCACCATCAACTATGACATTACATACCTAATCCCTGCACTTACATCCAGTTGTAAACAAATTCCTTCTTTGCACTGGTTCATGAACACATGCAGCTAATCTCCTAGTGATAAGTGTCTCACCTTTCTCTAGAACATTCTCAATGTCTTCTTCAACAGCTAATGCAACTCTTTTCTTAGGACACTGCCAACTTCTATGACTAGCTTCACCACAGTTATAACAAGTGCCAGTGAACTCATTCTTCCACTTTCCTCTCTATCCAACATTCTTAGTAACTTGACCATTGCTAAATCCCACATCAGACTTAGGATTCTTTGTCACATTACTCTCAGCAACTGTCTCACTAGTTTTACCACCTCGATTCCTATTGTTCTATTTTCCTTCATACTTCCTATTCAACTTCTCTTCAATCTTCAATGCCATTTGACAAGCATCACCGATTGTTGTCATCCACATAGTGAGTAACTCTTCTTGAATACTAGGTCTCAAACCATAGACATACCTAGAAATCTTCTCTTTATCAACTTTAGAATGACCAGTCCTAATCAGGATTCTATAAAACTCCTTGGTATACTCCTGTACCAATTTGTTAGTCTACTTCAAAGCTTGCATCTTCTTAAACATGTCCAATTCTTAATCCACTAGAATGAATTGTTTCTTCAACTTGTCAACCATTCGGTTCCACTTAGTGATCTTCTCTTTTCCTCTTCTACCTCTTTCCAACTAAACTTCTCTCCACCAAATATTTGCATGACCTTTCAATTTAGTTGCAAATCTAACCCAATTAGGATCTTCTATTTCTTCATACTCAAAGTATTCATCAATCTCATTGATCCAATCAATCAACTCTTCTGGCCTAAGGCTTCCAGCAAATGCAGAAACTTCAATCTTAGGTCTTTTCCCAATCTTAGACATAGCTTTCAAAATTTGATTCTCCTTAGAATCTCTAGCCTCTTCCACAACTTCTTCAAAATGATCTTCCTCAGATTCATCATCACTATCCTCTTTCAAGGTAGGCTTCTTCTTTCTCAATTCCTCTTGTAGGTCTTGCACTTGTTTCTACAAAGCCCTAAAATCATCAATACTAAATTCACCAGTAGCTTCCTCTTCCTCGGAGATCTCACAATTTCTCCTCGGAGGCATCTTCAAATCTAGATCTAGAGACACAAGATCCACTCAGCTCCAAACAGACTTTGCTCAAACAGGAACAAACTTCGCTCTGATACCACTTAATGCAATCAAGCTCAGTGGATCCAATTAAGGATTGACTGACCTTGTAGCCAAACCAATATGCAGTGGAAATACACAATACAAACAATAGATCTGATATGAAACATAAGTCTTTATTCATGAAAACACTGATTACATGCAATATGTTGGGCTATAAGACCTTCCTAGTTACGACCAATTACAATGCAAGTAACAGTCTACAAGATCTCATAAGATCCAAATCTTTTCCCCAACATCAGCATCCAACTAGCCCAGGTCTGTAACACACAACACACTGGTAGGCACCTAGGAAAGATCTAAACTTGTACTCCAACTTCCAAGCAATCTTCCTGCTCCTAAACTCATAGGTTACTAACCTTCCTTCTGACAATATCATTCCCTAAACAACTACCCAAGCATCCTATAAATACTAAATCCCATCCACAAGTCGGCTGATGAAACAATAGATCTTTACAAACAAATATTATATGCTAAAACATCAGTCGGCTCTCACATAGCCTTACAAAATAAATACACTCTCAACGATGGCCCCAACGGTCACTAAATCTGCATAGAAGAATGCAACACGCCAAATCTAGGTCCCCACACATCCAATGGTCAATCCATACAGGGGATTTTTTAGTGGTGAATATTCGCCAATTGGCGAATATGTCACGATCGGGTGATAGAAATTGGTGAATAAAATGATCATATACAGGTCGGATCGTTCACCTAGATTTTATAAAATGGTCATATAGTGGTCGGAATGTTCACCACTATTATTACATAATTTTAGTTTGGTAGTCAGGTTCTTCACCCATATTTCTCTTTACTACTTACTCTTATTCGCCACAGATTAAATCGAGTGTCTCTTTCAAGGATCATCATTCACCAAATTCCCACTTTCCTATGTGAAATTTTTATTTGTCCTAGGACCCAATTCGCCATGCATCACATGCAATGGGGTCCTAAATTCCTGCCCTATTCGCCCACTCGATTACTTGAAATTACACAGGGTTCACCAAATATTAGTTCTTATCATAAGTAACGGTCGACCCATTCGCCAAAATGGATGATGCCGATTATGAGGCAAAATCTGATGGCTGATATGAAAATGGTTTATTTGTAGTTGTCTATTTAAGATATATGAGTTTCATTATTGAAACATGCCAGAAAGAAGGAGCCTTCGAGAGATTTTCATTTAGTACTTAGTAGCATAATAATTCAGTTGATTCTGAGCTTAGAGCTCACAATTGTGATCGGTAGCGAACCGGAATGACTACGACTACAAGTCCGTAGTATTTTATTGCAGCCTTAATTTGATGGAGATGTCATAGTCAAATTTAAATAGGAAGAGGACTAATGAAGGTGGAGATGTCCAAGAGAGGCCAACGAAATGCAGAAATATATCTTCATACTTTGGCGGGGGTAGACGCAATAGTGTTGGTCAAAGTGAGGATGGTAGATCATCAGAGGAACCTGTACAATCTCAACCTACATAGGAGTCTATTCAACAAATTGGGGAGCCTAATAAATCTGGTGATGAAGTTGCAGAACTTGATATCTCTAATGAAGATGACCTTGAAGAAGAATATCCAGTAAATAACCAGTACCAGGATGAATCAATCAACTTCGGTGATGATGATGGTGCAATTAATAGTAACACTAAAGGGAGAGGAAAATCGAAAGAAAAAATTGATCGTCAATGGGAGATGGCCAGGAGATTTAAATTTGATTGGGCAGCAAAGTATCCATTCATTGAGCCCATGGACAATCCAATTGTAGGTGAGCCACTAGTAGAATGCAGATGTACAATTTGTAGTTGGAAGTATAAAAAGGAAAAGCAGTTGCAGCTTAAACTAGACACCATAGAGAAACATGTTGGTAATATTTACAAAACCTCAATTGTAGATGGAAAGGAAATAAAAGTGGTAAGATATAAAACAAAGGAGCAATGTCAACATAAAAGGAATGATGAGGAATATTATTTATTTTAGAAATTTAAGATGAAGCCTGGTGAAGTTCAAGGTTCTATTAATGCTATTTTTGCAAAAGAAAGTGAACTGGAAGAATGCAGAAAAGTTGTTCAATTAAGTAATGTTTTCCATATTTTGAGTAGAGGGCATCCAATGACAGACTATCCAAAAATGAGTGGTTTGTTACACTTTCTAAAAGTTCCTAACTATCATGTCAGTCATTGGTCGATAAACAGTGGATGGGAATGGGCAAGTTGTATTGCGCAGGTTGAAATAGAGGATGTACAAAGAAAAATAAAAGAGTCAACCTTTATTGCATTATCCTTAGATGAAGTTACGGCAATAGGTAATACATCGTGGGTATGCATACATGTTTATACTATATAGAATAATGTCCACCAACCACATCTACTAACTATTGCTAAATTGAGAGACAATGCGACAGCAGAAACTTTATTTCAGTTAGTAAAGAGCCATTTAATTGAATATGGAGCTATGGATGAATTGACAATAGCAAAGAAGTTGATCTGTGTTGGAGCGGATGGAGCTTCAATAATGCAAGGTCAAAGGAATGGTCTTTGCACAAAGATGCAGGCTTCTTGTTCACCATATGTTGTTGGCATTCACTGTATGGCCCACAGGATGAATCTTGCTTTTAGAGTTGTGAAGAAGTTTCCTTCAGTAAACAAGGTTGAAGATTTAGTAAGAGAGTTGTACGCATATTTTTGTCAAAGTCCCAAACGTTTTAGTGAATTTCAACACTTTGCTGATGGAATTACCAATGGAAACAAGCTTCTTAAAGATGTTGATACCAGATGGATCTCTTTGGATGGACCAGTGCATTGAGTATTTTCTGAATATCAATCTTTGATTGGATTGATGTACGAAAATCAGGATAATGCAGAAAATCAGAGATGTGGTGACCTGCTTCAGAGGTTAAGCAATATAGAGACACTTTTGACTTTGGCATCTCTTCTTCCCATGCTAGAAGAAATGACGTTAATTATGAAAAAAGCCCAACAAAGAGCCATGTATATTGCAGAATATGCTCACTTGCATAAAATGTCATGCCAAGCCCTCGATAGTCTCTATCGTACTGACCTAAATTTAACTAATGATAGATTTGATCACTGGTGGAAACTAATAGATTTGGATGATCCTAATAATTATTTAAAGATCGTTGAAAATGGAGATTTATGTGTTTGTGTAAGGGGATTTTAGTACCAATGTACTACAGTGCCCCAAAGAAGCGAGCTACAAGAGTTACAAGGGAAGAGTTTACCAAGATTGTCGAGTCTATAACAGCTAATGCAAGGGACATACCCTATAGAGTTTCCTCTAAAATAAGATCATGATTCCCATATGATCAACTGCTTGAGGCCATGGAAATTATGTTTCCTCAATATTGGTCCTTCAACTCTAAGGAAGATTATCGTAAAAGGCTATTGACTTTGATAAAGGAATTTTGCAAATCTATAGAATTCAATGGAGTGACTATCAAAGGAATATTAGATGAGGGTCTTCTTAGACAGTAATCAGGCACCTTTGCAAGGACTATGAAGCATCAATATCAATTAATGCATAACCCACATGAAGAGGGCTCGGGAACAAAGCTTTGGACAGAACTAAAATAGAGCACAATGTTGTGTGAAGAAATTTCAGAGTACTTCAAGCTTGCTGATCTATGTCAAACCATGATATTGGGTTTAGTGGAGGATGAGAAAGTTTTTAGTGATTTGGGCTTCCTTAAATCAAAGCTAAGAAACAAACTAGACAAGAATTTGGAATCATGCTTGAGGGTATACACATCTAGGCAAGATGTTAATACTTTTCCTTATCAAAAAGCAATGGAAATCTGGAAGAAAATATGCAAAAGAAGAGGGGTGGGCAACACCATTAACCAATCTCCTATAGTGACTCCAAGTGGGACAAGTACAGTTGGCAGTGGCACTGGCGATGGGATTGGGAGTCATAGAAGTGGAGGTCAAAGTGAACTTGAAGAAGACACAAATGAAAATGAAGAGAACAATGAAGCAACTAGAATACCAAAATTGGATGATGATGACAACACAGAGATGAATTGGAAAATTTAGGAAATTTCTGTTAAATTAGTAGTGGCAACCAATAGGTATTTTTTGAACTTATTAACTACTATATGATATCCTATCATTCAATGTTCATTTTAGAAAAGCAAGAATGTATTATGTTTCATCATTAAAATTTGAGAACAAAGAGTATTATTACTGTAGAGTGTAGTTTATATCATGTTATCAATGATCATTCATATTTGAATTTGAAATTCCTGAATGAAATTTTGTATTCCAATAGCATATAACAGAGTAACTCAACTAAGAATAAATGAATAAAATAGAGTAACTCAACATACATTGAATTGGAAAACATGAAAATTAGATAGAATCATAGAGCACAATTTGTTTTGTATTCATTTGCAATATATTACAATTTAAAGTAGTTCAAAATTTAGAGCAATCTTTGTAGGCCACTCCAAACATCCTCTGATGGTAGAACAATTTGGTTCATAGTATAGTCACACTCCTACAACTTCATTAGCAATTCATATTTGGAAGTGTGACTTGACAGCACTGTTGATTCTAAAAGTCCATTCAAAGTTCTCACTAGTTTGATGAAATCCAAGAATGCATCAGGAGATATGTCTGTAGGGAGAAAGCGTACATCAGTATTTATTTTGTCTTGCAACCTTGTTTTGTAATTTTCTCTTCCAATGAACTGATTTGCTTCAAATCCCTTAGGAAAACCAAGACTTTCCATTTTCACTTTCCTTTGTTCCATCTTTGTGATCTTCTGCTTAGCTTTGTCATCCAAATCCTGTGCTTCCTGTAGCTTCTCACATTTGCGAATGATACTTGATACCTTTACTAATGCATCAAGGCGGTTTCTAATTGCCTTGTTTGATAGATAACTATCACTCTTACTATAGAGTTGTTGCATAATATCTTTTGCTGTCTTTTCTTTGTTGACAACATCCATGTTCTGTTGAATGTTGTTTTGGAGCTTCAAGTAACATACTCTCATACTTTGAATCATTTCAAACCAGTCATACAAGCTATTAGACATCGCCAATATTTGGCCCCAAATGTGTTCTTTTGTAATCTTCACTAAATTATGACTAGTATTTGTTAAAGTCTGAATTGTACAATTGGCCTTCTTTAGTTCTTCTACCATTTTTTCACAATTGTTTTTCTCTTCTACTGCTTTTTGTTCCCAATGATTGGCTTTATCCACCTAAGAGGCAGCATTACTCTCTAGATTTTTAAATAACTTTTCTGAACTGGCTCTTTCTTTGTCAAGTTTTTTTATAATTTCTGCCAATTTTCCCCTCAGTTCCTTTAGCTCCTGTTCCTTTAGTTTCACCTGCTCCTACTCCTATTCCTTCACTACCACCTCAACATGTCCTTGCTTTGTATCTGCTAATTTTTTAATCTTTTTCTGCAATTCTTTCAGTCTATTCTCTGAAGCTTTCCTCTTTGCTTTTTCATTGCCAATGTCTGCGTGTAACTTTTCTATATTTTTCTTGAGCTTTCTTTTCTCTCTTTCCACCTTTAGCAGTGCACTGTAGACCACTTGGTTTGTAGACTTTGAGACATTGATTTTGTCCACATTTTTTACTTTGGAAAAATCCATTTGGAGAGTGCTAACTTCAAATTCAGAGTGATGTATTTGACTCTCTGGTGGGTTTCCATCTTTGTTTGGTGGAATAACAACCATGAACTCCATCATGTCTCTCTTTGGGTCATATGTTGGAAAAACCTTGTTGGATGCAGGTTGTTCCTGTGCAGCTGCAGTAAGGGCACCAGTCTCCAATGTCTTCTTTGATTCCTTATTCTTTATTTTTGTTTCTGCAAATTTATTATAGAAATCCTTGAAATGAAAATCTAGTGTTGCAGAAGGATTTGAATGTTTGAAAGGTGAAGAAGAGGTAGAGCTTTCAATGGCTGTTGATCTAACTAATGCTCTTTGAGGATTTGAACTTCTAGAGGGTTTTGCTGAACCTAAAATTGGCAACACTTCTTTATGATCTAATGTCATTGTTTTGGAACTGGAACTGGAAATGGAAAAAATTTTCTTCTTGACACTATCTTCATGTATGGGATTCTGTGTAGATTCTAGTGGCCTCTTTAGAGAGGGAACTTGTTCTATAAGGTGCCCACTCCTACCAATGCCAGTCCCATGAATGCCACTAGTACTACCACTAGGTCCACTATCAGAGCCAAGTCTTGCACCACGATCATAAGAAATTTTTTCTGTCTAAATTGTATTCCAGACGCCTTCTCCTATGGGACCCAAACCACCACCTTTATAACCCATTTTTTCAATAATGACTGCCCCTTTTCTATATACTTTTTTTCAGTCCTCAGAGATTGCACAGTGACTCCCAGTCTGTGGAGTACATGCATTATCAATATCATGATCATCTGGATCACTGCTATTGTATGCCGAGTTAGGATGCTCCATATTCCACAATTTTCTAAACTCTATATCCTCATCTATGTCATCCAGATCTGCACTGGTCTTTGGTTCACCAAGAGCCTTTCTCATACTCCAAAAATCATCCATTTTCATTCTAGTCCATTTTCTATCCTTACAAGCTTCTACAATTCTCTTTGGTATTTTTATGTTTGATGGCTAAGAAGCTTTGTCGTAGAAATTGAAGGACATCCTAGGCTATAAAATGCCCTAATTTATTGTTGTCATAATTTGTGATGACAACTATTCAACTAAAATGTTTTCCTCAATGAAAACTTTCTCCATCTCTTTTCTAACGTCATCCTAGCTATCCTTGTTTTTGAACTTCTCTAGCAATGGTTTACTTTCATGTTGAAATAAGTTTGCAGAGTTCTTATTAGCAACAAGCCTTTCTTGAATGACGTTGAGTGGATCATACTTCTAGTACCACTCTAAATCAAATTGAAAAATATCTAAAAAAAATTTTGCCACTTGGAAAGCCTTTCTCTCAAATTTTAACCCTCCAATTGAGAAAGGTAAGGAAGGGAATATGCTCTTCTTCAATTGGCCAGAGAAGAGTCTATTTGTGCTCTCTAGTTGTACTACATATTCTATTGCAAAAACCCTATCTGTCACATGCATTGGAAGTTTGTGGGGTTACAATTCTGATCCATAAAACCTTAGCACACTGTAATCTTCCATTAAGTACTAGTCAGCCAATTGAGTTGTGCTTCCAAGTTGGATACAATCCCTACATGAAGCAGACAATCTAGGCATTGGAGTGTTTGTTATTTCTTTGTACAATGGGGCCAAAAAGAAGTCTACAAAATTACTGTAATTCCTTCTGTTATCATACAATCTTATTTGAGGTGTCTAGTTATATATTGGATTTGGAGTACCTGTCCCCCTCTAAATTTCAAGCTTGTTGCCTTTGCTCATTAATATTGCAGCATTCTTGGCTAGCAGAAGATAGCACAAGTAGGTTGTGAACCTAAATGTCTTAGAATTGCCTCTTTTAATCAATGCTAATTGTTCTTGCATCGATTCAACCATGTGTCCAACAAAATTATATCTTACTGGTTCATTCAGATAATGGATATCCCAAATGAATTGAAGAATGCTGGCACTCACTTCCCTATTGTTTTCCAATCCCAGGCAAAATGATAGCGAGGATATAGTATCCTAAACCCATGGCACAAAAACCTTAAAATCATAAGGAGGCTTATGGTTCTCACCCAATGAAGCCTTTGCCTCTGCAACTATTAGACCCTTTACAAATGAATCTTTTGCATCTTGCGGGACTGCCTCATATTGCTCTGCCAGCACTCCCAGGTTGATTTTGGCATTGTAGTTTTGTTGGTCAAACCCTAGGTCTAGCAAACTGACAAATTCTTCCTGGGTTATTGTTAAAATTTCTTCTTGAGTTTGTTTATTCACAATTGATTTTTTTTCTTCATCATAATTTTCTACACAAATCTTGACAATTTCTAGGCAAGGGAAATCTTCGGGTAACAACATGTTACCTAGACAAACATCATAGGAAGCAACTTTATTGGTTTTTGCACCTACTGTTGCGTTAAATTTTATAAATTCAGACCTCCTTGGCCCAGTTGCCTTACTGTACAATGTATGTTTAATTTCTATAACTCTCTTTTCACCTTCGATAACAAGATCATAAACATCGTTATACTCATCGGTGAAACCAGGGATTTGTACTAGTTTTCTAAAGTCCATTACAGTTTTCCCTTCTGCTTGCCCTAGGCCTTGAGTTTTCGCTTTCCCCATTGTTCTTCGAAAAAATTAAAAAATAAAGATTCACAGATATTTACTAATAGTAATAATATCACAGATATTAACTAACTAATTAAGAAAACCCCAATTGAAGAAAACCCCAATAGAACATGCACGAATTAAAATTTCAAAATCAAGTTAAACTTAGTACTTACCTGAAATTAAACTTTGAATTTTGAAATCAGAATAGATATATAAGTTCGAATGGCTAAGGCTCTCACAAATTACAGTCTCAATTTTGAAATCTCCGGTGACAGTTCTCGTTCAACAGTTCTTTTTAACTCTACTGCTACGAGTACGAGTTGATAGGTTTTAAAAAAGTAAATGTTAAAAACCTTTCGTTAAATGGTAAAGTAATCTTTCTACATCATACTACGTGATGTCGTGTAACGTAAATGTTTGTAATCTTTCTAAAACATTACATGTCAACTTTCAATGTGTCACATTTCTAGAGCGAGTAACGAGTTTCGACGTGATGGCGTGTAATGTAATCGTTCATAATCTTTCTAAAACATTACATGTCAACTTTCAACGTGTCACGTTTTCAGAGCGAGTTTTCAGAAAAGCTTTTTGAAACCCATAGAACTTCTGAAATACAACTTTAGTCATTCATCTATCGTAATCTAACGATTGTCGTGATTTTAAAATATTAATAATTTAACATACACTAATGAATATTAATCATTAACTATATTATAACTATATTACCTAGTCACCATTGAATGATGAAGTTTGAAAACATTTAATTATTTAACGAAAATTTTTTATATTATATTTGGCAAAATATAATTAATGATTCTTATAATAATAACAAAAAAGAATAGAAGTAGCACTTCAAAATTCTTAAAACATTTTCATATTATATTTTTTAACATAGTTACATTATACATATCTGCATTGTGATTACAAATTTACAATATATATCATTTCAAAAAGTTTTTTTACAAAAACCTTGGTACTACCAGGGAGACTAGACTACGTGGAATCAGTATCAAGGTGACTCAGACTAGAGAGTAGACAGTAGAAGTAGAGAGTATCATGATTCATGGACTATTTGGCTCCCTTCCTTCTGTGTGGAATTCTGAAGCGAGGATAATGCTCAGGAAATCTTCCAGCCATAGATAGTCCCTGGGTTCCTCCAATAGGTGCCACTTCTGGAGGAAATCCCTCCCAATACGTGCCCACTTTTGATGACGTGTGAGCTACTTGGCATCAAGGTTAAGTAGGAATGGTTGCCTAGGAACAACCACGTCTGGTTGTAGAATCTTAGGCAAATCATTTTCCCAAGGAATTCCAACCCCAATATCTAAAAATATAGCAACCGCTACATCGTCGCCGAGGTAGTCTTGTTTGAAAAAATTTCTCAGAAGCATTAACATATCAACCTTTTCCCCCCCAAGGTCCAACAGAGATGCCAAGAAGTGAGATGAAATGTCAGTCCTGACTCTATACCGATTTTCATTCTCAATAAACTCACAACCGAGGACCATCCTTATAGCCTCCTTGGTGAAGGCTCCCAACTCCATAGTGACAGACACCAGGATTGGGTCTGTGACCAGGCCCAAAAAAGCATTTTGGTCCTCCAAGGAAAGGCATCTCAAAAAAATAGGAGTGTCCATTCTCAGTCTCACAATTATGCTTTCACACTCACAGACTATTCTCAGTCTCACAATTATGCTTTCACACTCATAGAGAAGTGAAAACCTAGCACTCGTGTAGACTATCATAAAAAACCTAGCACTCGCAGACTAATATGCTTTCACAATTGTAAATTAAGGAGCATAGATCGATCTATTTATAAGACCTCATTGAAAATCATTCCATTTCTGCTAAAGCTCTAATAAATCGTAACATTAATGGTAACTGTCCAAATTTTTGACTCCAAAAATCTCCAAATCTTTCAAATTTAATGCAACACTAGGGGAAATTGGAAATGATAAAGCATTTTCTATCTTGGGAATAATGAAGGCCTAAATGACCACTCCATGTAGGCGGACATAACAATTCTTTATTATAAAAACCCTTAAAACCTGTGCCCACTCTGCAGAAACAATAAGCAATGTACGTTTAGCTGCGAAATGGTGGTAGGAAATGAAGCTTTACCATTGATGTAAGATCATCAAACGGTCAGAAAATAATGTCCTTGACTCCTTAGATGAGATGACATTTTACTTTTCATTCAAGCCTTAACTCTAACAAATTATTCTATCGAGGTAATGAATAGATTACACGTATCTGTCAGTAAAAGTTGAAAGTAGCCATCAAAGAAACAATTAATTCAAATTTCAAATCGATATGATAATAAATATACTCAATACATTGCTTTAATTCTATGCATCGCCTATGGTAAATGGTAATATACTTAGTACATTACTTTACTTTATTTCTATCTAATAAATGCCAAATTAAGAATGATACTTTTCGGGCATATTGTTGGTCCTTATAACATTTACTGAAAACTATCGGCGAAAACATGACACATGTCATGTTTCTGCTGATAGTTTTCAGTAAATGTTATAAGGACCAGCAATATGCCCGAAATTCATCTTTGGTTGTTGATACGTAATAAATCCAACAGACGTTTGTCGTTTGAGTCTGACCTCATAGTCATGGGTGATGGGACTAGGACTGTGGGACCTGATGCAACGTGTTAGTATTCAAATTTCCAATAATAAATAAATTAATTCAACTATTCGCCAACCAATATCCATATTTCAAAACATAATTCGCCATCAATATTAATAAATTTATTAAAAACAAAAATTATAATCACCATTTTTTTATAAAAATTGTGTAAACTATTAAAAAATTCACCACCAAATATCCATAGATTGATGCATAATTCACCAACACTATTAAATTTTTTTCACCCAAATCACATGTGATTCGCCACAATTTTATACTTTTTGAGAGGGGGGGTTCCTTAAAGTTATCCCTGAATCCATAACATGAGGAGCGTGACCCAAATTAAATGCACCAGTCAGCCAAGCTGATTTATCCAAACAATCCAGTCGGTAAGCAAGAACATCGAGCAACAAAAGAAATAACTAAGCACCAGTTGACTGACCATGCCAAGCATGATCGAGGAATGCAGTTATCACTGAGCACCAATGAATCGATGCCTTCAGTCATCAAGCATTCTTCAGAGACTGAGCAACCAGTCTCCCAAACCGAGCAAGAACTCCACCAAACTAAGATCAAAACTAACAATCTACCTTCAAAGACAAACACATTTTTGGTTGATATAGGATTGCCAAGAATCCTAGGATGCTCCTGCATCATTTATTCTCTGTTTCATATTGAGATCTCTCTCCCTTTGACAACAATGCCAAAGAAAAATATAAAACCTTCAGCTCTGTAGTAGCCAAGTAACTCACTATTGTTCGGTGCATACATTGTATCTCTGTCTACTGATTTGCCAATCTCTGTTCTGGTTCCTCAAATCTTTCACAACCTTAGACATAATCTAAAGTGTGAGCTATGCTACATCAACATGAATGATCTTCTGATAAGATTAGGCTGATGCAACCTCTAGATCACATTAGTGACCGGTAGATAGGGGATGGACCCCTAGTCTAGGCCTCAAGTACTCAAATGTTTCCTTCGATAGAGGCTTGGTAAATATGTCAACAAGTTGCACTTTTGATGTAACATATTCCAATTTTACTTGCTTCTCCTGTACTAGTTCTCTTAAGTAGTGATACTTGATAGATATGTGCTTTGTTTTTTAATGCATCACTGAATTCTTTGAAATATTTATTGCACTAGTGTTGTCACAATATATAATCATTGGCTCAGTGATTACCTCATTCATACCTTCCAACACTTGCTTGATGTAAGCAATGTTTGAACAATTTTTAGCAGCAGCAACATACTCTGCTTTGGTAGTAGACTGAAAAATACAAGGTTGTTTCTTACTTGTCCAAGTAACAAGTCTTTCACCAAAGAAAAATGCTCCTCCGATTGTACTTTTTCTATCATCTATATTTCCAGCCCAATCTGCGTTGGTGTAGACTCTTAGTTCAAACTTCCCTTCCTTAGGATACCATAATCCATAGTCCTCTATTTTCTTTAGGTATCTCAAGATTCTTTTTGTAGCAACCATGTGTGATTCCCTAGGATTTGCAAAAAATCTAGCAACTATCCCCACAACATGTGCAATGTCTGGTCTACTATGTACTACATACATCAACTTACCAATCATAGATCGGTACAGTGTCTAGTTTACCTCTGTAGTTTCATCATTTTTAGTCAGTTTGCAGCCTGTGACCATCAGTGTTCCAATTGGTTTAGCATCTTCCATGCCAAATGTTCTCAGTACTTCCTTTATGTACTTAGATTGTGTGATGAATATTTCATCATTCTGCTGAATAACCTGCAAGCCTAGAAAGAACTTAATCTCTCCAAACATAGACATTTCAAATTCTTTTCTCATCTCATCAGAAAATGATTTACAGATATGATCTTGTCCTCCAAAAATAATATCATCCACAAATATTTCAGCAATCAAAATAGTATCATCAGAATCTCCTTTCATATACAAATTGATGTTCTCACTAGTTCTAACAAAACCAATACTTAACAAATAAGTATGCAGTCTTTCATACCAGGCTCTCGGTGCTTGCTTCAAACCATATAAAGCTTTGTGTAGTCTACATACCATGTCTTTCTTGTCTGGATCAACAAACCCTTCTGGTTGTTCTATGTAGACCTCCTCTTCTAGTATCCCATTCAGAAATACAAATTTAACATCCATTTGATAGACTTTAAATTTCTTATGTGTTGCATACACTAGTAACATACGAACTCCTTCTAGTCTAGCAACAGGTGCAAAGGTTTCACCATAATCTATTCCTTCCTCCTATGCATACCCCTTGCAAATTAGTTTGGCTTTATTCCTTGTAACCTCTCCATTTTCATTCAGCTTTTTTCTGAATATCTATTTAGTACTAATAACATTCTTATCCTTAGGTCTAGGTTCTAAAGTCCATGTCTTATTTTTCTCTATCTATTCTATCTCTTCATTCATTGCATTTATCTATTCTTCATTCTCCAATGCAACTTTAACATTTTTCAGTTCAAACTCACATACTAAGCATGTACCTTGTCTCAAATTACTTCTTGTTAACATACTGGCATGCTTGTCTCCAATGATTTGGTTCTCAGGATGATGTCTTCTAACAAATCTTCCCAGCACTTGATCTCTTCTTTGTTTTTCATCTTGTCCAGGTTCATTCCCTATCTTGGTAGCTCCTTCTTGATCATTAGTTTCCCTTTCCTGTTCCTCGTGTTGTTTTCCTGATGCCCGATTGACACAGTCTGTGGCTTCGGTTAGTGCTCTAGATGTTCAATGTAAGTGAATCTACCATAATCTTCTAGTTCCTTGGTGCTTTCTTCACCATTCTTAGTGTCAAATTCATCAACCCTGACATTAGTACTTTCAATCATTTTATTAGTAACTTTATTTAGACACTTGTATGCTTTGTTTTTAGTGGAATATCCAAGAAATATCCCTTCATCACCTTTTGAGTCAAACTTTCCATTTCTTTCATCTTTTAGAATAAAGCATTCGCTACCAAAAATTATAAAGTAACTTACAGTCGGTTTGTGACCAAACCATAACTCATAGGGTGTTTTGTTTGTGTCCTTCAATTGTACTCAATTCAGAACATATACAGCTATGCTAACTGCTTCTCTCCAGTATGTCTAAGCCACATTATTTTCTATCATCAGTGTCCTTGTCAACAATTGACCTATTCCTCCTTTCAGCAATTCCATTCTGCTAAGGCATTCTCGGTGCAGAAACCTATCTTTTTATGCCATGCTCATTACAATAGTTAGTAAATTCATCAGAATTAAATTCACCACCTTTGTCAGATCTTAAGCATTTCAATTCTTTTTCGGTTTCTTTCTCTACTTTTTCTTTATACCATTTAAACATCTTAAATGCTTCTGATTTCTCTTTTAATAACATTACAGTCATCAATCTAGTGTAATCATCAACAAACAGAATGAAATATCTATCTCGATAGTAGCTCTGTGTTCTCATGGGACCACATGGGTCGGTGTGAACTAGCTCCAAAATTCTCTTTGTTGAATAGTCTTTACTCTTAAAACTAGATTTTTTCATCTTACCTTTTTGACATTGATGACACATTACATGATCCGGCTTTACTAGGCTAGGCAGACCTCTAACCTTTTTCTTTCTACTTATCTTGATCATGTTATCAAAATTCATATGACATAACCTTTTATGCCACAACCATGCATCCTCATTTTTCATCATTAAACAAGAAGACCCATCATTATCAAGATAAAACAAGTAACCTTTCATTTGTGCTCCTGTTCCAACAAGTTTTCCTCCATCATCAAATATCTTTACCTTCTTGCTCTCAAAATCTACTTGGTGACTTGAGTTGTTAAGCTGTGCCACACTTAGCAAATTGTAATTTAGTCTTTCTACCCAATAAGCATTATCACATTTGATTTTATCATTTATCAGTAAAGATCCTTTTCCTCTGACCATACATGGTGTATCATTACCCATCTTTACAGATCCTTTATTATATTGCTCTAGATCAAATTTTTCTACATCTCTAGTCATATGATGTGTACAGCCACTATCAATGATCCATGTATCATTTTTATTAACCTTAGAGATGAGCGTTGTCTCTACATAACTTTCTTCTTCCTCAGAATCATCCTTCATCGCAACAAATACTACTTCTACATCATCATTTGTATCAGAATCAGTATCATCCTCTTCAACAATGTAACATACCTTTTTGCCCTTATCACTATTGTCTCGATTATCCTTGTTGTTGTGTCGGTAACTTATGTTGTTCCTTCTCCCATAGCTTCCTTCACCAGATTGGTCTTTGTTTCTATCATCTTCTTTCCTATTTGGGCATCTAGCAACAATATGACCAACTTCTTTGCAGTTAAAACATGCTAAAGGTAATTTACCTCTATATCTACCTTTACCTTTAGGTAATCTCCTGGCCATAAGAGCTTTGAGCTCATCAAGCTCAACATCAGTATTACTGTCACTATTATCATCCTTATTATTTCTACTGCTAGACTTACTGATCCTCAGAGAAGACATAAAGATGGATTCAACAGATGGTACAACACTATTATCAAAATTGTTTAGCTAAAAATTTGTTAGCTTACCGATTATATTACCAAGAGTAAGAGTGTTGCCAGGTATGGACCTCATTTCATGTATTGCAGATATTTTGATTGCATAAGCAGGCAATAAGGTTCTTAGAATTTTGCTTACCACTGTATCTTCCTCAATAGTACCACTAGATCCTCTGATAGCATTAACTACCTCTTTTATTCAGTTTGTATACTGCATAATGTTCTCTCCTTCTTTCATTTTCATATCATCAAATCTTCCTCTTAAACTTTTAGCTCTAGCTCTTTTCACATTTTCATCTCCACCATAAACTTGAGCAAGTTTATCCCACATTGCCTTGGAGGTAAGACAATCCTTGACATCTTAAAATTCAGCATCAGACAGAGCAGCAACAATCTCCATCATAGTAATATTATACTCATGTCTATCTCTTAATTGATCAAGAGTCAAAGGTCCAGTAGGCAGTGCTAAGTAGCTATTTTCCAATAGAGTGAGGGCAGAATTCCAATTCTAGATATATGTAGTTTCATTCAGCTTTGCCATATTGTAAAGTTATCCTTGTTCAGCTTTGGCACTTCCCTCTTATACATTTTGTGATCTTTGTGCTGAAGTCCTTAAAACTCTGTTCCAAGCAACCAATATGCTCTGATACTAATTGTTAGAATAACTGAGAGGGAGGTGAATCAGTTATCCATAGTCCCAATCTCAAAATGCATCACTTTAAAACAAATTTAGCTAATTTCTGCAGCTCGGTAAACATGAAAACTATTATGTCTGTGACTTTACCGATTACCAGTTAATTGCTCATAGTGATTACCGACCAAATCAAATATGCAACATGTAAAGTATGATAACCAAACAATCACCACATAAACACACAACACAAAAGATTTAATGTGGAAACCTTGCAAAGGGAAAAACCACCTAGGACCAGTAACCCAAAATATTTTCACTCTTCTGAAGTGAGCTTGGTGAAGAGCCAACCTTGTTAAAGGTTAAAATACACATTGTAAGGTGTGACCTTGTTAGAGGATTTAACACTAACAATTATCGTCCAACTAGCATTCACTATGGGGTTGACAGGATAACAATGTACATTCTATAAATGACATATAAGACTTTCAAGTCCACTCGGTTAAGAGATTTTATCTATTTACAATGGTTAAACTGTAACAACAGGTGATCTGATTACAAAACAACTTGACTTTGTAGATGTTCAGATCTATTCTAAGTCCATACAAATCCTCTGATCAATCTTTCTATTCAGTTCATCAACATTCAATAACTTACTTTCCCTCGGTAAAAGTTCTTTAATGCTTGGTAACCTCTGCAGTTTGGTTCTCCTTTAACTAGTCTGATCAAGCATGCATGAAGCTTTGTTCATGTGATATCTCTACAGTCTCCTTCTTCCAACATCCTTTTCACAATGAAATATGTGTCTCTTAAATAGACAAGTAAACCGTTTTATTTTCATCCATCAGATTTTGCCCCTTAATCTTCTTCATTGATTTTGTTGCTTAAACCTTCCTCGGCTGATGTGTCAGTAACATGTTTTGTTTCTATCCTTTAGATCTTCTTTGAATTTTGTTAGCCATTGATCTTGTAACAAACTTTATCTCCAACCTCGAAATCATAACACTTTATAGCTCATCAAATTTAGTCGGCTAAATTAATCATTTAGTTCTTTTGTCCATACTCGGTTAATAAAGAAATGCGTCGGTGAACACAACATCAGTTGATACTTTCACTCGATATACACAACACTATCTCGGTGTATACTGTAATGCTTCATTAACCGACCACACTGCTTTGCAACATTTTGCATCCATCTTCATAACAGATTAATGCAACATAATCAAGTCAACAATATGAAGTCATAGACTCATCAATAAGTTACCAAGAGTATTCCTTATCCTCATCTTTCATATCCATCTTCCTCCATGTAGATATCTTAGTTCTTCATCTTCTCTCTTCTCTTTACAGATGTCTAGATATTTGCAACTAATATGATAAGTATTGTCAAAACTAGTTGACATCAATGACAACATAATGACTGATTTAATTATCTTACATAACAAGTCAGTGCTCGGTGATCTCTCATCACTTGTAGTTCATTAATCAGGTTCTCAATCAGTTGTAGTTCATCATGCACTACCACTTGTACTCTTTTTTTTCATCTACACATCTAGCCTATTCAATATTAGTAAATGATCTCAATGAGAAATCACCATCCCCTTTGTGCTATAAGACAAAATTTGGAGCCCCTTTCAAGTATATGAATATCCTTTTTGCTACCACTTCATGAGATTGGCTTGGACTAGCTTGATAATGGTAGTCAAGTGCACTTCATGCATAATATCTAGTCTTGAAATGATAAAGTACAACATTCCACCTATCATAAATCTGTACAATTTGTAATCAACCTCCAAAGGTTCATCATCCTTGCTCAACTGATAACTAGTAGCCATAGGAGTTACAACTGGTTTAGATTCCTCTGTTCCAAACTTCTTCAACATTTCTTTCATCTAAGAAATAAAAATATGATCTTCCTTCTAAATAAAATGAAGACCAAGAAAGAATGGCATCTCACCAATCATAGGCATTTCAAATTTTTGTAGCATCTCTTCAATAAACCTCTTGAAAATATTATCATCACCTCCAAATATAATATCATCAACATATACAATACTACCATGATCTTATCAACTTTGAACTTAAAATAAAGTTGTACCTTTCTTAAACTTTTTTTGTAGCATATACATATCCAGTCTAGCATACCAAGCTCGAGGAGTTTTCTTGGGCCCATATAATGCCTTATTGAGTCTATAGACCATATCCAAATATTTTAATAACTTAAAACCATCTTTTTGTTCCATGTAAATATTTTCCTCTAACTCTCCATTTAGAAATGCAGACTCAACATCCATCTAATATACTTTGAAATTTTTATATGCAACAAAATAAATAAATATTCTAATAGTTTCCATCCTAGCTAGTGGAGAAATTTTTTCTTAAAATCTATTCCTTCACCTTGTGTATATATCCTTTACATACTAGTCTTACCTTGTTTCTGGTGACTTGTCCATCTTCATTCATCTTATTCTAGAATACCCACTTAGTTCCAATCACATTTGTATTCACTAGTCTAAGTATTAGTTCTCATATTTGATTTATTTTTCATATGATCCACTTCTTTATTCATAGCTCTCATCCAACTTTCATCCTTGCTTTCTTTTGCATAGGTCTTTGATTCAACTGTAGATAAGAATCAACAATTTGATTGTTCACTTGTCTTAGCAAGTATCCTTCATGTCCGATCACCTTTATCTTTGTCTTTGATAATCTGATATTCTGAATGATCCCTCTATACCTATTTAGTTGGTGGCCTTGGTGTTGTTTTAGATTCCTTTTCCCTTTCCTACATTCCTTCATTAATTTTGAGAGATTTCCTTTCTTTTGCAGGAGTAATATGAGCCTCTTCTAAGTCAATTTTAGGTTCAAGAGTAGTCCGATGCCATTCTTCATTTACTTAAAGATTTACACTTTCTACAACTTTTTCAACCTCATATTATAGCATAAATATGCCTTGTTTGTAGTAGAATATCCCAAGATGATAACCTCATTAGATCTTGCATCAAACTTTCCAAGATTGCCTTCATCTCTTTTGGTATAACATTTTTTTTCAAAAGATTCTAAAATATTTGACAGTAGGCACCTTTCCAATCCATAGTTAATAGGGAGTATGTATGATTTACTTTGATTTGTACCCTGTTAAGAAGGTAGACAACAATATGCACATCTCTCTAGTACACATTCAGTAGATTAACATCTTTCGACATTGTTCTAGACATTTCAACAACATTTCTATTTTTTCTTTCAACAACTCCATTGTGTTGTAGATTACTAAGAGAAGATAGATGTCTTTTAATTCTGTACTTTTCAAAAAAGATATCAAACTCATTTGATGTAAATTCTCATCATCTATTAGATCTCAAACATTTAATTCTCAACCAAATTCTTAAAATTTTTAAATCTATGTAGAGCTTTAGATTTTTTTGTTAAAAATATCACCTGTATCATTCTAGAATAGTCATCAAGAAGTAACATGAAGTACCTTTCACCATCAAGTCCTCTTGTTCTTGTAGGTCAACATAGATTGGTATGTATCAGTTCTAAAGCTCTTGTGGTTGAATATTCTTTGATCTAAAATCTATTCCTATTTTTCTTTCCCATTTGACATTCCCTACATACAATGTTATTAGACATGATAATCTTTGGCATGTCTCTTACAACTTTAGAGAAATTGATATTCATCAAATCATCAAAGTTAGTGTGTCCCATTCTTTTGTACCATAACCAACATTCATTTGTAAATGACAAAGAGAAACACTCTCCATTATTCTTCTTTAGATAGTACACATTACCATTTCTCATACTCTTTGCAACAAGCTTTCTAGGATCTTTTCTAATTTCATATCTACCTTCATGAAAATTAACCTCAACCCTTTTACTGTAATAATTTTCCATATACCCTTAACATAATAGACATCATGAGCCTTATGCATTCTATCAATAGAAATAGTTCTCTTACCACATATAGGTACATAGCCTTCACTAGAGAATGTGACTAACCATATATCATATTTTGAATCTCTATAAGCACTCTTTTTTTACCTGACATATGATTTGAACAAATGGAAGCAATAATCCAAGATCAAGATTCTTGTTTTTCATGTAGAGCAGTATTTACGTTGTTTTGTGCAGTATTCAGATTTTTAGATCTATCATCATCATTTTCCTTGATAGAAAGAAAAAACACCACTTCATCATTTCCATCTTCATCCATCAATAAATGAAATTGTTTTTCTCACCTTTTCCTTGAGATCAATTCTAGCATTTTTTTTATATCTTCTATAGTTATCTTTCCTTTCATCATCAGGTTTCTTATTATCTTCCTTAAAGAGGGCATTTAGCAACATATTGTCCCATATTGTCCTATTTTTTCCACAAGTAAAAAATTTGAAAGGTTACTTACCTTTATATTTGCTAGATCCTTTCTTTAGTCTTCCCACAAATTCTAGATCATAACGTATCTCAAGTTCATCTTTAGTCTTCTTAATCGCCATGGAAGTGTTGGAACTTGTCAATTTTTGTGTGAAGTATGATCAAACTTTGCAAATTTGAGAAACCAAGTAAACCCAAATTTTACGAAGTACGGGTCTTGGTCCTTTTCCATTGATGTCTTGAAGTCAAAATCTTTGTGAAGTGTCCTCATCGTAGCAAATTTTGTTCCTATTGTGTTGCATTCCTATGTTTTTATCATGAATATTTATATTGGCCATATACCGCAATCCTGTAGGAGTCAAATGATAGCTGTAAGTATTGTGTGCAGTATAGCAGTGAGTAATAAGTGGTCTGGAGTACATATCACATCCCCACCTAGATAATAAGTGGTCAATTCTACGCGGAATGACGGTGGGAGACAAAGTGTTACTGCGCTACCTCTCCAACCTCAGAAATCAGCTACAGGTTGGCAGTGAAGGGGAACAAGCATCAAATGCTTACTGCTAACCCATGATGGTGATGCAACATAACATGCGGAATGACGGTGGAGACATATCAACTCCTCTAGGGTATAACAAGTGTTCAAGGGGAACAGTAGACTGATTTTGAGTTGTGGTATGACAGGCAACATAAGGCAAAGTGATCTCTAATGATACCATCAACCCACAAAGTTTGAAGGGTTAAGACGTTGTTGCTATACGAGGGTAGAGATAAAAATGAAGACCATATGTTGATGCTCAAATGAGTGGTGACTTCTTTCCCTTTTCTAATTGTACTATTACGATAATCTATGGGTGTCCACTAGCTCCTTAATATTTGGTAAAAAATGTATTTCCAAGATTGACTTTTCTTGAGTTTATGGGGCAAATAATGTGGATGGAGGACCTGATAGATTGTCACAAGAAAGGAAACCTCAAATATAGTAAGGGCTTTTGACGTCGAGGTACATGTAAGCTATATAAAGAAAAAGATTATCACTAAGTAATCCATTTATCATCATGTTTTCTATGAGGAGGATGTTATAAGGAACTGTGAAAACATATATGAAATTATATAGAGGAAGAAGAAATGGGATATCCTAATAGAACGTGAGGAAGCTATGAGGGATTGGAATTCTACTTTTCCTAGATTTTATGCAGAGTAAATAAATCCTATGAAAAGATCAATTTGATGATTGAAATCTTGAGAAGATATATGGTAAATCCGTTAACATGCAGGAGGAATAGGTGATACAACCAACAAAACAACATGTCAAGAGGCCTAAAGGGATTGTAATCGTAGAACCACCCTCTTGAAGTTATATTAGTGCAATAATCTTCCCCTTATGTACCCCTAGTGCAACAACCATTAAAAATACATAAGATAGATGTCCAACCTCTTATTGAAGTACAAGATGTTTCAGAAGGAAGTGGAGATATTGATAAAGTAGTTAAAGGACTATAATGAGAATGAATAAGTTCTCATCTCACCATTTCAAGAAGAAGATGAACCTAAAATACATGACAAGATTGACATGCAAAGGGTACTTATTGAGGGATAAAATGACGATGAAAGAGTGAGAGCCCAATGAGATTCTTGGATAATGACAATTTCATTAACTCTTAGGAGTTTTAAAGATTTAGAGAGAAGTTGCAGATTAATAAAATGGGAACTAAAGATTTCCAATATGGGGAAATCATTGTAAAGACTTTTCAAGAATTAAAAAATTGATGAAATAAACATCAACCCGGATGATGCTTAGAGAATGGTAAATGAGAGTAATATATTACTTATTCTAGAGACAAAATTGAAAACATTGTTCTTATTTGATCAAGTAAGAAGCTAGGAGGATCCCATTTTGGCTTCAAAATTTGACTCAGAATAAGGGCTATCAAGTTCTAGTTACAACCCTAAGCTTGAGATGTTTTCTCTTTGGATAAGGCATAAAAACATTGATAAGAAAAAGTTATTAGATTTGGTTATGGAGATGAGAGGGTTAACAATGGTCAAGACTTTAAAGGACACATCTTCCTTGCAATCTGCTACAATGACCATACATTCTGGAATGTTTACTCAAGCAACTATGAAGAAAATGGAAGGGGAGGTTGTGTAATGCTAGAGAACTCAAGTGAGAATGAATGAAGAGATAAATATAATATATCTTGAAAATAAAAATTTGAAATGAATTTTTTCATTAGGAGTCCCCGATGCCTCCTAATACAAGATGGCCTTGTGTGCTACTCAGGAGATTCCCAAAGATACAATTTCAAAAGAGGAATATGAGCTATAAAGAATATTTGGGTAAATAGAAGAACTTTTCAAAACTACTAAGAAAATTCAATGAAGAAAATTATTTTAGTACTGAAAGAGATCATCAATTATAGGGTGAAACATGTAGTAGATAAGGAATGGTGACATGCATTTTCATGCCCAAATTTTAACAGGAAAAACAAACAACTTTTTTTAAAACTATTAAATTAAATTAAAGTTTAAAATAACTTCTTGACATAAAACAGTTGTACGCTAAGTGTTGTTAACGTTAATTCTTGGTTGAGGGGAATCATGACAAGGCGGGTTTCAAACTTGCCAACATCCATTGTACAGTAGATCACAACTTTAGGTTTTAAGGCTTATTATTTAGGTTAGGTTATAAAATTAATTAAGAGCATAATCCCATTTTAAATATTTAATTTGGTGTCTTAAAATTATCTAATCAATGCATCAAATAAAATGGTGCAATAATTACAAGTCCCTTGCTTGGACTATAGTACCCATCCAAAATAAATTATCCAATTAATTAACTTTATATAATAACCTATTTGATTAATTAATAATTAAATGTGTTTTATTTTAAATCATACTAATCTTCTAGCAAAGTTTACCTTAATAAAATTCCCTTAATAAAATAAAATTTCCTCAACAATTTTTCATAATTGGGTTTATATGAATTATTCACCCATAAACTGGAGAATATTCATTTACATACTTTTTTTGTTTAATCACACATAATCACTTCTAAAGTCCATTCAAATTTTAATTAACATTATAAGTATTACTTAATCATTACATGTTAATAAATATCTTTTTTTTAGAAATTATTTCAATATATCCCCAATGAATCCACAATTAATTTATCTTGCTAGGAATAATATTCTTCATTTAATTAATCAAGTCTCAACAAAATATATTAAATTAGTTTAAAATTTTTTTTATATTAAATTAGTTAAATTAAAATCATCTCCCAAAACTAATTTTGAATGGGGAAATGCAACTTAGCCCACAAAAAAAAAGTATTATCTTTTCTCCACCTTCTAAATAGATATTAAATAGTAATAAAATAAGAGAGAAGGAGAAAAGTAACATTCAATTTGAAAGTTGACTTCCACCCTAAGCTCTATTCAAATTTAGGGTTAGGATAAAAATGCAACTTTCAAAAAAGAAATTTATTTTTTTTCTTTTTCCCCTCTCTCTTTCTTTCCCTT